>PVIA01000505.1:0-428913 GCA_004024845.1 Tonatia bakeri | reverse complement strand
GATTACCTAAGGCTTCACCCCTTATAATGTAACTCTTATACAGAGACAAAAAATAAGTCCCAAATGAAAAAACAGATCGAAGCTCCAGAAAAAATACAACTAAGCGATGAAGAGACAGCCAAAATATCAGATACACAGTTCAAAACACTGGTAATCAGGATGCTCACAGCACTGGTTGAATATGGTCACAAAATAAGGGAAAAGGTGAAGGCGATAAAAAATGAAATAAAGGAAAATGTACTTGGAAGCAACAGTTCCCTGTTGGAAACTGGGTCTCAAATCAACAGTTTGAAGTAGATGGAAGAAATAAACATTCAACCAGAACTGAATGAAGAAAAAAAGAATTCAAAAAATAAAAATGAGGAGGGGCTTAGGAACCTCTGGGACGACTTTAAATGTTCCAACATCCAAATCATAGGGTTGTCAGAAGGAGAAGAGGAAAACCAGGAAATTGAAAACATAATGAAAGAGAATTTCCCTAATCTGGCAAAGGAAATAGACTCCCAAGAAGTCCAGGAAGCTCAGAGAGTCCCAAAGAAGTTGGACCCAAGGAGGAACACACCAAGATGCCTCATAATTACATTACCCAAGATTCTTTAATCCCCACAGGTTTTCTAAGGAGAGAACATTAAAAGCTGCAAAAGAAAAGGAGACAGTTACCTACAAAGGAGTTCCCATAAGACTATTAGCTCATTCTCAAAAAAAAAAAAAAAAACCTTGCAGGCAAGAAGGGGCAGGAAAGAATTATTCAAAGTCATGAAAGGCAAGGACCTACATCCAACATTACACAATCCAGCAAAGCTATAATTTAGAATGGAAAAGCAGATAAAATGTTTCCCAGATAAGGTTGAGATAAAGGAGTTCATCATCATCAAGCTCTTATTATATGAAATGTTATAGGGATTTATCTAAGAAAAAGAAGATTAAAAATGTGAACAGTAAAATGACAACAAACTCACACCTATCAACAACTGAACCTATAAAAACAAACTAAGCAAACAACTAGAAAAAGAACAGAATCACAGAAATGGAGATCACATGGAGGATTATCAGTGGGAAGGGGAAGGGGAGTAATAGGGTAAAAGGTACAGAGAATAAGAAGCATAAATTGTAGATACAAAATAGGGGGAGTTTAAGAATAGTACAGGAAATAGAGAAGCCAAAGAACTTACATGTATGACCCACAGACATGAACTAAGTGGGGGAATGCAGGTGAGAGGAATGGTGCCGGGCAGAAGGGAATAAGGGGGTGGGGGGGAATGGGACAACTGTAATAGCAAAACCAATAAAATATATTTTTAAAATAGTATATTAAATGTTTTTATCATAATAATTATTTACTATACAATATCCAAGAAGATAGGGTCTTATTCCTCAGACCCTGTTCACACAACTGAGGATGTGTCTCAGTTCTACTTTTGTTTGTGACACTGAGCAACCCATTCAGTTCCATAATGTATCTGAAACATGCTATTAAACACAGGCCTCCAGTTCAATGTGTGTATAGAGAATTAGGATAAATAAATATCAGCAGGAAGAAGTTATGATAAGGCAGATCCAAATAACCCTTCTTTCCAACACTCAGTAATCTGCCATCAAATTTGTATGTGCTCTGAAGCATCAGAGAGCATCAGACCAAGGGCTCTGAGTTTATTCTCTTGCTAAAGTAGAGAGCTGAGGTCCTGGAATAAACTTACTTTGGAGCAATTTATAATCCAGATCAGACAGCTATCCAAAATATACAAACCACTAAACAAGCTCAATAAAGAGTTTAAATACCCAGGAGAATAAATGAAGATGGTATTACAACCCTGTGATAAGGGGCAAAAATATTCTCTGGAAGGAAAAAGGAAAATAATGGGTTATCTGAAATTCCAAGGATCAGGGCAATATTTCTAGAAGATACACAACATTTAGCATATTGATATGGGTAAGAAGGCACTTCGTAAGTGTTTTTCTATAACAATAATTAGAAGTTAGAACAACTTACTTATAGTTTAAATTCTCAATTATTATTTTTAGGGCTATTTTCCAAAGGATTTCTTATTATAATCTCCCCTCTGAGCATAATTTCAACTCTGAAAAGAGAGGTAGGAAGGATAAGAAGATATTCTGAATATTTAGAACATGCCAAGAGACCACATATTCTACCTGGGGTTCTCTGACCTGGTGGTTCCAAATTGGTTCATGGGGCAAGCTTTGTTCCCTGAGGTCTGTCATTGTACTCCCAGTTTGCTGATTAATCAACACATACATGTAGATATGTGTCTGAGTGTTAGGATACCTCACATTTTAGGGGGAAAAAAAACAAGATCTTAGCAATGTGTCTGATCCAATTATAGGAGCCCACAGAAAAGCACAGAAAGGTTCAAAGGAGCCCACAGTGGGAGAACAGTCCAGAATAACTTTATTGGTGGTCTTGAATAGCTGGGCTAAGATACCTCAATGAGCCATTAAAGGAAGAAGGGGAAAGAAAGAAGGTGATAACAATGCATCTTAGTCCCAAATATATTCATCACAAAAAACCTGCATTTTCCATATGGACAAAACCCAATTGCTGTTTATTTTTAAATAGTGATAAGAGCTATTGAAGCAGACAGGACCCTTACCTAGAACACCATTAACAAAAATTCTTAACCAGAGGTGTGTAAGGGCTTCTGACCACACATTTATCTTTTCAGCTAAATGCATATACTCAGGAAGCAACTCTATCCAAGGGTTATCTTCAAAAACCTAATGTTCACAAATATATAGCAGAAGATATCCATCTATATGGCAAAGACCCTGCAAAATACAGTCCATTTTCAGAGAAGCTGGCCTTTCTAAAAATCTGAGTAGAACCTATCCAAACATGAAGAAATATTTTATTCACTATGCAAATAAAAATAACAAGGTAATAATATTATAGCACTTACACTGCATTGAAAAATCAACGTTCTTTTAATTAAGTAAATACTTTCTAAAATGTGTTTATTGATTTGAGAGAGCAAAAGAGAGAAAGAAAAAGAGATTGATGTGAGACAGAAACATCAATTAGTTGCTTCCCATTCGCACTCCAACCAGAGAGTGAATCTACAGTCTAGGTATGTGCCCTCACCAGGAATTGAACCCTCAGCCTTTTTGGTGTACTGGAATGTTGTTCCAACCACCTGAGCCACAGCAGCCAGGGCAAATTAAGTAAATTCTTATTTGTAAAATATTCAGTAGCTGACTTTTAATTAAATAAAGATTTTTACAAAGTTAGATTTTGACTTTGCAGTCATTTCCCTCTCTTTTTAGGCTTTTGAGAATGTCAAGTAAAAAGGCATTGTTTCTCTCTGCACTTCCTCTTCCAACACAGGCCTCCAGAAGTTTATCCAAAACCACAGCCAGAGAATTCTACATAGGTTGACTCAAAACCCTGAGATCCTTCAGAACAGCACCTATAGTCAACGAGAGCATCAAAGTCCGTATCAGAAGATTTCTTAGTCCATTTGGGCTAACAAATGAAAAATGTATATAACAAAGTACGACAGGCTAGGTGGCTTATAAACACTAGAAATTTATTTCTCACAGTTCTGCTGGCTGGAAAGTCAAGACTAAGATGCTGGCTGATTCAGTGTCTGGTGAGAGCCTGCTTCCTGGTTCATAGACAGTTGTTTCTCTGCTGTGCAGAAATGGTGAAAGGGGTGAGGGAGCTCTCTGGTATTTCTCTTATAAGAACACTACACTCCTTCATGAGGGTTCTACCTTCATGACCTAATCACCTGCTAAATGTCCTACCTCCAAACACCATCTCGTTGGGGATTGATTTCAATGGGTGACTTGGGAGAGACACAAAAATTCAGTTTGTAACAGAAAAAAAAAATTTTTTTAAACTGGAATAGGGATTAAGGAGGTCTGTGTTCTGATCGCAGATGCTTTGCAATCTTAAGCAAGCCATCTCTTCCTACAAAACCAATGAGTTGGACTGAGGTCTCTTCCAGGCCAGTATAGAGGAGGAACATTATAGGAGCTATATACACTGCATGTTGAGGTGGGGGAAAGGACATACAGAATCAGCAGCAGGTTTGTAACAGAGCTACAAAGGGTAAGGAAAAGCAGAAGGGGTAGTAACTAATTCTGACTAGAGAACAGCAAGGGCCTGGGAAGATCTGAGCTTCAGTGACAGGGTGTCCAGGGTCATCAAAGCAATGGGGCATTATATTCTATCTATTATGGAAGGTCTCTTTAAATATGTCCAAGAGATTAGGACCACTTCATTAAAAGTGCCTGGAGGTTATATTTGGAACTAGTCTTCATTTCATGGTTCTGAGTCTATTCTAAAGCTTGATTAGATTATTGATTTTTTCACTCTTCACAGAGCCCCAGTTCCTGTTCAGAACCCCGTCTCAAACTCAAAGATACAACCTCAGAAGCTGAGCTTCTAAAAATGAAGACAAAACCATTCCTTATAAGCCAGCCTCACCACTACAACCAGGATCAGTGCTGCAATGGCTCCAGAGCTTCTAGCACCAAGCTTACTCATCAGCACCCAGCCAGGACAGATGTGCTCAGCCCTCCAGTGGGAGCACCAAAAGATCTCAACAGAGCCTTGGATCCAGACTCTCTCCATTTACATTCTGACAAACACTGAGTGCCCACTATGTATAAAACACTCTGAAAAAGAAAAACATTAAGAATTCATCCCTTTTCACCCTGGCCATTGTGGCTCTGTGGATTGAGCACCAGCCTGCAAACCCAAAGGTTGATGGTTCAGTTCCTAGCCAGGGCACATGCTTGGGTTGCAGACCAGGTTCCTAGTTAGGAATACGTGAGAGGCAACCAATCAATGTATCTCTCAATCATTGATGTTTCTCTCCCTCTCTTTCTCCCTCACTTCCCCTCTCTCTAAAAATAAAAATCTTTTTTTTTTTTCCAGAAACTATTATGGCTAAAAAAAGAATCAATCCCTTTTCTCAAAGAGTTTACAACTACTGGGAAAGAGATTAAATTGAAGCTGAAATGCCTTATGACTGAGGCACAAACTTCTATCATACCACAAGGATTGTGGTTCCATGCAGAAGGATAGGGAGGGCCCTCAAGAGGCACTGTATTCTCACTAATCTAACTGAGGCACTTGCTGGTCCTCCCCTTCTCTTAGCCTACCTGGAGACCTACTGACCTTATCTTTGAGACCAAGCTATTTAGACCTAGCAGGTAACACCTGTCTTGGTCGTTGCCCCAGACAGTGTTAGGGATTCTGACCAACTGGGCAACCTGTGGCATTATCAAATTGCCTGTAGTCTTTGGGGAAGCGGAAGGTCTTAGCATCTCATCAGATTACTAATTTGGGAAGCCAGGGAAAGATTGCCAGCAGAGGTGGATTTTGAGCTAGCTCTTTTAAAAAAAAAATGATAAATACAATCTTAATGTCTATTTGTATATCTCTATTGGATGCCTAAGAAAAAGAGAGAAAAAAGAACATTTCAGGCAAAAAGAGATGGTAGAATAAAGGTACAAAAACAGGCACATGTATTCTCTCAGGTGTACAAATGGGACATAGGTTAACCCAATGCCAGTGAGGAATACAGAGGTGAAGACACCAAGTTGCAGGAGGCTTTTGAGCCCCTTTGTCAAATAGGGATATTCACATATAATAGGAGTATAAACACACATATTATGGGTAAATAAAACAAAAAATCATAAATTTAATTACCTCAGCAATTGGGATATATCACACAAATGCTGTGATCTTAAAGACTCATAGTTCATTAAAATAAATTTGGATGATAGAACTCTTAACTATTTATATATAATAAAAGCTATTGATTAAGCTATCCTTGAATAATATCCTCCTATTATCACATGTGAAAAACAAATTTAACTGATAAGTGACAGAATGAGCCCCAAAAAGGCACTAGAAACTAGATTTGTGTGAATTTTAAGAACAGGCCCTTGTCAGGTTTTATGGTGGAGACAGAAGTGAGAATAAGAATACCAGCACACACTTGCCACCAACCCTAATGAGGCTAGGGAAGCCTCACCATGTCTGTGGCTCAAACCCTAGCTCAGTCTGTCCGGGTGGGCTGGAAAGGACGGGCATACTGCAGCTCCCCGCCTCAACCCAAGGCTTCCTCAACAGCCAGAGCCACTTGTCATCCATGTGGCCTGAGAGCTATGGAAGCCATCAGCTAAGAACTAGGTGGTTCTCTATTAAAATCAAGCAAAGGATGAAAAAGGAAGACAGAATTCGGGCAATTTCTTCTCCTTTGTAGCTCTGTCAGGCATGAATGGCACAGAGATGAAACAACTTTCTTTACAAACCTGTTTTCCATCCTGCTTTTATTTGTTTCCATCCCTTCCAAGCTTTCCCTGGGGCTTCAATTCCTCTCCATCAACCATGCAGCTTGGTGTGCAGTGCATAAGGAAAATTGTCAGTAGTGGTATTTGCTACTTGACATTTTCTACCAGAATGATTTTTTTAGGGTACAAAAAAAACATTTACAATAAAAAAGAAGGTAAATCATTCATCTTCTGCAGATGCTGCTGGTATATGAAGACTAAGACTAATCTGACATTTAACTTTGCTTTCAGTGACCTCCACCCCTAAAATTAACTGTGCAGAGGGCTTAACCCAACAATAATTCTGCAATAGTCTGTTCAATGCCACTCATCCATATGCAGAGACAAACCTATGCCAAAAGCCAGGCAGAGCACATGCCAGCAGCATTTGAATTCAAGCTTTCTAATGCCAAGCCCTATGAAACAGATGTTCCCTTTTATTGATATTAAACTTGGGCTCTATTGAATTATCTTGAATTCCCTGAACCCATACAAAGTCATTCAATTAATTCAACAAATACTTAAGTACTGCTGTGTGTCAGGCATTGTTCTAGATACTTGGAATATAGCATTTCAGCACAAAAACAAAGCTCTGTTCTTACAAAACTTTACTCTAGCAGGGTAGGCTACACAATAAGGGAAGGAAGAAAGAAAAGAAGGGAGGGAGGGAGGGAATCAATTAATGAAGAAAACTAAAATAGAGTAACAGGGTAATGGGAAAAAAGAGCTGCTATTTTAAATAAGATGATCAAGGGAGACCCTGAGAAGGAAATATTTGAGCGAAGCCCTAAATGAAGTGAGGAAGAAAGCCACGCAGATACCTGCGGCACACATAGCACAACAGAAAGAGGAGAGTGTCAGTGCACAGGCAGTAAGTGGTGTTCTTGGGATGTGCAATAAATAGCCAGAGACCATTGCAGCAAGCAAGGGCAGCAGCATCAGAGACAAAGTTGGAGTAGTAGGATGTACAGAAGGGTTGCCCCTACATCACATAGGACCTTGCAGACTATTGTCGAACCCCAGCTTTGATCCTGAGGAAGCCATTGCAGTGTTTTGAGCACAGATGTAGCAACACTGACTTGTGTTTTGGAAGGATCCTTCTGCTTGTTGTGCAGAAAGTAGCCTCAGCAGTAACTTTCCAGTCACCCAGTAGAGCAGACACCAGCCAGGGAGCCCCTTGCCTCCCTTGGCTCTCACCCCAAAAACATTGCTCCCTTATTTAATAAAATAGTTCTAGCCCTGGCTGGTGTGGCTCAGTGGATTGAGTGCTGACCTGCAAACCAAAGGGTCACTGGTTCAATTCCCAGTCAGGGCACATGCCTGGGTTGAAGGCCAGGTCCCCATTTGGGGGCATGCGAGAGGCAACCACACACTGATGTTTCTCTCCCTTTTTTTCTCCCTCCTTTCTCTGAAAATAAATAAGTAAAAATAAATTTTTAAAAAAATAAAATAGTTCTAAAATATTTACTATGCAGCTTCAGAGAAGCATTTGTTCTCTTAATGACTGCTCCCTTAAAGTTATTTTTCAGGGATGAGTGAAAAAAGCCACAATTCAGAACCTTAGGTTATGCCAGTGCCACCAACATACAATTACCACTACCTTCCTATCTTTCTTGGTTACGTAGGCTACAAGTGGACCCACCTCTTTGGATATAGCCTAAATGACACTAGGTGCTACTCTGTGCATGTGTAAGGCATGGACCCCACTCCAAGTAAATTTTTTGAAAGAGGAATGTAAGAAAGAACCCTGAAGTCACAAAAGTTACTTCTGACAATCAGGTGATGGTCAGAGGGAAGGGGGTGTGGGGGCTAGGAGTAGGACAGCAAAAGAGGGGGATTCAGAGGGATAGAGGCATCTGCAGTACTGTCAACAATGAAAATAAAGAGAAAAAGTTATTTCTGATCCTAACTCTGCCACCAGCTCACCCTGTGGCTTCGGGAAAGTCTTAGGGTCCTCAGGTGAAAAATAAGAAGATCAGGCCCATTCATTCCACCCACATTTAATGATTGTGTTTCATGGTCTAGACCTCCTGTCCAAAGTGCTGAAAAAAAAAGGTAAACATTAAGATTTGGTCCCTGGTCTTGAGGAACTTGCAATAAATTGAGAGAGATGGCTCTGATAATTTGATGGTTCTGATTATGATATGATATGACATGACATGATATGATATGATGTGATATGATATGATAATTACAATAGAAATAAGAACAAAAGCTCTGGAAAGTGCAAAAGAGGAAGCCATGCCTAAGTATCATTATGGCTCTAGTGCTCTATGACCTCTGAATATACTCTGGAGAGTCTGCCACTCAAGGGCTTTAGGAAAGCCCACCCCTAGATAGTAATATACCAACTTTGGCTCACTGAAATCAGTTCTTAAATAAAAAGCTCACTTTCATCTTAGCAGCCAATAGGAAATAATCATCAAGAAAATTAGACCTTTTCACTAAATTTAGAAAAGCTAGCACTCATCCCATTTTAAAAGACATCCAAAAAATTTATTTGAAAGTTGGTAAAGTGCCTCAAGGTGGCTGCCCTGTGGGTATGTGGACCTTGGCCTAGCACCCTGGGGAGAGGACAGCACCTGTTGGGTTGGGGGAGCAGGTGGTTTACTGCAGTGGCCCCTCCCCCTGACTGTCCACAATCCCTGGAACCACACCTTGAAAACTTCATTCACTAGCTTCCTGCCTGATCCTGTGACAGGCAACCCCCATGTTAGGCTACTTCATACTTTGTAACTTCCGCGTTAGGACCCTGTGCTTCTGTGCCAGGACCCCGCGCTTTGCTCCTTTGTCTCCCATATAAGGCAGTTAGACCTAACTTCTGCATTTAGCTTCTGTAACCTCGCTTTGCCACATAGGCAGGGGGTCTGAGGCTATTTGAACCCCGGAAAGTTAGAGATGGGGCTCAGGATTTGGGTTTTCCCCCTGAGCCCGCGAGTAATAAAGGATCGTGCTCCACCATCTCTCCTGCGTGTGAGTTATTTTCTGCAACATTTTGGTTCCCTGACCAGGAAACAACTCACTCTGGTGAAGACTGCCGGACTCAGACGGGGAGCTCTACTTAGGGAGGGAGCGGCTGCCCCAAGTGATTCCAGCACCCCCCCCCCAAGCGGAGGCTCTCCTGCCGCATCCCCAGCCGTTCCCGGACCTGGGCAGAAGGGGAAGGACGGACCACGACCTGTTGGAGGCGCCAAATCAGAATCTGTACGTACCCCGGGGGCCAGACCGAACCGGAACTGGGGGCCTGATCAGCTGTAACCTGGTCAATCTGAATGTCCAGGTTAAATACTTTAGCTCGGACCTGACCCTAGTTCGGGGGGACTGTTTGAACTCGAAGTGTGAGTGGAGACTGTCTGTGTGTGTGGCTCCAAGGGTCACCAAGCCTACGGAGTCTGATTGAGCAGGCCAGGCAGGAGTGCAAAAGATCCCCTTACCCTTTGTTTGTCTGCGTCGTAAGGGAGGGAGACACCGGGAAGCGCCATTTTGGGAAATGCCATTTTGGGTAAAATGGAGGATGAGCCACGTGAGTGCCCTCGCCAACTTAGACAGTGGGTCACGTGAGAGTTTCCGCCATCTTGGATGAGTCAACGCACAAGGGCGCCGCCATCTTCGAACTGGGCAAGGTGCCAGGCTAGTCTCTTCAGAGCAGGGCTGTGTTCTGAATGGGCACTGCATCAGTCAGGTTCTCTGTGTGACTGGTTCTGATACAGATGGCCAGTAAATGGCTCTTTGACTTTTACTACATAATTGCTAGGCTGAAACAGTGTTGCCAGTGGTGTAAACTGTGGGAAGAGAAAAGTTGCCTCAGAACTCCTCCCTGATAGTAGATCACAAGAAGATGAGAAAGCTCTGAACCCAGGGCGTGGGGCTCTGGACTGCGGCTTTGGCCAGGTCGAGGTTCACTCTGAATGGGAGGCGGGCCCTTCCCATGGATCACCCCAGCTGTGATGGGCATTGGGGCTGCGCCTGGGGAGCCCAGCGGGGGCACGGGGCCTGGCAGGGTTGGGCCTCTCTCGCCCCAGGACCAGCGCAACCCGGCGTGCATCTTCCTGTCCACGGCCGTGCCCCCAGCAGTCCTGACCGGGCCTCAAGGCTCGGCAATCTCAGACCCCGCACCGGGCGGCCTCCCCAAGAAGTGGGGCCTGCCGCGGATCCCCCTCCCTTGCAGGTGGGAGGAGTCTCTACCGCGGATTCCCACCCTCTGTGAGTTGGCTCCACCCCCATCCCCCGCCAGCAGGTGGGCGGGGCCTGCACCACTTCAGTCCCTCCGCAGGTGAGAGGGGCACTGGAGGAGTGAGTGCCCACATCGCAAAGGGAAAGTGGGTTCTACACTCCGGAGGAAGGTTTGAAATTCCTCTTCCGGGAATAGATAACGCACCTGGGTACAGGGAAACAGTGTTTGTCACTTCATGAAAGTATAAATCTTGGGACTTTAGCTGCCAAGTACTAAGTTTAAGTACAGTCCTTCCCAATGTGGGAAAGGAACCAGGACTGAAGAGATTGATAGTCAAACCTGGATGAGTAAAAATTATGTATGAAGGATGTGAAAGTTTTAAACCTAGAGTAAAGGAAAGTTTTCTGGTTTTGCAGAAAAAGAGCGAATTTCTCACAGTGGTTTTGTTTCTGATCAGAGAAACCTGTATCTGAAGACCTGTTAAGGTCGTCTGTAACCGGTTGGGGAGTATGTCTTTGCCACTCGGGACCCAGGAAGGGTCATCTGGGGCTGATGAGTGCTTCAGCCAGAGGCAGAGCAGCATGTCTCTGCCAAGAGACCCGGCCTGAAGGAGCATGTCTCTGGGAGGCACCGATGGACACATTGGTGCAAGAGAATGCCTCCACCTGTGTATTGTTCTGGAATTCTGTGTGTTGGATTTTGCTCTGTATCTGCTCTGAAAAAGAAATTGAAGATTCCAGGGAAAGTTGAAACTTCACACTCTAGGAAAATAAATGCAAAAGTATAAGATATGAAAATGAAGAAAGTCTGTGGGAAACTGTAAAGATAAATGGAAAAGTGAAAATTTTTAGAAAGAATTATGTAGTATTAGTTAATAATAGAAGATATAAGGCATGGAGATGCAATCTTGGTGGATATCAGAAAGTATATGAAAGGAAGAATAGAGGGTTTTTGAATGTTGCAGAAAGTCTGTAGAAATGAAAGTTTTGAGAAGCCTAGTGGAGATCAGAAAGAAATTTTTATCCCTACCTGATCGCTCCAGAATTTGGCTTTCCAGAAAGAGTAAGTGAGGACATAAGATTTCTTTGCATAAAACCAATAAGACCAGTCGCTAGTAGTGTTTTTTTGTTAACCAGGACTTTGACTGGAATGTCATGCCTGAAAAAGGCACGTCTGGGTTCTAGTCGTTACCAGAAAGTCCTGAGGAACTGGGATTGACTTGCGAAGCTAGCAAAAGCCCAGGAGAAGAGCCTGGTACCTTGGTTGGTTGTGCCATTCATGGCAGTCTTTCCAGGGAAGGAATGAAGGTTGCTTTTCTGAAGGATGGCCAATATAAACCTGTAGACACAATGGAAACCTCAAGGATTTGAGTGAAGCAACTGATACAGGCAAAGCCTGATGGCAGATGTGTGGCTCTGCTTCTGTGCCCTGAGGGGCAGACTGAGAAGTCAGTCTAAAGGTTCCCTGTGTGAGTTCCAGCAAAGCAGAATCAAAGATCAGAAGTGATCCAGGCTGCTCTTGGTGTGTTTATGCAAATGAACCATAAGAAAAAAAGCAAGACTCAAAATAGTCCCTTTAATAACAAAAAGGGTGATCTTAAGGAGAAAAATTGTAGTTCAAGGAAGATCACAATGCTCAGTATTGGACATAAGAATAGTGCAGCTAACTGTCTTGAAAGTCTGTTTTCATTTGAAATTTAGAACTGAGTTTGTAATATCACCAAAGATGTACAATTTACAGATATGGATGACCTGTCTAATTCCCATTGCAAAATGTCATTGCAGGAAGGGACTTGCAACTGAATATCTTCCCAAAAGACAGTCTCACAGGCACAGAGACTGGTTTAGGGACTATTGTGTGAATCAACCTGTGTGTTCTTCTGTTTTCGTAGGACGTAAGCCTATGGGTTCATAACCTGAGTGATTGGTTGCAATATAGGCCCCACTTAAGGAGCCCATTTTCATCATCGCCCTCTGAAACTCAACGGTTTGGCTGAACTGAGTGGTTGGGTTGGTAGAGGATTTGGGCAGTCTGTGGGCTTCACTTTAGAACTGATTTTCCCTTTTCTGTCTTGATGGCTTAGACAGGAAAGTTCAGATATCTGAAAGGAGGGAAATCTTAATGTATTCCTTTCTGCCTGAGTGAAGTGTAGTGGGACACAAGGGTTTTGGACAGGTGTAGCATGTCTTGTACACCTTCCTCTGGATAGGCCATTTCTTACGTAAGTCCCTGCCTTTGTCATTTAGTGGTTCTGTCATTTCCAGAATATGACCAGGATGCCAACGGTCCAGTAATGCCAGCCTTTGGACACCGAGCCTGTGACTTTCTGGTGACAGCCAACTGACCAGGATTCTGTAAGGTCCTTCCCTTTACAGGAAGGACTCCCTCTGTGCTGCACCCATCCCCCTTCAGGACACCCCTGACCCACGGGTAGGTAGGACAACATCCATGTCCAGCCAGAAGTAGTTACAAGAAAATGAGACCTTCACCCATTGTCCCTTAAAAGAATTCAAAGTGGGTATATATCTGAAATGAAAGATCGTTACGGGGTGCAGCAAAGGGGGGAACCCCAAATAGACATTTAAAATGGGGTCCAGAACTCAAGGCATCCAGGAGATTTTAGGATGTCTTCACCCCTTCCCCTATGGGTGTGGGTTGGGGAAAGGGACACACGAGTGAGAACATGGGGGGCTGTTTTGTGCAACAACAGCTTTGCAACTGATCCATTGTGTGGTCATTCGACATACCTATAGCCTTAGCCTGGTCGCTTGGGTATGCTGAATAGCTGTGGCCAGGCTCTGGGCCAGGGGGATGGAAAGAAATTTTCCCTGCCCAAGATGTGACTATGTGGGGCGGGCCCCTCGAGTTGCAGTGCCTGTGTGGGAGCTGGGAGAAAATTGGCTCCATGACATGGGGTCACACCTGACCAGACCCATGATGGCAGCTAGATGGGAGCGAGTACTGGCCCGTCCAGGATCTGCGGGCCGTCAACACAGCAGCTGTCACCCTCCACCCAGTCATCCCAAACCCGTACACCCCCTGAGCCAGCTTCCCCCAACAGCAACATGGTTCACCTGCCTTAATCTGAAGGATGCCTTTTCTGCATTCCTGTGGCACCTTCCAGCCAACTCATTTTGCCTTTCAAATAGGAAGATCTGCACACTGTGGTCAAGACTCAGTTGACCTGGACTAGACTGCCCCAGGGGTTTAAGAACTCCCCAACCTTATTTAGGGAAGCCCTAGCAAGAAACCTGAAGCTCCTCGCCGAGGGAGAGCTGGACCTGATGATTCTGCAGTACATGAGCAACCTCCTCCTGGTGGCCCCATCCCAGGAATCGTGCTAGGAGGGAACACACACGCTGCTGAAGCACCTGGCTGAATCATTTACTGAAGTCAGGCCTAGCCAAGGGTTTAAATACCCCCTGGTGATCATGTGCACCTTCTCTGGATGAGTTGAGGCTTTCCCCACCAAGACAGAGAAAAGCCAGAAAGTCACCCGAGCGCTCCTGAGAGAAGTCATCCCGAGGTACGGATTGCCTCTGACCATTGGAAGTAACAATGGGCCGGCCTTCATCTCACAAGTAATCCAAGAAACAGCCAAACTTCTGAACATCATGTGTAAACTACACACTACCTATCAACCCCAGAGTTCTGGGAAGATAGAGCGGATGAACTGAACTCTTAAAGAAACCTTAGCTAAATTTTACCAGGAAACCAGACTGCCCTGGATGGACTTGCTACCACTAACTTTGCTTAGGGTTAGAAATGCCCTAACCCCTCAGGATATACTCCATATGAACTAATTTTTGGGAGACCTCCCCAGTTCTCAGCATACAAAAGGGGGTTTTCTGGTTGCAAGGTGAATTAGGGCAGACAAAATATCTCCATAAGCCAGGGAAAACTTTAAGAAAAATAAACGGGGCAGGTTTGGGCCAGGGACCCTTACCCCAAGGGTGGCCAGCACACTCCTTTAAACTGGGAAGTTATGTATGGATAAAAGACTGGAAAAAAGAGCCACTTCAACCTGTGTGGACTGGGCCACATTTAGTGTTACTAACCACCCCGACTGCCCTTAAAGTTACAGGAACCACCCCTTGGATCCACTACAGCCGGGCCAAAGCAGCAGCAGATCCTGAGGACCTGAGGACTAGGCCTGCACTTAGACTACCCACGCTGAGGCTCTGGAGGATGCCAGCCAGTAAAGAAGACACCAAGGAATGGACTATTATTCCTCAGAGTTCCTGACTTTGATCGGCACTTTCACAGGAGTATTGGAAATTGGACTAGTGACTGTGGCCCCTGTAGAATGGAATATTTTTGTTTGGTCTCTGCATCTGGGTTTATTGTATGCTTTGGTTGACAAATGTGGTCCCTGTCTCAGCCCCAGCCTGCAAATGTAATACCCCTGAGCATAGAATTATGCTCAGCGGTAGAGTGATCTTTTACTATCTCCCAGGGTCAGCTTTCAGCTCCTCCACGGGCATGCCATCAGGTTGCGTTTCACCACAGCAATCCCTCTGCCCTTGGAGAGGGAAGGTATACCAGACTGGAGTGATATCCAGAACCATAGGATACCAGACCCGGAGGTGTCAGGCATATAAGACCCTGCATCCTCTGGACCTTGGTCCAACACCTGGAGACCACAGTAACTCGTAGGGCAGCTGCCAAAGTGTTAGCTCTCCAGAGGTACCAACACCAGTATCAGCAGTTGCAACCTTCCCCTGCACCTCAGCTGTATAACCAGGTATATGGTCATGCTAAAGGGGTAAAAACACCTTATAGCATCAAAGAGGGGGATGTGACAAGCAACCCCCATGTTAGGCTACTTTGTACTTTGTAACTTCCACGTTAGGACCCTGTGCTCCTGTGCTAGGACCCCGTGCTTTGCTCCTTTGTCTCCCATATAAGGTAGTTAGACCTAACTTCCACATTTAGCTTCTGTAACCTCGCTTTGCCACGTAGGCAGGGGGTCCGAGGCTATTTAAACCCTGGAAAGTTAGAGATCGGGGCTCAGGATTTGGGTTTTCCCCCTGAGCCCTCACGTAATAAAGAACTGTGCTCTGCCATCTCTCCTGCGTGTGAGTTATTTTCTGCAACAATGATAGTCCCAAGGTGAAGCACAGAGGGATTCTGACCCAGAAAGCTTTCTTCATTCACCCAAATACTCATTCTCAAAGAATGTTTATAGCAGTCAGTGCGTGCTCATCTCTACATGAGGTATGTAAAAGTCCCCCTGCCCTCAGAAAGCTAGATAAATTTAACCCCACCTCCATCCCTGAACTCCCGCCACTCTAAGGCCACCCTGTGGCTTCAGGGAGCAACCAGCACTTTCTGCCCAAGCATCACTCTGTCGCTGTGCACCAGCATCAATACATGCTGCCTCAGTTCCTGCACTGAGTTTGTTTTAGTTCAACTCTCAGCCCACAGGTAAATTTTCACAAAGGAAATTTACACACACACACACACACACAAAATTATTCACTCAAACCCAAGCATTTGGTGAATTAATCTTATGAAAGATTTTGGAGTAGAGTCATTGAAAGAGTTGACATAAGAGAATTTACAGCCTTCTAGCCAGTTTCTTACAGCCTCCATCCTGCTTTTCCTTCTTTCTCTTCCTGCATTATCTTCTCCAAGCAACAGACAGGACAGTCCTCTCTTCTCATGCAGAATAGACACACCCACTTTCGTGACCCCATTGGGAGGTCTTTTTAGTACCCATCAAAGCATTTCCTTTAAATAAATATGTCACCTTCCCTCAGAAGAATGCTGATTAATAAAATGTTCTTTTGTTCCATAAAGAAATATGCAAATAAAGAAATTCCAGAAGAGCAAGCAGATGTCACCAAGACTAATATTATCTGAAAACTACAACAGAGGGGAATATATGGAAATTCTCAAAGATTAACCAAGAACTAGGTACACTTAGACTCAAGTATCTGAAGTTATTTAGCATAACCTTATTCTTTTAACAAATGTGTACTGAATGCCAATTATGTTCCAAGCACTATTCTAAATTATGATACTTTTTAAAGGAATGCTTAACTACCAGTCCCTGCTTCACTGAACTCCATATTTACTAAAAGAACACTGATAGATAAGAAATAGTATAATATTAGAGAGTGATGAGTGCTATAAAATAATCATTAAATAAATAAATCTTAATGGAACTTGGCTAAGGAGCTTATATAACTCACTTAAGTGTAGGCATGCAAAGGTTAAATGGAATCCACCAGCAAGAAATTCCTCAACTGTGACAAACTATGCCATGTAATACTTTTTTTCCTCTTAAAATCAAGAAAATCTATAAAACCCCACTTCCCTGGTCCTTGAAGAGATTCACCAACAACTGTTGTTCACATTGAAGAAAAGTCACACCTCTCACATTTATATTTAGCATATTACATATTACATATACTGCATATTACACTTACAGTTAGTAATTAAGCACATAAATCTCCTAGAGTTTAAGAACGCTGTTTATAGGACTGTATAGCATAGGCCTGAAGTCTGCTGCTTAGAGACTAAACTGAAGTAATTACCAATGTGGACATTGAGTGTTCTCTATGTTGTTATGCTGTTCTGATACAAGAAGGGACCAGTCCAACCAGAACCAGGGTGTGGCTAAGGTCATCTGGATCAGGACAAGGCCAGAGTCAGCCTGAGACACTAAGATACATGAACATAAGAACAAAAACTAGACTAAACAGCAATTCCCTGGATGCTCCTGTCTAAAAACCCCACCAATACCCTGGTGAGATGGTGTTAGACGCACCCAAACACACAGAGAGTCCATCTGAATTTGGTGTTTAGTGTTCCATGGATGTGCTCTTGGAGCAGAGGCTTCTCACCATTACCACAACCCCATAGCTGAAGAGCTAATGGAAAGAGTAGGTTAGGAAGAAAATAAAAATGGTGATGAACTCATACCTTAAACTTTGTTTTTAATCTTAAAATATATGTATATATTTATTGGTTAATCTTTTGAAGGAGGGGGCCAGGGTTCAAGTATAGGTCCTCTGATTGGGGTTCTATAAAGTTTTGTTTAGGTGCATTACATTCATAATGCCTCTGCTACAACTTCAAGTTTCCATTTCTTTAAAATATAATAACACAAAGGCATGTACAAAGCATCAAGTGTGTATATTTTACTAAACTATTCCCATTATTCTCTATTCACACCTAAACAACAAAAGTTTTAGAAACTTGATTTTATCGAGCTTTTCCAAAGCACACAGATTAGTTTTAGCAGAAACAATTCTTTCATTTTTATATTCACATTTCATCAGCTATGTAAGATGTATATAGTATTTAATTAAGTTACATAATTACAGTAATAAGTAGAAGTGGCATGAACAGGAGGGGAACACACACAATTGGTGAGCACTAACTCTCCTGGTGGGAGTGTTCTGAGTGCCAGCCTACTAGCGGCTGGAGCGCAGCGTGCCGTGGGCTCATCCAGCACATTCTCCAGATGGGTTAGGGAAGCCAGTTAAATGAAGGTTAGATAGCAGAGATGCTCAGATATATGTGTGTGCATGTAAACATATATTAGAAATCAAAATAAAAACTCCCTTTTGAGTGATCCACCCTTATTCCTTTGACTCAGAAAGAATGCCTTCTGAGTCCCTTCTTGGCTAAACTTCATGCATACATAGGAAAAAGGTCATATTCCAGTGTATCCTTGCTACAACTCCTAAATATTTGGCTAGATAAAATAGTGAGAAAGAAATGCAACAAGAATAGCTTATTGAAGGAGAAGTGGCAGGGCCAGCTTTCAACTCAGTGGAACAGGACAACCCACAATTTCTTCCACCTCAAAAATCACCTCCACAAGTATTAAAATCATTTGCATCCACATTTATTGATTAAAGTTTGGAATAAGACAAAGAGAGGGCTAATTTGCTCTTCATAATAAAGTAACCAAGTTTTTCTTTTCTAATTTTTTAGAGCATCCTAAGAAACAGGACTGAGGGCCCTGGACCTGGGAAAAGAGGAGATAAGTGGCCTGGAATGAAAAACATTCATACATAACACATAGACACAGACAACAGTATGGTGATAGCCAGAGGAAAGGGGGTGGGGGCTAGGTGGAGGTGGAAAAAAGAGAAAAATGGGGACAGAAAGAGACTTTGTTTCAGGCGATGGGCGCCTGATACAGAGTGCAGATGATGTTTTTACTGGGTTGTACGCTTGAAACCTGCATGGTTTTGCAAACCAGTGTCACCCCAATAAATTTAATTTTAAAAAGTTACTGAGCAGCAGGCAGGGACTAGAAGAAAAGATGACCGATGAGAGGCTCTCAGTTATGAAGAAGACTGGAAAACTTCAGTTCACTTATGCTGACCACAGTAATTTAATGTATTTACTTGTCTCCTCAGATCCTTCAAAACCTTATCTGTAATATCTTTTGTTGGTGGTGTTTTGGACACAAGGCTTCAGCTCCCTGGTTAGAGTAATATGAGCTTGACAGAAAATGGATGCTTCAGGATGCAAAACCCTGGGTGGGGACGGAGGCAAGCAGAGGCAGGAATTTGAAGCAAAAGGGGACAGAAATACTTTGGGATAGCCACAGGAACATAGGGCACCATTTCAGTCACCATAGGCAGGCTGTGCCATCAAGCAGCTTACAGTCTTACCAAGGAAATCATGTGTCCACATGAAATATTAACATAAAAAGAGATGGCAAGTTGCTTATGTGGTAGAAATTGCACCAGAAGCAGATGGCAGAATTGACTAAAAAGTATTTAAAAGATTAGAAAAGAGAAGATATGCTTTGATCTCATAGTATCCTTATCACAAACTACTGTTTACATCTAGAAGAAAACCACAGCACTGAAAAAGCGGCATACTTTCTCAGTAACTGTCCCCACTATTGTGGTCTCTCTACAAGTGACGTGATGCTCATGGATAATTTCTAGTGTCACAAATCTGGACACAGTTTCCACACTGACTTTTTTTGCTCTAAGAGTTCAGTTTACCAAGATTTGAAATGGACTACCTTGAACAAACCGAATTTTTCTGTCAATCGGCAAGTGTTCCAATATGTATAATGGAAAGTGTGCAATTCCCTGGGCCCAAGAGGCACATGGTCATTGCTCATATTCCCCAGATCCTGTGCCGCATGTACAGCTGCCTTTGTCACTGTCCACAATCTCTGCAGTGGCCCATGGTGGCCCTTTCCATGGTGCTACAGCTGCAGTGCCAACAGGACAGAGGTACATGTAACGTGGACATACAAGGAGCCTGCCTGGGCCTGGGTCAGCCCAGCTTAGTGCGTCCCAGAAAGACACTGGAAACATCTGCAGAACTGAATAGTTCCCGAGCTTTACAAATTTCTAAAAAGACAATGTAGCCCACGCTGTTTTGCATGTCCACGACTGTGGGAGCGGGGCGGGGGGTGGGATGGGCGGAGGAGGGCAAAGGGGGGAAAACTAGGACAACTATAATAGAATAACAACTTTAAAAATATTTAAAAAATAAAAAGGTAACCTTTAACCTTTCATTTGCACAAGTGTATTGACATAGAATAAAATGAGAGAGTCGAAGGATGTCTCCAGCATGGGTCCTTGTCTGCCCACTCCATCAGAGTCACACACTTCAAGTAATTATTACTTACTGCAGGAGGGGAAAGTGGTTCTCTCAAACCGTTTTCCCCACCCATCCGCTGTCAGAAAGGTCATTATGATGGAAGAGGTGTCTGCAGAACTGCACAGGACCAAAAACACCTACCAAAAGGCAATTGTGCGTCCACATGACAGAATATGAGGGCCCTGTTCGCAATCCCAGTAGCATGCCTTAGGTTACTGCTACACACACATGACTGTGAGAAGGAATGAGAAATAAACGGTGCATACAGGCGCTGTGTCCTTCACGTGCGTCCACGCATTTGCTTTTAAATGAAAAGGTCTTAAAGTCACGTTTTAGCCCATATTTCCCTGCACCATTCACAGTCCTGGTTTTGAACTTTACCTTCAGCGTGCTGCGTTGATTATTCTTAAAAGGCAGGGGATATGGAGCTGGCAATAACACTAAGTCATTTGAAGCATGCATTATAAGTTATAAAGAAAACAGGTTCTGGTTTATTATGCTGAAGCTGTAAAGCCACAAATACAAAATATGGCTAGCAGTCACCTTGCTTTTTTCTTCTTTTAACAACTTACTGTGTGTAAATAAAAAAGCAAACTTTGATTTTTCCATAAGAGCTCTCTGAAATGGATACTAGAATGCATTTAACATTGTGACCAGAAATATTGAAATTTGACAGCTGAGAGGTTAAAGGTCTCAAATTTATACATCAAGGTGTTTGTTCCTGTCATTGTCCCAGCAGCTTGCTCAGAATAACCCCTTTTGCTTACTGAACCTTTGAGAAAGAGAGAACATTAAGTAATACATCTTGGCAGACGTCCTGGGATTCTATTCCCACTAGAAAGCAAGCCATCCTAAACTCACAAAAGAATTCTAGGCATATAAAAGACATCCATGCAACCTTAGTATTTAACTATATTGGGCAGGAAAAAAATTCCTATTGTTTGGACCCCCACTTTAAATAGTTAATCTAAAATCTTTGACTTTGTGCTTTGTTTTCTAAATGCATCTCATCTGACACTTCTTTCCACTAAAACTATATTTGCTGATAACATAGAAAATGACCACTTGAACTCTTTCTGAAAATCCAGGAATACTGTCTCGCTCAGGCAAAATTTGTAATCAGCACAACCACTCATCTCCATTTCACTGCCCATTTCAGTGTCCACCTCCCATTTCAGGTGACATCCCATCCTCCACCCCCACCACCATGTACCCAGACTGCCCTGCCCTCCCCCTGCCCATTCAAACTAATCAGACGATCAGAATCCACAGTGCTAATATTGAGAAGACCTTAGTCTGCCTCAAAATCTGGGCTCTTCAAATGTATAAATCCTGGAGCAAATCTGCAAAATCTATAGCAGTAATTTCTTCAAATAGAACAGTAATGAAATCTGAGAGAGTTAATACTAAAGAGAAAAAAGAGACAATTTTCATAATATCTCACATGTATTAAGTATTTATTTGGCCTTATTCTAAATGGATCGCATGTATTAACTCATTTAATCTTCATGACAAGCCCCTTAGACTTATGTCATCTTATCCTCGCTCCCTTCTTTTATAGAAAACAACAAAATGGCCAGGTTTTTTTTTAACTCTGCTTTAGGATAAAGGTTCTGGGTAATCTATTTGGCTCACCCACCACAGAGGGATATAACTGGCTCCCACTGCAAAATATACAGTCACTCAGTGCCTTGAATCTTTGAGATCATTTGCAAATCATTGAAGTTTTAAATGGTAAATCCTGGAACACCAGATTCTGCCACCAATCCATTTTTAATAGAATATACTTCATTAACAAGTTAATGTGTTATCCATCCCAGGGATATTTGTCATCTAATAATATCATACCAGAGGAATTAATAGCCTAAGATTGAACATGAGGCATCATCTTTATGCAAAAAGAGGGGAGAGAGATTCTTGTTTCCTTTCAAATTATTCTACAACAAATAACCATTTGTCCATCTATGTACAAGGCCTTACCTGGCTGACATAATACAAAACAGGCAGGCTAGGCTCAACACTGCTGTATGTCTGCTTCCAGGTTTTTCCAGAGGCATTAGGTTTTTTGAAGGACATTAAAAACCATAATTGAACTGTTAGAAAATTAAATATAATAATTCTCATGCATAGGTGATACTTGGGAATTGCCCCATTAATGCTGTACTGACAAGAAAACAATCGAAATATTTCTTCCAAACTGGAGCTTGAATCAGAGTAATCTGTATTATGAAAACACAGATTTCTGGGCCCCAAATCACAGCTTCTGATGCTGAATGTCTAACAAGTTCCCAAGTGATGCTGATGCTGCTGGCCCAGGCACCATACTCTGAGAGACAATGTGCTAGGTTTCCCTAGGTGTTTTGGGATGAAAGAAGAAGCTAAGAGAGATTTATTTCTAGCAGCGATTCCCAGGGTAGCTCTTGGCTCCAGATATGTACTGAGTTCTTATAATGTACCAAACACTACGCTAGATACCAAGGGAAACCTGCTGAAGGAGACAGACATCAGTGCCTCATGCTCAAGGAGGAGAGCAGGTGAGGCTGAGCTGAGGTCTGCGGGATGAGTGGGAGTCAGCCAGCAAAGTGGCCTTGAGAAAAGCTCCCCACCAGGAAAGGATGACTGATGGACACTGCAGAGTCGGACTGGGCAAGCCTCACCAGGGAGGCTGAGCTGGAGGCCCCCAGGGATGTGGACACTCAGATCAGCATTGGGACAAAGAACTCTGCAGCTGAGAAACAAGGCCTCCACCAGCGTGCTTAAGGCTGGGTAAAAGAAGCAGTGCAGGCATGCACGTGCACACACACACAAATGCACACTTCTCAGAATCTGCACAAAACAGAGGAGGTAGATGGAAATGATCCCTTTGGGTAAGCCCAGACCAAAGGTGGTCATTTTATTTCCCTCCAAAGAAATTGATATTGATATGATGTCCCTGAAACCTAAGCAGAAGCATGGAGTGAAAGGGGAAAAATGCTACAAATAAATAGCTGTTTTATGTGTCTGCCATGAAACACCTGCATAAAAGAGAAAGGGGAGGAAAATCTATTTTACACCTCAAATCTAAAGATTTTACATTCCCTTCAAGTTCTCATATCAGGGCCTGAACTTGTTATTTTATATGGGTAGCTCACTCTTTATAGCTCTCTGATAGAATGAATGCAAGGGGAAAAAAACAGGCCAGATGAGTTACCACATTGCCCCTTCCTCATATTTTGTGAAAATTATCCTTTCTAAGACTCACAAAAGCCTCAAACTCTGCATGATTTACTAGGATGGCTTTAGAAGCCAAAGCTTTTGTAGACCATTCAGCCATGGCATATGGGCTCAAGGTTTTCTTAGCTCATCTACAGGTACCAGATTTATCACCCCTCCTGGTCAGAAAAACATAGCTATGTTATGTGAAGTTTTGAATGATCTGGGATCACCCTTTTCCCCCATTATGTCCTCTAAAGGTTGAATAAATTTGCACAAACTGTTTTAACAGCCATAAAACTATTTCCTAGTTCCTATCTAAGAACAAGCTAATAAGCTAATTGATGTCTTAACATCATTTGTTTCCAAATCCTGGAATGGAAGCACATCTTCTAGGTCCCAGCATCCCTCTCCAAAAAAGCTCTATTGATGCCCACACATCATAGGTTCCCTGGGTAACACATTTTCCCCCGAGCCTTAAAACTTGTTATTAAGGCAACTACAGTACCATTTAAGCAGCTTAGAAGCAAACCTCTCACTAATGAATATTAAATCTCTTGGGTCAATGGGGTCCTCTTGCCTCCCTGGCTGATAGAGTGAGAAAAGATGCCATTTTTCTCCCCTGGCTACCTAATGAATCTCTAACAGTGATTTGTTTCTGTTTTCAGTCTGGCATAAACAAAAAGGCCTACAGCCCCCTTCCATGGTCGCCTGAGCTCACCAACCACCATGCAAACGCAGCAATTTTTCATTATTGATAAAATGTAATGTCATAATGTCATGGCCTTTCAGGTCATCATCTTGGTAAGTCAGCAATGACATTATCGTGTTTTATAATGATAACAAATGGCCATAATGTTTGCATGTAATTTTCATTGGCTCCCTCAGAATTCTAATTCAACCCCATCAACAGATGGAACTAAATAGCAACTCTCGATGTCCACATCCTTAGATCTGCCCAAGAATGAAAGTAAACTCCACAGGAATCAAAACTCATAAGAGGTCCAAGGGCCATTTCCCCCTTTCAACTAAAGGCTTTACTTTTAGAAAGAATTCTTGTAGCATACACTTGTACTATTGAATTTGGGCATGTAAATGTATTAAATACATCTACTTGCTATTCATTCATGAACTCTCACTAACCCCTTTCTGCCCCCTTCATGCCTGTGCTTCTCTAATCCGTCTAGTGATTTTTTGAGTGCTGTGTTCTGCCTGTTTCACAATAATCATAGAACACTAATTGGTCTAAATGATAAGAATCATTCATGGGGCACTTATTTCCATATATTAGCCTTCTGGCTCCCCTCTTCCCTGAGAAAGTGGAAATATTTCATTGTCTAAGCCCAGAACTAAAACCAGCATTCTTTAGAAAGCCTTTTTTTCTTAATTTATTGACAGCAGAGAGTAACAAACGAGTAGAGCTAGAACAGATTCACACTTCAGTCCTAAATACACTAAATCTAAAATACACTTGGGAGATC
This sequence comes from Tonatia bakeri, assembly GCA_004024845.1. NCBI lineage: Eukaryota > Metazoa > Chordata > Mammalia > Chiroptera > Phyllostomidae > Tonatia > Tonatia bakeri. The sequence continues at coordinate 404,172 of PVIA01000505.1, read as the reverse complement.
TCAAGAAATATTTTACAACTCATTTAGCACTTTATGAAGGAGGGAGGAGAGGAGGAGTTATCATTCACTGAGCTCTGTGCTAGGACATAGGTATCATCTCATCTTCACACAGTCCCCTCAAATTAGAATCATTCTCTGCTTTAACAGAAGAGAAAACTGATGCTCAGGGACGCTCCATAGCTAATGAGTCACTCAGATTTAACAGTTCTGACCCCAAACCCTACTTAGACTTAGCAGTTCTAATTCCAAAACCCACAAATATTCCATTGCACAAAACTCTCAAGCAGCTATTGCACTACAGAAGAATCAGAAATTCCAGCCAGCCCCAAATAAAATCATCCTATATTCAGAGAACTGAGAGATATGAGTAGATTTTCAATGCAGAAACTCTTTATCTTGCCATTAATACATCTATTTGGACTGTTATTGGTACCACATTTTCAGAGCAGTCACATCTTAATTGCGTTAATAGATTCGGTGCATCTGTGTGATTTCTCATTGATGTCCTTTCCACATTATTCAGTAGATTTCAGTATCGTCATTGAAAATGGGGCCAAATTAGGTAGTTTCATCAGATTTGTGGATCAGCAGCCCTTTAGCTGACACAATAAAACTATGTAAAAGAGCATATAATGGTGTTGGTACGGAGCTTCCCAAGACTACTCTAGTCGATCAGAAGAGGCACTCATTACCTCTTCCACTTAAGATAATGAACATTTCTAAAGACTTTACAACACACAAGGCACTATCTATTATACTATTGTATTTAAGGAACAGATTACTTGACTTGTCCAAGTTCATAGAGACACCAAGTGGCAAACATAAGATCCAAACAAAGGTCTTCTAGCTCAACTGCCCATGTTCTTTTTACTCTACTAAGGCCTTTAGAGTATTTTGGGCAAGTGATTTCTAAAAGCAATACAACAATATTCAGGGAAACATCAGCCTTCCCTCTGAGGGGCAGGACAGGCAAACATCAGGACCTCATAACAGTTGAAGGCTTCTGGAAATGGAACACTGCTATGGGAGAGTATACGGGAAGGACTTCCAGAGTGTGAGGTTTAACAAACTACTCTGCCAATAAATTACAACTACATACTAAAGAAGGGAAAGGCTTCCCTTCATTCCTCTTCATGCAACAGATCCAGAGGGCTTCCCCTTCATTCATTCATTTGTTCACTCATGTAACATACACTAGTGAGCACACCCTCTAGGCCAACATTATGCCAAACACTGAGGGTACAACGGTGAATGAGATACACATGGATCTCCCCTCATGGAGTTCACATTTGTGCAGATGAGATCATCGTTAAACAACTTATGTCACAACCATTGATATAAGTGAAGACCAATTGTGAGGAGGGAGTGTTTTGGGGGGATTTGACCAATCCCAAGGAGTGAAGGAAGACTTCTTAAGGATGAGACATTTAAACTGAGATTTAAAGCCTGAGTTAGTAGGAATCAGAAGGCAAGACCTCCGAGAACTAAGGGAATTGTCCATTCTTGTCTCCATTCTTTAGAATACTTCCTGTTTGGTTTCCCTTGATTTACTAACCAATGCCTTGGCTACCATAATGGTCACTAGCAGAACCTTAATTCATTGACAATTTGATCTAGCACATTGACAATTTGGAGACCTGAATGTGTGTAACTTTGACCAGACAGAAATAGCCTGACTGACATGCCTGATGATTTTCTGCCAAGTCATACTTTAAATTGTAGCTAACCTGGCTGTTGCTACACTGACCCTCCCCCTTTCTCCTTCCTCTCTCTTTGTACAACTTCTCACACTGAGCTAGCACCCCTCTGCACACTAAGCCACACAAAACTCCACATTCCCTTCTTTCTGGGGCCTCTTTCTCCTTTGTCTTTTACTATTTTTCTGTACTTGGATATTGCTATGGACTAAATTGTGTCCTCCCAAAATTCATATAGTAAAACCCTAACCCCTAATGTGACTGTATTTAGAGACAGTCTTTAGGGATTTCATTAAGATTAAATGACATCATAAGGGTGGGGCCTGAATTCAATGGAACTGGTATCCTTACAAGAGAAAGAGACAGCAGAGCTCTCTCTCTCTCTCTCTCTCTCTCTCTCTCTCTCTCCCCCCCCCGCCCCGCACCCGCTACCTCTCCCTCTCCCTTTCTGAGCATCCACAGAGGAAAGGCCATGTGAGGAAACTGAAAAGGCAGCCATCTGCAAGCCAGCAAGACCTCTTGGTCTTGAACTTCAAGCCTCCAGAACTATGAGAAAACAGATTTCTGTCAATTAAGCCACCCAGTGTGTACTGTTGTGTTAGGGCAGGCTGAGCTGACTAGCATAGATGTAAAACAGAAATCTTATGCACGTACATAAGAAGTGTTAATGGAGCTGTATGAGAGTATTGCTGAGGTGGTAACTGCACAACTAGTGCTTCTAGCTCTGGCACCTGGGAAGAGAAAATGACAATGACTTGGGGAAAAAATTCATCATGGGGACTATCCATACAGGGAGGCTAACTTGCAAAGGCACTACTGCATCATTGTAAGTAAATGACAACAGTCATAGCTATCTATTCTAAAACTTTGTTCTTAAGTTATCTTCACTGGGATAAGGCCCTCCCTGAAATAATTTTTTAATGGTTTATATCGGAAAGAGCTGACAGCCATTAAATTAGTAGAAGCAACCTCCTTGGCTAAAGACACAGATGGAAAGTCATTATTTTCCAGTAAGAAATTGAATAGAAAGGAAGGAAGCTTTAAGGCAAAATAAAAATTTTGATAAGTCTCTGGATTTGGTAAACCAAATTTCATGAAGGTCTAAATTCTTCCTGCCCATACAGATACCAAATATAACTATTTTCCTATCTTCAGTTGTAAGCACATTAGAGGAAAAGGATCCAAACTACCAAGTCTATCTATAGTTCTAAAGAAACTAGTATCTATAGTTCCCTTAGGTTAACTTGGAAGCAGACAAAATACTTTACTTAGGATTAAGTAGCCATCATACAGGATTTCTGACAGTAAGTAGTAGTCTGAAAGAAAAAGGCACTGTATCAGTCAGTAATATCCAATAACGCTATGTGACAGACCACCTTAAAGCTCAATGACAGTCAACAATAGTTTATTTCTCACTCATGAATCAATGGGTCAGATGCAGTTTGGCTGATCCAAAGTAGACCCTACTGCAGGTGGGTTCACATCTGTTTACCTGTCCCTCATCCTCCTCAGACCTCTCAGACATACCATTCTCATAGCAAAAGTCAGAAGCACAAGAAGGCAGGTACAACTCCAAAAGGGCATTTTAAGCCTTTTCTATAAGCCTTGGTCAAAGCAAATCATATAACCAGGCCCAAAATCAAAGTGCAGGGAAGTACACTCCTCCCACCATGAGCTCAAAACAAGTGATATGGCCAAGCCGGGCGTCCACAGGGCTGGAAAGTACACTCCTGGGGCAGTGGGGAGGTGAATATTTGCTTAACTATAATCTAATTAATGGCAGAAATGTTATTCATGATTTAGAGTTAAGAAAACTGAGGTCATTGGCCCAAAATGCAAAGCTAGAATATAAATCCAAAACCTGTATTTTTCCTACATTCACATTCTTTTCACTCATCTGTTACCCTCCAGGTAACAGAAGGGAAAATATAAGGAAACACTGTCATGTATAGTGGACCTTCAAAAATATGTATTCGCCCATTATTCTTAGTTTGCATATTAAAGAACCAAAATGAAATTGGCAAAATTAGAGTAGTGAGGGAGATAAAGGGTGGGGAAGCTGTGAATACTCATTAGATAATATCTTCACTCTGTCACTACAGCATTGTCCTCGCCCAACTCAGCCCCCAAGATCTTCCAACCTGTACAGGCATCTGCCAGACCCCTCCTCTGGGCCACCCTATAAATAATCTGAGCTCCCACATTCTCCTCAGTTTTCTGAACATGTTCTGTCTCACCATCTCAGGAAGAGGTAATCCTTTGGTTGACTGTTGATACACTAAGTCTACTGTTGCCAAGATTCCTCATAGTGCAATGAGATGGGGTTATACTTAAAGGACTTGCCCTGGAGACAACGACATTTCCCATAGGAATAAATCTCTCATGTTAGAGACTAGGGTCTGTAAACCAAGATATATACCTGAGACACAATCAGCCATACTTCCTCCAGTGAAAAGCAGCTCATTTGCATGACATAGGAGAGGATTTTTTTCTGTCATGGAAACAAGGTCACCCAGATAAATAGTAGGATCAGTGATCTCTGTGACGTGACCATGGAGAGACACCTAAAGTGCTCTACCCTCGAAATGTAATGCCATTAGAATGTTCCTGAGCATAGACATGTCCTGAAATGTGGTTGGGGGACTATCAATGGATGTGTATTTTATCCTTGTCCTTCTGAGCTCCTTTTCACCATAGATAACTAGGGGTTGACTGGATCAGATGGACAGTAAGTAGGCTGGCAATTTATTTTTAATAAAATAAAATAAACTGCTTATATTCCTCTCTTTCCCCATGCATTCCTTTAAACTGTTAAGATAAAATACAACTTACATAGATATGTAAATACACTTAAACATCCAGAAGTATAAAATTAAATAATAAAGCAATAGGAAAAATATGAATTAGTATGGATACTTATCTAATCTATATAAAGGAAAGAATATTTTTTTTTACATTTTTTTTTATTTTAATGATTGTTTAAGTACATTTTTCTCCCCTTTACTCCCAATCAAGCCCACCCATCCCCCTTATATAAAGGAAAGAATATTTAATCAAAAAGGAAGGAAGGAAAGTGTGAGGGAGGAAAGAAAGAAGGAAGGGAGGGAGGGAGGGAGGAAGGAAGGACAAAGGAAATGATATTTTATTTTATAAACTATATAACTATAACTATTATTTGTATCAATGATGAAAAAGGTTTAACATTTCTTATATATAAAGAGTTCTTGCAAAACAATAAGAAAAAATAGGAGCACCTTATAGAAAAAAAAATAAGTGAAATTATGAACAGCCAATGACTGAAAAAGAAAATAAAAGATCATGAATAAACGTATGCAAAAAGCTGTAACCTCATCAGTAATCAAGGAAGTACATGTAAAGGAAAGATAATTTTTCTGCCTATTAAAATTTTCAAAGTTTTTTTAAATCATGATAATCAATGTCTATGAAGATGCAGAAAAATAAGCATGTTTATAAAATACTGCTGGGAAACTGGTGTCACCTGTCTAGAAGGCAATTTGGCAATTTATACACATTCTTATTTTTTACATATAATAATTTTATCCTTAGTCATTTATCCTAAGGAAATAATCAGAGACTTACACAAATATTGATTTATAGTGATGTTTGTTCTCTATAGGGTTTTCTATATTAGAAACACCCCAAATACTTAACAATAAAGAAAGGCTAAGCAAGTGGTGACAGTCATGCAGAAAATACCATGTAACCACTGAAATCGTTTAGCTGTGGCAGATTGCACTACCCAGAAATAACTGCAACGCTATTTCTGGTCCCATGCGCTCTTCCAGAGCCTTGCCATGGTGGGCTGAATGATGGTCCCCCAAAGGCGTTCATGTCCTGATCCCTGGTGCTAGTGAATATGTTACCTTCCATGGTAAAAGGAACTTTGCAGATGTGATTCGCTGGAATCTTGAGATGGAGAGATTATCCTGGATTATAGAGCTGAGCCTAGTATAATCACAAGGAGGGAGGCAGAAGGCTCAGAGTCAGAAATAGAAAATGTGAAGATGAGAGCAGAGTGTCAGAGTCAGAGAGATTTAAAGAAGCTGGGCTATTGACCTTAAAGGTGAAGGAAGAGGCCATAAGATAAGGAATGAAAGCAGCCTCCTGAAGATGGAAAAGGCAAGGAAATGGACTCTCCCCAAGAGCTTTCTTAGGAGCACAGTCCTGCTGACCCCTTGATTTTGGCCCAGTGAAACCCGTTTCAGACTTCTGACCTCCAAAACTGTAAAGAAAATAAATGTGTGTTGTTTTGAATTTGTGACATAAGTAATAGGAAACACAAATCATTCAACAGATTTGTGTGTCAAGAGGAGAGCTATCGTGGGCTTTGGTGATGCTTTGGTGCCTAGCACGTGGCAGAAGGAAGGCTGTGTGACTTCTAAGACTAGATCACAAAGGTGAGTTGGCTGCAGCCTGGCCTTTCTCCATGGACACACACTTGTGGAGCCTTGAGTTGCCAGGTAAGGAGCTGGCTACGCTGAAGCCACCATGCCAGAGAGACCACACTAGAGACTAAAACAAATATCCAAGAAACCCAGCTGTTCCAGCCTTCAGCTGTTTGAATCTTTCCAGGCCACACACCGGACAGTGAGTAAGCAAAGCTCAGATAGATAATTAGCCCAACCCACCACTGCCAGAGGACAGTTACGTAAGAGACCCTGAGCAAGAATGACTTGGCCAACCCTAGTCAACTCCCACAACTATAAATGATAGGATAAAAGTATTCTGGTGTTTTGTGCCATTAGGTTCTGGGGTAGTTTATTATGCATCAATAGGTAACTAATACATTAATGACAAACAGAAATGCTCAAATACAGTACTAAATGACAAAGTAGGCTATAGGTTAGATGTGTGTGTGTGTACACAGATGAAACTTTGAGTCACCAAAATATGCTGTGTGTAATGGTTATCTCTGAGTGCTGGGGGAGGAAATTAATATCTTCCTTATATTTCTCTATATTTTCAATTTATATAATAAACATGCATTATGGTCATAATCAAGAAAAAATATTTTAAGCTCTTTAGATATTATTACTTCTAAATATAGTATGACTGCAGAAAACATATGGGTGTACCCTGTGTGGAGATGCATGACACAGGCATGCATGTGCTTATTGAAGATAAAGAGAACAGGAGAAGGGTCAGTTGGTTAATCTAAGTAAAAACATAAACCTTTAAATCCTACTTTTCTTCCCCCATTTTCTACAGTAGAGATGGCAGCAAGTACCTTATAATATGGGGTCAAATATCTAATCCTTTTAGCCACTCCCCACACATCTGTAATTGACTGATGCAACTGGGTTTGGATTCACTTCTGTGACACAGATAAAAGACTATCTATAGCTTCTCCTAGAAGGAGGAAGGTAAGCCATCCCTTTTCTCCATCAGTACTTTTGAAAGGTGGGCACCTGGGGAAGAGTCAGGGGTAAGATGAGAGAGAGTGGAAAGGAGATGGGGATCTTTGGGTCCAAGCTCTATTGCAGGGGTGTCAAACGCATTTTCACGGGGGGCCACATCAGCCTCGTGGTTGCCTTCAAAGGGCCGAATGTAATTTTCGGACTGTGTAAATGTAACTACTCCTTAACTAGGGGCAAGGAGCTCAGCATTGCCACAGGGTAGAAACAAGGTGGAGGTCAAGATTCAGCCCGAGGACCTTGGGTTTGCCACCTGTGCTTTATTAGCATCCTATTTAATTCTCACAATAACACTGGGGATGGAATTAACAGTCCTCTTTTTAAACCCACTTAGAGAACATTTAAACTCAGAAAGGTTAAGTGATTTTCGCAAGTCAAAAAGATACTAAGTGGCAGAGGTGAATTCTAATACAAAGTTTCTTATCACAGTAAGACTGCACTTATCTTCCTTTCCCTCAGTTTCCTAGGTTCTAACTTCAGAGTCGTAGTGTGAATTAAGTTTTTGAATATACATGTATCATATTATATGTAACAATGCCTACTACTTGACAATACCCTATCAATGCCAGCTGCTTTTTTAATTGCATGAATCAGTCACATCAGAAAGCACAAGCAAGCACCAGAGACCCACAATTGTCAACTGTCCTCATTTTAGAAATCACTGTATCTCACCTTTTTGGATCAGGCAGCAACCTACCCAGCAGTGGTGGTTTTTCCATGAAAATTAAAGCCAGACCTGGAGCCCACAACGCAGCAACTTAGGGACCCACCTCAGACACACATTTTCCTTGCTCTTTTTTCAAATTACACAATAGATCCCACACAGTCCAGGGGCTATCATTAAAAGTCAGCTGCTCTCCGAATGTGTCGATTCCGGTGGCACTGACAAGTGAGGATGGGAGGCAGGGGCCTCCTCCCACACAAACTGATTACTTCTCTAAAATAAATGAGGATGGAAATGGTGCTGGGGTGGGATCTGCCTTCTAAATGCGCTGAAAACCGAGGTTCTTGTCTTTTGGCATTTCCTAAAAGGCCTCTTGAGCTTTCCTTGGCAAGCCTTGAGATTGAGGATACTTTTAGCTGTTTAAGCCTTCCTCTTCTAACAGGGGTCAAAGGGCTGGAAAGATCTTCTCAAAAGGATAGAGAAGGAATCATTAAAAGGGAGGAGAAGGAAAGTGACAGAAGGTCAGCCTTTTTTTTCCCTAATGGGTACGTCCCTGAGGGCTGGGCTCAGTGGCCGCTTACTACACACGGGCACCAGCTCCCAGAAACCAGCAGCAATTCGATTCACACTTTCTGAACAGGAGACTCAGAGGAAGCTCAAAGGAACAGCCTGTGGAGGGTATGGAGATGAAAACAGACACAATAGAAATCTAATTGTGATAAGTAAATTTCATTGATTGCACTCACTTAAAACAGCAATAGTGTTTTAAGAAGCCAGAGAGAACAAATGCTTGAAATCTTTATGTATCTTGAGTCTGCCATAAGCTTATTTCTTTCAACTATAAATTTACCTTTAAAATCCTGCTTATTGCATCACCTGAAGTTCTCTCTAAGGACTAGATGGGGATTAAAATTCACCTTTACATGCAATGTAAGCACACAAATGGTGAGGGTTTTCACTGATTTTTAGTCAACAAGCAATAAACTGCATTTGCACCCACACACCTATTCCTAACACCCCATCTGGTAACATTTCCACGTTTCAGGGAAAGAAATCAATAGCAATAATCCGTGAGGGACTCATAGGGTATATATATTTTTATCACACTGCCATTTAAAGAAAAAAAAAATTTTCCTATCTACTTAGAGCAAAAGAATCTTCTTTCTGTGTGTTTACATAGAAATCGAGACATTATTATCAGGGATAGAGGAGTTAGAAGGAAAAGGGAAATGAGTCCATTAAAACAAATGTGAGAAAATGTAAACACATTTTTTTTAAACAACACCAATTCTATTTGAGCAACCCAAACGGTAATCAGTGTACGAGGTGAAAAACCCCAGTCAACCTGCGACACTGGAAATTGCATTAAGGAAAGGAAGGCTGAAATGCAGTGCGTGCTGATGCGTTCCTCAGAGAGCAGGGCCGTCCTGCTTTCACCTTGCGGTGCAGGTAGAAGACGCCATGCCTGAACCCTGAAATTTAGAACGATGTCAGTGCCGGTTTTCTGTGTGAGAAGGAAATATGATTCTTTGTTACTGCGCTTATTTATTGCAGACCTTGTCTGGAATCTGGTATTGAAGCCGTGCTTGATGAGTTGCAGCCTTGAACTTTCCCACTGATCAATGCCGGCGCGGCTCCTGCATGAAAAAATAGCTTTCCCGAGGAGCCACTGTCACAGGGGAAACCGAGCAAGCTTTTCAAAAAACCAGGCCAGTATTGTATGCCTAAGCTTTGGAACAGGGCCCCTCCCCCGAAAATATGGCAAATAGTAACTGACCATTTGAAAATTGGAATGTTACAGCGGCAAGAGGTAAGGTCAAAAGCAGAAATCCTCCTTCCTGTGAAATGATCAGGCACTACTGGATGAAAATGTGCGTGGGGAAAAGGAAGGCTAATATGAAGCAAGGGGACAGGACTCATATTTCTTTTCGGCGGGGTGACAAATAAAAAGTTGCCTTTATTTTTCTGTGCAAGTACACTTTACTTTAGGAATTGCGGTAGCAGGTTGGTCTCCCATAAAATAGGTTTTATCTGCTGTGGTGACAACCTAAGGTGGGGAGGGGTTAGAAGCAGGGTAATTGCCATCTTTTCCATTATTTTTGTCAATATTTTTGTTATTTTGTGGTGAGATTGCAGAAGTCTAGACAAATGCTCTTAAGAACGAGGGCCAAGAGAAAGGGTTTAATCCAATTCTTCGGCAGTTTGTGAAGAAAGCATGTGTCACTGGGCAGGCCAGGACAGAAACTTCAAACACAGCCACGTCAGGCTTTGTGTAAAACCCCAGCCTGTCCACAGGTTCTGCATTTTAGGGGCTTCCCTGAATGGCATACCCATGGCAGAAGCATCCACTGAGAAGAACATAACCTTTAAGAAAGGAGCATAAACATCAATAGCTATTGATAGCCAATGCCTTCTAGAGAGTCCCAACCAACAACCAAAGCCACAAGAAATCAAGATGAACCATGAACCTCCATATAGTTTAAGAAATGAAATAAGAATGAGACCTGAGCTTCAGTAAGCTTAACCAAGCTACCTTCACCCACCGTGTCCATCTTCCTGGGCTTTTCATGGGCAGTAGTATTTTAAATAATCACTAATCATATTGTGAGCCACGTACATGCTTCTTCAACCTTATTTCCCTTCTCCTAACACTTTCTATTTCCTATGGTCATGATTTGTGTTCATGCCACACCTTCCACTCCAGACTTCCAGCTGCTCAGCCTAGGCCTTTACTTCCATGTAGGTTCCTGGCTCTGTGCTTCACATATAGTAGACACCCAATGGTTGTTGAATGAATGATTGATGGAATGAATATAAATATTGCCATTAAAATGTCATAGCACAAAATCTCTTCTACCTTCTGTTTCTATTTCAGTCTTTCTGTCCCATTGCTGGGCCAGTAGACCAGCCATCACACCTAACACCCAAAAGGAAGGCATTTTGTTTGGGCTTCTGTACCAATTAACTAAAACCATCCAGGAGTTTCTTGCTCCTCCATCTTTCCTGTCTCTTCTCCAAGCTCAATTTTCCTGGCTCCAATATTGGAATAATATTGCCAAGCTGTCCCAGCCCCCAGGCCCAAGATAAAATGCACCATTTGATCTTGCAATTCCAGGCTTATCCTGAGCAGTTTTGTACTTACCTTCCAACTCCCTCTACATCTTGATGCCACCCCCTACCTCACTGGAATTACATTCCACCTAGATACAATTTGGACAGCAGCCCCCTTGACTGATATTTCTCAGGTCATGCCTGGTCCTCCACAACAGGGAGTACATGCCACAAGCAAACCTCCAGCTTATACCAACAGACTCAATCCCAATTGGCAACCCCAGTCCCTGGCCACGCCACCCATCCTGGACCACTGCGAGCATCGGCCAGTCAGAGAGAACCACTACATCCCAGTTTTTACTCCAAGGATGGGAAGGCAGGCTCTCTGGCTGTTTAAAGACTATTTCTGGATGCTTTGGGAGCAAAGGTAGGGAAACTTGTAACTTACAGACCAACCAAGATCCTGGTTTCTTTGCAAAGATGCCATAATCAGCATTCAGTGGAAGTGTGCACTTAGCAGCAGCCCTGTCCACGTGGTGCCCAGCACTGAAGGCATGTAGTCATGATGCAACCCCTGACTTGAGTGGGTAACACCTATGTGTGGGTTGTTCTTTTGATTACAAGTTTCAATCAGAAATGTTTCCACATTTTATCCAAAGCCCTCCTGGGAGAGTAGGACAGCTCTAGTTGGGCTCCCATGTTACCCCTTAGAACATGAGATACTTACCAGAAATTGCCATGAATTTTATGCACACACACAAATGCTTGCATATACAAATGCTTAGACTGAGACCAACTTCTATGTGCAGAAAGCAGAATATATGTATAAATATTATTGAATGAATTAAATTGTGGAGTGAGTTCTCAGATTCAGATAGAAGCAGTCAGCCCATTTCAATGAGGTTACCATTGTAACCATTGTAACCTCAGAGGAGTAATCAAGGACTCTTGTTCCCTCTATACCATTCGGTAGTGTCTGAAGACATTTTTACTTTTCACAACTGTGAGAGGTATCACTGGCATCTACTGGGTAGGAGCCAGAGGTGCTGCTAAATCTCCCACATGTGTGAGAGATCCTCCCTCCCCAACAATGAAGCATCATCCTGCCCAAAATGGCAAGAGTGCCGAGGTTGAGAAGCCCTGCTCTACACCCTACACTAGATGGGCCATCTCTACAGGACTGTAAGATTTCCCACCAATGCACAAAAGGAAGGCTCTAAGCCATCCTTAAGAAATATCCTGAAACCTGTGAATAGTGTCTTTTTTACCTTCAGACTCTGTTCTCCTCGACCTCTGTTCCACCTCCAGGGACATGAAAGGTGACATTTATCAGTCCCTTTCATTTCCAAGAAAGTAGACAAATAATTAAGCAGAGGGTCTTCTAATGCCTGATGAGGGGGAGAGAGAGGAGAATCTCAGAAAAGGATGCTGAAAATAAAGAGTGTCAGCCCAGAGTTTCTTTGGAGAGGAAATGTGCTCCATGAAGCCCACAGACCTTGTCTGGCCTGCATCCCATGCATTCTGGTTTCCTTCCAACTTTGGCAAAAAAAAAAAAAAAAAAAAGTCCAGTCACAAACAGTAAGATACACTGTTGTTTAGGCACTATCTTTATCAAACCAGAAACGTGAATCCATTAGTGAACATACAGAGAGTAACCCTCACCTGGGTCCCCTACCCTCATGGGCCTCACACACTGTTCTGGAAAGCAGCTGTTTGGGCTTGGCTATGCCAGCACCCTCCTCACACCTTTTCCTGGCCACTTTTTGTAAGCCTCAACCTCTAGGAGCAAAGGGTCTATGGAACCAGCCTTGGGTGAAAATTACTGGCAAATGGTGTCCTGGACAGCAGGGACAGCAACACAAAAAAGCAGGCAAGGCATTTATCCCCTCTTTCATCCCCACTTCAGATGTACAGCACTCTCACTTCAAATCAACTCAAAAACTGATTCCCTTTCAATCATCCATGGTTTAGTATAAATAAATTTCCAGGTTCAACTGGGACTTCTAGTAGCCAATCCCAGAAGCTTTCTTCTTCAGCCTTATGGTGTGTGACTTTAACATTTATTGGGCATGTCCCATGAACTAGGTTCTTGACACTTCACAACTGTCCTCTCAGTCAAATACCTTTATTGCCTGAAGATGCAAAATTACTATCCCTAACACCCCCATTTTACAGATAAGGAAACTGAGGCACAAAAAGTTTAAGTAACTTTCCCAGATCCTAAGGGACTAAGACAAGATTTCATTCCAGGCAATCTGGCTCCAAATTCTGAGTTCTTAACTCCGTTCTGCTATCCCGCTTTAGGCTGTTTCTTACCCAGGAGTACTGAGGCAAGGGCATTCTAACCAGGGGTCAGTGTAGCATAGGAAGTGTGTGTAAGCTCTTGGCCTTCTTTTTTCTGGTCTATAAAATGGGAATAATTGAAGTGCCCACCTCATAAAGCTGTTGTGAGGGGTAAATTAAATAATATGTGAAACACCCACCCAGTGCCTGACATATAGAAAGCTCTCTGAAATGTTACTTATTATCATAATTATTATCAGTTCTCACATAGCTAGTGGAGTCAGGAAGAAAACTTATTTTTCTCCAGTTTCGAAGTCTAGACTGAAGAACTATCAAAGGGAAAAAAAATACTTCAAAAATTAAGCTGTTTAGAAGTGCGTTTCCTCACAACTAAAGGTAACTGCCCAGTGTACAAATCATTTAGCACATCACAATAATTTGGTGGTCTTAATTTTTTTAATACTATATCATGTCCCTGTTGGCTTCATGGACTTACGGCTTATAGCGCAGGTAGAAAGATGGTGCGCACTTTAAGGATTCGAGGAAGAGAAGATAATTACTCCAAAAGTCTGGGCTAAATTTAAAACTGATGCTGGAGGCTTATGGTCTGAACATTATGTAAGTTTGGTCCTGAGCCAAAGAATCATTAAACCATGGAGCTTAACCAAAGTGACTTCCAGAGGTCACAAAGCCATCCCTCTGTATCCAGAGGGACAGAAACCCACTTTACTTCACTTAGCAACTTGGCATCTTTTGAAAACAGAAAGCATTACACGGCAGCTAAACATCTTCTTTAGCACTTGTTGAAAAGATAAATAGAAATTGTGCTCCTTAAGAAACTAATTACCCTCAGTGCCCTCAGCAGTCCCCCAAATCTGTCTCTTGCTTCAGGTGTGTTTGGACAGAACAGACCCAGCAATGCCCATTCTTCCACCCGCTGACCACCCTCCACTCTCTTTTCTAGTCATCCTCCTCAGAACCTCCTCAGAACCTCCTCAGTCATCCACAGCTTCGGAGAACAGCCAAAACCATTTTTTTTTATCTTAACTCCTTATTGACAAACAACCATGAGCTCCCAAATTCATGAGAATTATTCCACCAAGGTAGAGGTTGCTGTCAACCACCTGGTCAACCTGCATCTGGGGGCCTCCTACACCTAACTCTCTCTGAACTTCTATTTCAACCAGGACAATGTGGCTCTGGAGAACATGATCCACTTCTTCTGTGATTTGGCCTAAAAGCAGTGAGAATACACCAGGTGTCTCTTAAAGCTGCAAAACCGGCGTGGTTGCCACGTGCTCTTCCAGGACATAATGAAGCCTCCCCAGGATGAGTAGGTTGACACTCAGTATGACATGGAAGCTGCCATGGTCCTGGAGAAGAACGTGAACGAGGCGCTATGGGTCTGCACACCCTGGGTTCTGCCCACACAGACCCTCCGCTCTGTGACTTCCTGGAGAACCACTTCCTGTGTGAGGAGGTGAAACTCATCGAGAAGATGGTGACCACCTGACTAACCTCCACAGGCTGGCTGGCCCCCAGGCTGGGCTGGGTGAGTATCTTTTCAAAAGGCTCACCCTCAAGCATGACTAGGAGCCTTTGGAGCCCAGAGTCTTTCGAAGGACCCTCTGCATTACCCTGGTGTCTGGCTTTTGCATGAGCCTCTCCGTAAAACCACTAGGCATCTTTTTAACCACCTGGGAGCCTTCTCCCATGCATTGGAACAAATGGAAACAAAGTTTTATGCAGCAAAAAAACTAGTTATCATATATATATGGAGAGAGAGAGAAATTAAGCTTTTTCACATTCAATTCTTAAATTTCAATACAATTATTATATTTTTCTCATCATTCTATTACAATTTTTCAAACCCATGAAGTAATCAAACTTGTTACAGGTTCGGTACAGTATCATCACCTCAGTGAGGAATCTGAGTTCCTAATACAGTATTTGGTACATAGCACATGACCACTAAATAAGTGATCAAGACCATGACACCTGGCATCCATTTAAGGGCAACCTAGGAGGATAATTTCCTATAAGGTTCTCCTTATTTGAGTTAATAAGGAACACCTACATCAAGCTGACCGCTGGTCCTTGAAACATCTCTACACGTAAATTAAAAGATTACAAACTGACTCTTGTTTTGCAGGTTACATTCAGAGCCTATTCCTAAAAAGCTTATCCTCCACTTGAATCTCCCTCTTATTTTTTGCAAGGCCACCATGTTGCATAACTGCAGGGCTACCATAACCATCATGGTCTATGTAGTTAGACCATGAAGTTGCTCAACCTTCTTGGAGATGTTTCATATGCAATCTGCACAGCTGAACACAATAGTTCTTTACAGTTCAGGAACCATTTTAGCAAAACAAGTCAACAGGTCGCTTTTTCCTGAACCACTTTGGCAAGAAGAAGAAAAGAAGTTATTGTGAATAAAATTCCTAACAGATACGGAAGAGTGAAAGGTAAATCTTGCTCCCTGAAGAAAATCCCAGCAAATCTCAAAGATGTGATATAACGAAAACCACAGATTTGGAGCCCTGCTATTTTGAGCTCCAAGATCTACTCATGGTTCTAATATCCTGGCTGGGGAGCCCTCTCCTGAGATCTCAGTCCTGGCAGCAGCACTTCTGATTCTGAAAAATGCACAATGATGCTTCTTCAAAGCCCAAAGAGCATACCCTGTTGCTGGAAAACACTCCAAGCAAATAGCTTTCACTTTTCCATTTAGCTTCACTCTATCACTTAGCTAAATGTAAATCTTGTTTATTTCCTTGTGTATGCTTCTACCATCACACTACTTAACTTATAAGAGTTTTCACTTTTCAAATTCTTTAATTTAATTTTATAATTGCAATTGTCTTTTTAAACAACCAATACTTGTATTAAACCACATTATGCCTACAGCATAATTATTTCCAGTTGCATTAGGTGTCAGTTTCTTCTGAATGTCTAGTTTGGGCACAGTATTCTAACTATTAAATTAGACTAACAGACAGGTTTTGATTTTTTAGAAATCCCATATTTTAGATATGATGACCAGTCATTGCTACCTAAGTTGAGGTTTGTTCTTAAAAGTCATTTTATATCCAAACATCTCATTGAACTTCCTAAGCATATTAGCATTACTTAAGGATGAGGTCTGAACATCCCTGAGGTTATTTAGTCCAGTAACTTGATTTCACTAAAGTAAATATCACAAATACATGAGGTCTGTCCAAAAAGTATCCACCCATATAGTATGATAATAGAGCCATTTATTGAAGAAGATGTAAAATACAAGAAACATTGTACATAGGACAATGATGCCTCAGCCCCCTTCAAAGTAGGCACCTTGGAACCTTACACCGTTCTCCCAGTATCGCTTCCATTGTTCAAAACACTCTGCAAAATCCCTTGTTGGAATTGCTCTTAGCTGCACTGTTGTATTTTCCTGATTCTCATCGAGCGTCTGAAATCTCTTCCCTTTCAAAGGTGATTTTAGTTTGGGGAAAAGCCAGAAGTCACAGGCCATCAAATCTGGGCTATAGTGGGGCTGAGTCACCTGAATGATTTGCTGTTTCACCAAAAACTCTGCACCAGATGTGATGCATGAGCAGGCATATTTTCCTAATGAAGTTGCCAACCACCAGTTGCCCATAGCTGTGGCCTTCTGAATCATCCAAATAGATTCCACTGAGAAATATTCAAGCTTAGTGCAAAATTTGGTGCAGATTTATTGCTCTACCTGTTCAGTAATTTTGAATGCAATGGCCACACAGTACACCTGCTCACTCAACAGCGTCTACCACCCCCACTGACTAGTACGGTGAAGTTGTCATTGTTGACGCATGCACATTCCTGCCCACTCTCCTTGGCTGCTGGGTTACATTGATGTCTGCAAACCACTCTCATATTAACAATGGCTGGACTTTTCCCAGACAGACCTTGTATGAGATCTCACTGCTTCTCAGTGATAAGTGATTACTCTAGAAATGAAGACATTCAGTGTAGAGTACTGCTTCCACTGGCTGGAAAGGGAGCTGAGGAGAGAGAGGACGTGGGAAAGAACAAAAGTTCCAGGATGATAGAGTTTTTATTTTAAAGGTGGAAGAAATTTGAACATGTCTGAATTTGCAAGAAAACAGCTAAAGGAGATGGAGAAATTGTTGGCACAGAAGAGGAGAATCACTATAGTGCATCCCTGAGTAGGTTCAGTGGGTAGAGCCCAGGAAACTGTGGAAGAATTAGCTTTCACAGCAGGAGAACTACTTTCTCTGGTGACTGTTGTGTGCGTGGAGAAACTGAAAGAGTTCCAAAAAGCAGGTCTCTGTTTCCTCTGACCACAGTATTATCTCAGGTCAAACCACTGAAAAGTAGAGAAAATTCTTGGGTTTAATTTACCTGTAGATGACAGATCTTTGTACCTGTATCTCACTTTATTATAACCAGCATGTTCCCTTCCATGTTCCCTTCTTCCACAATGATTCATTAATGTTCATTTGCAAATATCTTTACTTAATTGCTCATAATATATCAAAAACTTTATGCTCTCTATTTTTAAGATTTTCTTAAGAGAAATTTGAAACCCATTAGTATTTTTAATTGCTGCACTTCCCAAACAGATGTAAATATTTTTGTGCTTAAGTAGAAAGATTGCAGTGAGATGATTTAAACTTCTATGATTTCTAAAACCCTTGAACCAGAACTTCAGAATAGTCTCTATCACTGTCCTGAAATTGCTCCCTTGAAAGTCACTATTTACTTATTTCTGTCAAACCCAAGTCTTTTTCTCTTGGTCCCTTGCCAGATATGTCACTTTCAAATTCAACTCTACAAGCATTACTCAAGCATAATGGTGTACAAAAATCTATGTGAGACAATGGTAAAAGGCAGTGAATAAGATACAGCCCAAGGCTTTAAGTCATTTACAAAATAAAAGGACAACACCCACACATACATACAAACACGCACGTACACACCACTAACCATAATGTAATGTAATAGGTGCTACACCAAGAGCAGGAACCAAGGGCTTAGAGAACCAACGGGAGAACAACTAAGCCTGCCCAAAAAAGTTGAGAAAAGCCACACAGGAGGGATTGTCCTGGGCCTTGAAGTATGAAAAAGAGTCTGAAATATCACCTGTTATGCAGTCATCACAGTGCTGGCTCCTTCATCAGTAACTCCTTTTCTTCCTGCTGAGGATAGCCATCTCCACCCTGCCCCAACCCCAGGTCTGTCCTCATTTCTTCATTCTTCTCCATGTATACTTGCTCCCTGTGTCAGCTCGCCTCTTCTTATTGCTTCTAATTATCAATTTGATAATGATGATGACGACAATGATGATAGCATCTCAACCTCTCTCTCTGGTCTTTCCCTCTGCACAGAACATTTCTACTTATAAGATGCTACATCACCCAGGGCTCAGCAGTCCCAAAATTGACCTCACTCTCTTGGCCATGGTCCTCTTCCTGGGTGAACATGCCTTCCAAGATACTGAAGCCCAGAAAGACCACTCCCTTTCCCAAAACCTTTCACCTTCTGTAACCCGCAAAGTTTAAATATTTAGCGTACTGTCTGCAATTGTTTCACCAGCTCACATCATTCCTCTCCAACTAAACTGGAAGTTCTGTTAGCTAAGAACTATATCTGTTGCTTCTCTAGACAAACTTCTTATTCCCTTCATCCCCACTCTTCCCATTTCCTTGGGTAGTAATCAAGGAAAGTAGATATATACCATCAGAGCTCCCCCTTGTTCATTCTGTGCTTGTGGGAGACATCACCAATTAGAGACAAAATTAAAATTTGTTTCGCAATCCTTTCAACATGACATTTTAGGTAATTACTACCAGTCCAATGGAAATGGCTCTTGGGTTAAAATCTATTATCCAATACCATAATAGAAATAGATTTTCTCTTAATCCATATTGGTTGAATTTTTGGCCTTCTTAAGATGTAGCTACAAAGTTTTTAAACACAATATTATAATAAATGTAAGTAACCAGTATTAGATGGAGAAGGTTTGGACTTTCTCAATAATACATGCTAAATTCCAGCTTCCATTTAAGACATATAAAGCTTGGAAGAACATAGTACCCATATTTACAATGAGGGGAAAAACAGATAATATTCGAAACCATAAATATTTGAACCCACACAAAGGCTGAGGATGCAGAGAAAATAAGTAGCCTGAAATCTAAGGAAAGACAAATGTCTCCCAAAAGAACAGGACACAAACACTGGTTTATGTGGGACTGACAATGGCCACCATACAAGCAAGTAAGGAAAATTCAGCTAACATTTTTAATCAATTTCTAAAGTCTAAGAGTGGGCTGGCATGATATCATAGAACCTCTGGAAGCCACAGACACAGAGAAATCCACATCCATTCATAGAACTCACTGAGTGCTCACAAAAAAAGACTGGGGGTAGAGTGAGAAACCAAAGAAAACCACCATCAATGGTACAGACCTGAAAATGGGGAGTAGTTTCCATCACAGGAAAGGCACAGCTGTCTCCATTCCCCTCCCCCCCCACTCTCCCCAACCCCACCCACTCCCACCTCCCACCCTCAATCCCACTCACCTTTGGCTTTGTTCATGGTTCCTTTATACATGTTCCTTGATGACCCTTTCCCTTCTTTCCCCCTTTTTCCCCTCTCCCCTCCCCTCTGGTTACTATCAGCTTATTCTTTATTATAATGTCACTGGGTATATTTTGCTTGCTTGTTTGTTTTGTTGATTAGGTTACACTTACAGGTGAGATCATACGGTATTTGTCTTTCACTGCCTGGCTTATTTCACTTAGCATACTGCTCTCCAGTTCCATCCATACTGTCACAAAGGGTAGGAGCTCCTTCTTTTTTCTGCTGCATAGTATTCCATTGTGTAATTGTACCAACTTTTTTTGATCCACTCATTTACTGATGGGCATTTAGGTTGCTTCCAGCACTTAGCTATTGTAAATTTTTCTTTGACTAGATTCACATACAGAGATGCACACAAAGCCTAGAAAAAGAAAAAGTATGTCTATTTTGGTCATACATGTATTTACTTCAGCCTCTAATGTCCTACACAAAATGTCAAGATTTCAACCAAAAGTTATGGCACATATAATAAAGCAAGGGAAAACAACACATTGTCAGGGGAAAAACACAACCAACAGTACCAGACTCAGATATGACCAAGATGTTGGGACTATCAGACATAGAATCTAAAATAATTCTGATTAATATGTTAAAGGCCCAACTGCAAATGTTGGAAAGAATGCATGAACAGATGGGGAACTGAGTACAAATGGAACCACTAACTAATATTCCTCATTGAATATAGATATAAAAATCCTCAACAACATTCTATAAAACTAAATCCACTAATATATAAACAGAAAAATACACAATGACCAAGGAGAGTTTATCTCAAGAAATGTGAGGTTAACTTAGCATTTGAAAATCAGTTCATGCAAACCAAAATAAGCCAGGCAGTGAAAGACAAATACTATATGATCTCACCTTTAACAGGAACCTAACCAACAAAACAAACAAATAAGCAAAATATAACCAAAAACACTGAGATTGAGAACAGGCTGACAGTGACCACAAGGGAGAGGGGAGGGAATTTCAGGGGAAAAGGGGAAGGATTTGCAGGAACAAGTATATAGGACACATGGACAAAAACAAGGCAGGTGGAAATGGGTGGGAGGTGGGGAGGGCTGAGTGGGTGGGCTGGGATGGGGGTAAAAGGCAGGAAACTGTACTTGAACAACAAATAAAATAAATATTTACTATGAATATGAATTGAAAAAAGTAGAAAATGTTAAATTTGAAATGAATAACATTATATCAGTAAATATATAGATAAATAAAACTATTTACTACTCTCTAAAGAGAAAAGAAAATCAGTTCATGTGTTTTACCATCTCAACAGATTAAAGAAAAAAAGCATAGGGTAATCTCAATGACCCTATGCCAAAAAACCCTTTGACAAAAATACAACATTTCTGATTTTAAAAGAGAGAGAAATACTCAGAAAACTAGGAACACAAGACAATATCCACAACCTGAAAAAAGCACCTACAAAAAAAACCTATAGCTAACATTATATTTAATGATGAATGACTAAGTATTTTTTCTTAAGACTGAGAATAAATGAAGGTTCTCAATTCTTTACTCTCATATTCACCATCATGCTGGAGGTTCTAGTCACTGCAGTAAAATAGTAAAACTTAATTAAAATACACATATTATATAAAGAAATAAAACTCTCCTCATAAGTGATATGATTGTCATAAGTGATATAATTGTCTATTTAGAAAAATATCAAAGAATCTTCAAAAAAAAGCTGCCACAGCTTCACTATACATCCATTAGAATATCCGAAATCTGGAAGACAGACAACACCAAATGCTTGTGGACATATAGAGCAACAGCAACTTTTATTCATTTCTTGTGGAGGTACAAAATGGTACAGCCACTTCGGAAGACAATTTGGCAGTTTCTGACACAATTAAACATAATCTTATCATACAATCCAGCAACTGTGTTCCTTACTTTTACTCAGAGTTGAAAACTTGTATCCATACAAAACTTTCATATGAATGTTTATAACATTTTATAAATATTATAACATTTATAACTCATAATGACCAAAACTTGGAAGAGACCAAAATGTCCTTCGGTAGGTGAATTGATAAATAATATGTGGTACATCTAGACAATGGAATATTATTTTATACTAAAGAGAAATGAGCTATCACACCATAAAAAGACATGGAGGAGATCTAAATGGATACTACCAAGTGAAAGAAGCCAACCTGAAAAGTCTTCATACGATGTGACTCCAAATATAGAACATTCTGGAAAAGGTAAAACTATGGAAACAGTAAAAAAGATCAGGGACTGTGGAGAGAAAGGGGTGAATAGTCAGGGCACAGAGCATTTTTAAGACAGCAAAACCATTCTTTATGACACTCTAATGGTGGATGTATATCATTATACATTTGTCCAAACCCATAGAATATGCAACACCAAGAGTAAACCATAATGTAAACTGTGGACTTTGGATGATAACAATGTGTCAAAGTAGGTTCTTCAATTCAAAAAATGTTTCTCTGGTGAAAGATATTGGTAGTGGGGATGGCTATGCATATGGAGGCAGGGGCTATATGAAAAATCTCTGCACATACCTCTCAATTTTATTGTGAACCTAAAACTGCTCTAAAAATGCAGCCTATTTTTTAAATCCTCACCTTAGGATATGTTTATTGATTTTAGAGAAAGAGGAAAGGAGAGACAGAGAAAGAAACATCAATTGGTTGGCCCCCATACATTCCCTGAATGGGGATCAAACCCACAACCTAGCTATGTGCCTTGACCATGAATTAAACCCACAACCTTTTGGTGTGTGGAACAACACTCCAACCAACTGAGCCACTAGGTTAGGGCATAAAGGTTTATTTTTTTTAAAAAAAGCAACCAGAACTAGTAATTGAGTAGGGCAAGATCAATATACAAAAATCAGAGACCTCCAGTCAAGATGGAGGTGTAGGTAAACACAGATTGCTTCCTTGCGCAAACACAGCAAAAATTACAACTAAACTAAAAATCTACTATCACCCAGAGCCATCAGAAAATTGAATTGTATGGAAGTGTGACAATGAAGGAATTAAAGAAATCACATTAATCCAGATGGATAGGAGGGATGGAGACACAGAGACATGGAACCAGTGGTCCCACACCCATGTGTGGTAAATAAAAATTGGGAGGGATACCTTGGGAACAAGGATCCCAGCCCCATGCCAAACCACCCAGTCATTGTCCCAATGCCAGAAACGTAAGTCCACCTAACTTATGGCTGTGAAAACCAATCACTGGGGCAGTGGAAGCAACTGTGGGATTCTCAGGCCTCTCCTCTTAAAAGGCCTGTGACAAACTTAAGATTTAGATTCACTCCTTCTGGTTTCAGCACCAGGGTAGCAGTTGGAAGGGCATCAGTGGCAAGTGCTGGGAGATAGCTTCCTCCCAGACAAAACACCAGAGGCCAGGCAGCAGCCGTAATGCCCTTTCTGAGCCCTCCCCAACACAGAGCCACACGGCAGTGAAACTATATCTGATCCCATCAACCTGGTTCACACAGGTTGCCCCACCCTGGCAATTACCTAAGGCTCTGCCCCATCCAACTTACTGGTGTGCTAATAAGACAGGAAGTCAAAGCATCTCCACCTAATACATACAAACACAGGGAGTCTGCCAAAATGAGGAGACAAAAAACAAACAAACAAACAAAAATGGCCCAAATGAAAGAAAAAACAAAACTCCATAAAAAGAACTAAGCAAAATGGAGATAAGCAATCTATCAGATGCAGAGTTCAAAGCACTCGTTATTAGAATGCTCAAGGAACTCGTTAGGTACTTCAACAGCAGAAAAAAGACCCAGGAAGAAATGAAGATTACACTAAGTAAAATAAAGAAAAATTTATAGGGAATCAACAGTGAAGTGGATGAAGCCAAGAATCAAATCAATGATTTGGAACATAAGGAAGAAAAGAACATTTAATCAAAACAGAAAAAAAAAATCTGAAAAATAAACAAGGATAGGATAAGGAGCCTCTGGGACAGCTTCAAACATACCAACATTTTAATAATAGGAGTGCCAGAGAAGAGAAAGAGCAAGAAATTGAAAATTTATTTGAAAAAATAATGAAAGATAACTTCCCTAATTTGGTTAAAGAACTAGACATACAAATCCAGGAGGCAAAGAAAGTCCCAAACAAGATGGAACCCAAAGAGAACCACACCAAGACACATCATAATTCAAATGCCAAAGATTAAAGATAAAAAGAAAATCTTAAAAGCAACAAGAGAAAAGCAGAGATACCTACAAAAGAGTATCTATAAAACTGTCAGCTGATTTCCCAAAAGAAACTTTGCAGGCTAGAAGAGACTGGCAAGAAGTATTCAAAGTAATGAAAAGCAAAGACCTATAACCTAGATTACTTTATCCAGCAAAGCTATCATTTAGAATGAAGAGCAGATAAAGTGCTTCCCAGACAAGGTAAAACTAAAGGAGTTTATCAATGCCAAATCATTATTACATAAAATGTTAAGGACATTTAAGAAAAGAAGATAAAAACTGTGAACATTAAAATCACAATAAATTCACAACTATCAACAATTGAATCTATAAAACAAACTAAGCAAACAAACAGAACAGAAACAGAATCAAAAACATGGAGATCATTTGGAGCGTTATCAGCTGGGAGGGAGAAAGTGGAGAATGAGTGAAAAGATGCAGGGATTAAGAAGTACAAATTGTTAGGTACAGAATAGACGGGGATGTTAAGAACGGTATAGGAAATGGAATAGCCAAAGAACCTATATGCATAACCCTTGGACATGAACTAAGGGGTGGGGGATAGGTTGCCAAAGGGAATGGGGGGTATAGGGTGTAGGGAGGTGAGAGGGGAAAAACCGGGACAACTGCAATAGCATAATCAATAAAATATATTTTAAAAAAACAAAAATAAAATGGTGAAAAAATAGAAAAAGTCAACTATTCTATATAATAGCAATGAGCCACTGAAAATTGAAATTTAAAACATATTTAAAATGACACACAAAACATAAAATATTCTATCATAAGTCTAACAAAATTTTTGCCAGATCTGTACACCAAAAACTACTGAACATTGATGAAAGAAACAAAAAGAAACCAAATAAATGGGAAGCTATGCTACATGGATTGAAAATCTCAATATTGTTAAGATGTTAATTCTCTTCAAACTGATCTGAAGATATAACATAAGTCCAGTAAAATCTCCAGCAGGATGTTGTATAAGAATTGACAAGCTGATTCTAAAATTTAAATAGAAGGACAAAGGAACTAGAATGGACTAAATAATTTTTTAAAAATCATATTGGAAAATGCATACTACCTGACATATTATCAAGCCACAGTAACCCAGACAGTGTGGTTCTGGTAGAAGGATAAACATGTAGATCAATGGGATAGAATAGAGAATCTATTATACATATAGGATGGGCAAAAGCAGGTTTACAGTGTTCATATGGAAAAGAATACTGTAATTGATAAATAATATAAGAATAAACACTGTGTTTTGCCTACTCACAATTGTAAACCCTACTTTTACTCCACTCTTTATATATGATCAATTGATTATGAACAAAGGTGTAAAGGTAATTCAATGGAATCTTTTTGACAAATGGTGCTGGGCCATTTGGATACCCATAAGCAAAAATACATTTCAATTTCTACTTACACCACAAATAAAAATTAACTCAAAATGAATCAGACATAAATGTGAAAACTAAAACTATAAAACTTTCAGAAGAAATTAAAGGAAAAAATCTTCGTAACACTGTGTTAGACAAAGATTTCTTAGATACAACAGCAAAAGCATGATTCCTAAAAGAAAAAGATTGATAAATTGAGCATCTTAAAAATCAGTAATGTTGGCTCTTCTAAAGACATGGTGACAAGAATGAAAGATAAACCACAGACTGGGAAAAGGTACTTGCAAATCTCATAGCTGATATAGAACTTGTATACAGAAAATATTAAAAGTTCTCAAAATGTAAGATAAGATTAAGAAAACAAACAACCTAATTTAAAAAAAAGAGTAGATTTCCTTTTATACAGCTGTGTAGCATTCCATTGTGTAAATATACCACAGCTTGTGTCTCCATTTGTCTACTGATGGGTACTTGGGTTGCTTCCAGATAATGGCTATTGTAAATAACACTGCTAGGAACATAGGGTACATATGTTCTTTCAAACTGGTGTTTGGGATTCTTAAGATATATTCTCAGAAGTGAGATCACTGGGTGAAAAAGCCGTCCCATTTTTAACTTTTTGAAGAAACTCCATTCTGTTTTCTACAGCGGCTTCACCAGTCTGCATTCCCACCAACATGCACTAGGGTTCCCTTTTCTCCACATCCTTGCCAGCACTTGTTTTCTGATTTATTGATGGTAACCATTCTGACAGGCATGAGGTGATATCTCTTTGTGATTTTAATTTGCATTTCTCTTATGATTAGTGACACTGAGCATTTTTTCATATGTCTGCTAGCCACCTGCATGTCTTCTTTGGAGACGTGTCTATTCAAGTCTTTTGCTCGTTTTTAATTGGATCATTTGTCTTCCTAGAGAACGAGGGTGAAAGGGAGGGCTTCATACATGTATGACTGACATAATGTGCCTGTAGACAAATTTTTTGGCCAGTAAGACATCCAAGAAATTCATATTAGCTTCAAATTTTTTCAACATCATATCTATTAAAATCCATGTTAGTTTTGGTATTCCTTAAATTTACTAGTCAAAATAGTCATGTCAATGAGGAATTTATTCTAGGCAGCGAAGGTATCATGTTAGGGTCAATATATAAAAATATACATAATGCATTCTTTGTAACCTAAGTTAAGTTATTATAAGTGGGAAATCCTTAAAACTTAGTAAATTTCAGAAGTATCCCAAGTCAGATTTACTTGTTTCATCAATTGCAGACGAGGACAAATAGTTCTTATGTCAAGGAGGTTTTATATTCATAATTTCCCCTGTTTGCTGTTATCAGAATTTACTGAGAGCCATAAAGCTTTGCTGGTCTACAAATTTCACATACAGCACTTATGTCCATGACTTGAGACTATTTATTAAAAACCTGACAAGCCAATGGCACTGTGAAACAAGTCAGCCACTATTCCTGCACTAAAGAGATTACAATCTCAATAGACTGCATTTACATGGACAAACAGTGCACAATGGTACAATGGACAACTGCAAATGATAATTTAATTAAATTACTAATTCAATATCTTCTGTGTGTAGGGGTATTATGTAACATATACTAGGGGAACAGTTGAGCAGCCTCAATAGACTCAGAAGGTTTTGTCAGCACTATGCAAGAATCTGCCTGTTGGGTGGACCAGGTTATTGGGTATTAGATAAAGGAGGCAGCAAGGGAGCTGAGAGGGGAATAAATTGAGGGATAAAGGGTAGAAGGAGAAATTATGTAGACAAGCCTATCTAGTAGAGGTAATTACCTAAAAGACATTTTATTTTGAAGATGAGAAATTGTTAATAGTTTTTGGATCAAGTCAATAGACTTGATCACCATCATGTGATTAAGACGGCGCCAGAGGAAAATTACTTTGCAAGAGTGTGTTTGACAGATAACGAAGGGTAAGGGCCAGAGGCAAGGAGATCAGTCTACTGATCAGACGGAATAGATGGAGGAAGAGCTCTAGAGAAAGAGCAGATGGAGCAGAGGATGGCAAGGTGTGGAGGCAGAGATCCACTGTACAACATAGTCTCTGTAGTTAACAACAGGGTATTGTGCACATTAAAACATGTTAAGAGGATGTAGCTCATGTTAAATGTTCTTACCAACACATACATACATACAAACACAAGGAACTTTTTAGAGGTGACTCAAGTGTTTAGTACTTTGGTTGTACTGGTAGTACCACAGGTATATGCATATATCTAACTCACCGAAATGTATACATTACATGTGTGCAATTTTGGGTATACCAATTATAACTCGATAAAGCTTAAAAAAATAACTACTTATACATTAAGAATAAAATATTACACTTAAAAAAATAGAAAGTGATTGCAGGGAATCTTCATGTTTTGCCATAAAGGAAACCTAAATGAATCCAGGGTACAAACCAAAGGAACCCCACAATAGTGAAAATCACTGGGACACTTGTGAGAAGAGACCTCAGAGACCAAAGAATATGCAGCGAGGGCAGAGCCAGAAAAAGATCAGAAGGGAGATCAGAGGGATGACCATTGCCTTTAGTGTGAGCTTACCCATGGAAAAATGGAGTCCATTTTTGCAAACTAAAAAGATAAAAGAGAGTAACCACCCAGGCAAAGGACTACCAAGGCAGGTGTTTCCAAACTCTTTTTTTTTTCACCCCAGAACCTTTGTTCAAAGACTATTTTACATGATTGTACAAACAAATACAGTAAATGTAAAAGAGTCTGCTGTGACTGAGGAAGAGTGTGGGAGGCCCTGAGCCCCGCCTGGTGAATGCCTGCCTCCCCCTCTAGCAGTGGGCCATGGAGGGACTCTGTGGGGTTGCAAGGGGTCCCTAAAGCAAAGTTTAAAACCATTAGAAGTCACCCCAAAGAAATGTTTCCTCTCTCCCTTTCATAAAACATTTCTAAGAGTGCTGCTCAACTTAACCCAGCATGGCAAATATCTGTAAAACACTGCCCCCCAGACACACCCACAGGGCCCCAGCCTACCCAATGATGAAATCCTATTCATTCTTCTTTAATTAAGTTCTTCAAACATAGAAAGAATACTAAAGTGAACACGAATGTACCTGCCACTTTTATCTAATGGATGTGAACATCTCGCCATGTTTGATTACACCATTTTTAAAGAAATGAAACATTACAGAAGAAGTCCCTTTTTCTCCTCCCCAATCTCATTTTCCCCTGCTTCCCCCAAACCAGATAACCACTATCCTGAGGCTGGCGTTTATTCTTGCTATCAACAACTTCTTTCTCTACACATATATGTCGCTAAACCCATGGTATTATTTTCTGTTTTTACAGTGACATATACTATATTCACCTTTCACAGTTTGCTTTTTTCATTTGACATGATGTTTTTAAGATCTATCCATAATGATATATATATATCATTATATCAAAATATATATGTACTTAAAACATATAATATATATTTATATATTTTAACACATAAAATACATTTAGATATTTTAGATATAAAAATATACTAATATAAATATATTTGCATATAAATAATAATATATTAATGTAGATATATTTGTGTTAATATAAATATATATTAAAATATATAAATTTATATAAATATTTGGTTTCTTTATTTTAAGAGCTAAATAGTACTTCATTACCTAACTATACCATATTTTTTCCCTACTGTTTGGACATTTAGTTTGTTTTAAATTTTTCACCCTCATAAACAATGCCATAATGAAAATCTTGTTCTTGTCTTACTGTGTGCATGTTCAAGATTTTCTTTGGAATATAACTGAAGTGGAATTATTCAATATAAGCAAATGTTGATCTTTTAAGCCTCTGTTTAGTAATCACCTCTTTCAAAAGGGTTCCTTGGCCTCAGTGAGCAGAGTTAAGTACTTTCTCTCTTCTAGTTCCAAAGGACTGCAAACACCTCAGATGTCCTGCAGTCACCACAGGGGTGTAACCATCTGTCTGCATGTCTGCCTCCCCAGTTGAGCCATGGTCTCCAAACGGCAGATATTCTGAATCTAGTACCCCGTAGGTTTTCAATCAGTGCTTGCTGAATAAAAATTGAAGTTAGCTGAGTAAAAATTGAACTTAGCTGACAAAAAGCCCTTGGCTGTGTCAGAAATTATGCAAATGGCCATGTAAACTCCAGGAGATAGTACAGATTCAATCCAGGGAGCACTCCATAAACCCAGGAGTGGGCCCAAGTCAACAAATCAGGAGAAAGAGATTGTGTAAAATCCAGGAAAAACAAGAAAATGAATCTAAACCACTTCTGAGTCACTCACACAGAAAAATTAGCTAAGTCCAACATTTTGGAGGACCCCATTATTAGTCAAATAAGAAAAGAGCCCTAAAAATAATGAAAATGTTAGCATAAAGCAACACCTAAGGCCTGAAGTCATAGATTATAAAGAGAAAAAGAACAAGGGGTAACAATTGTTAAGGCCAAGAAAGATATCAAAGTAAGTATAGATGTATAAGTCTTAATTTTGCCCTAAATGCACCTATTTTTCAACTGTGTGGCTTTGAGGGTAAGCACACATTCTCAGATCTTCTTAAGACATGAGAATTGGTGGAATCTTATTTGACAATACCTAGCACAATGATAATTGTGAGCATCTTTTCCACCCATCAGTACCACTGCTACAATTTGTCTTGTGAATACACATATTTATAAAATCATAAAACAATAACAGTGGTAAAAGGTGCAAACAAGCTAAATGCTCATTGATAAAGGACTATAGAAATTATCAAGTATCTGTCAAATTGAATATTATGTGGCCATTTGAAAGAATAGAGTTACTTCTGGAAAAGGGCTTTCTCAATGTGTTAAATTGGGAAAACATGCTCTTTAACAAAAAAAGAAATATGACAGTATGAATAAGTATGACTCCATTTCTGCAAAATGTATACATGCTGAAAAGACCATAGAAAATCAACAGTGGTTATCTTTGGGTTTGGGAGAAAATAGAATAACATTAGCTTTCACTGTTCATTTATGTCTTTTGGTATAACTTGAATTTATGTGTGTGCTGTGTTATCTTTATTTTTTTATATTTGTAAATGTCAAAAAATAAATTATTTGGAATAGAATGTGATGTTTGTATATCTTAACAATTATAATTGCATTTACATTTTAAGGAGAAGATGAGGTGAAAAAACATATAACCAACAAGGCAGGCTGCAGCTTAAGCTGCTTACCTAGATTCCAGGTCTTTTTTTCTAGGCTCCACAATAACTTAAACAACCCATTCCAATAAGCAATAATAAGAGGAAAGGGAGCAGCCTCTTTCCAGAAGAAACTCAGCTTCTGTGCATTTAAATAAACCCAGACAATTCCTTGCAGCTTTTCCAGGCTAACCCAGCTACCACTTCAACTCATTTTTTGAAATCAACACTAATAAAAAAATATATAAGGCAATGTAGTTCAGGGACACATTTCCTTAATATTTAGGTAAATGGCCTGAATATTCAAGTTGAGGTGGCACACTTGGGTTTTACCTTGTACAGACACAGAACAGAAACTATTAGACTCTAATCAAATGTCTTCCTGAGAGCTCCTTCTGCTCTTCCCTTTTGTTCAAGCCCATCATAGCAGGGGCTGATATATCTCTATGGGATTTGGTGCAATATTTTGTCATTCCGATTGAAATGTGTGCTGTCTGGTCCCCGTAGTTTAATTTAGAACAATTAAAGTTCAGGGTACATGAGCTGGCAAAGCACATTACAAACAATGGCTGCAGAATAAACTGCAAATCAATCCACAGTAAATCACTCTGAAAATCCCTGCCAGTGCTGCAAAGCCATCCTGATTCCAGCCCTTCCTCCTCTCCCCCTTCATCTTCACCACAATAAGGAAGTCTCCAGTTTTGTAATGATTTTTTTCACTTTTTAATATATTTTATTGATTATGCTATCACAGTTGTCCCGTTTCCCCCCTTTATTCCCTTCCACCCTGCACACTCTCTCCCACCTGCATGCCCCCACCCTTAGTTCATGTCCATGGGTTGTAAATATAAGTTCTTTCACTTCTACATTTCCTATACTATTCTTAACCTCCCCCTGACTATTTTCTATCATTTATGTAACTTATTCCCTGTACCTTTTCCCCCCTTCTCTCCCTCCCCCTCCCCCACTGCTAAGCCTCCGTGTTACCTCCATTTCTGTGATTCTGTTCCTGTTCTAGTTGTTTGCCTAGTTTATTTTTGTTTTTGTTTTTAGGTTCAATTGTTGATAGTTGTGAGTTTGTTGTCATTTTACAGTTCATATTTTTTATCTTCTTTTTCTTAGATAAGTCCCTTTAACATTTCATATAATAAGGGCTTGGTAATGATGAACTCCTTTAATTTAACCTTACCTGGGAAGCAGTTTATCTGCCCTTCCATTCTAAATGATAGCTTTGCTGGGTAGAGTAATCTTGAGAGTAGGTCCTTGCCTTTTGTGGCTTGGAATACTTCTTTCCACCCGCTTCTTGCCTACAAGCTTTCTTTTGAGAAAGGAGCTGATAATCTTACAGAAACTCCTTTATGGGTAACTCTCCTCCTCTCTTGCTGCTTTTAAGAGTCTCTCCTTATCTTTAATCTTGGGTAATGTAATTATGATGTGCCTTGATGTGTGCTTCCTTGGGTCCAACCTCTTTGGGACTCTCTGAGCTTCCTGGACTTCCTGAAAGTCTATTTCCTTTGCCAGTTTAGGGAAGTTCTCCTTCATTATGTTTTCAAATAAGTTTTCAATTTCTTGCTCTTCCTCTTCTCCTTCTGGCACCCCTATGATTTGGATGTTGGAACATTTAAAGTTGTGCTGGAGGTTCCTAAACCTCTCCTAACTTTTTTTAATTCTTGTTTCTTCATTCTGTTCTGGTTGAATGTTTATTTCTTCCTTGTGTTCCAAATGGTTGATTTGAGTCCTGGTTCCCTTCCCATCACTGTTAGTTCCCTTTACTTCACTTTGCATAGCCTTCACTTTTTCTTCTATTTTGCAACTGTACTCAACCATTTCTGTGAGCATCCTGATTACCAGTGTTTTGCACTGTGCATCTGATAGGTTGGCTAGCTCTTCATCGCTTAGTTGTATTTTTTTCTGGAGTTTTGATCTGTTCTTTCATTGGGGCCATTTTTTTGGTCTCAGTGCACCTGCTACATAATAAGGGGTGGAGCCTTAGGTGTTCCCCAGGGTGGGGCAACCCATGCACTGTGTTATGGTGCTGTATTTGGGGGTGGGGTCCAAGAGGGAACAATGCCAGTTGTGCAGCTTTCTGAAGGCTTTCAGTCACTTCTTCTGCTACCCACAAGCATATTGGGCCCTTCTGGTGCTGATTCCCAGGTGGGTGGGTTTATGTATGTTCTAGGACCCTGTGGGCCTCTCCAACAAACCCTCCTGTGAGGCTGGGAATTTCTCCAGCTGCCTCAACCCTCACAGGTTTTTTCAGTCAGAGGTTTTGAGGCTTTCTTTACCTGCACTGGAACCCTGGGTTGCCCAGTCTGTCTTGTTCCCGTGTTGTTCCTCCCAGTTTATCTGCAAGCAAATGTGGGGCTGCCTGCACTGCCAGTGGCTGCCTCACCTGGTCCACCAGATGCCACCTCACCTGGTCCTCAAGCAACCACCTTGCCACAAGTCCTCTCCACCTAGCTGCCCGTCTCTACCCCTCCTTCAGGATGAATGTTTCTTTTTTAATTCCTTGGTCATCAGACTTCCATACAGTTCAATTTTCTGTCAGTTCTGTTGTTTTTTGTTTTTAAATTTGTTGTTGCCCTTCTTTTGGTTGTGCTAAGAGACAAAATGTATCTGCCTACATGTCCATCTTGGCTGGAAGTCTTAGGGGAGCAAGTTTTGTAATGATTTTGTGGAAGCATTCATCCTTCCAGACATAAAACTTGACAGTCTGGACTGGGGCCAGGGGCAGATGGGATAAAATGCTGGGGGTGGGGGTCAAGGTGGGGAGGTGGCTCAGTTCATGACTATTTTGCCCCTCAAATGTGGAATACTTTTTCTGTTTCGCAACTCTGATATTGACACATTATGGAAACATGTCACCACACCAGACTGAATTACCTTATAGGAAATATTTACTATTTGGTTCATCATCTTTTTATTTACTTTGGCTCCTGAGTTGACAACTCTTTCTTTCCTCATCCCTCATATGCATCTGCTCCTTAAAGCTACTTGGTCAGAGAGAATGAACTGCCCAGATAAAAAACATCTTCTTCAGCTACAACATACAAGCATGTATGTACCCC
Source organism: Tonatia bakeri (assembly GCA_004024845.1). Taxonomy (NCBI): domain Eukaryota; kingdom Metazoa; phylum Chordata; class Mammalia; order Chiroptera; family Phyllostomidae; genus Tonatia; species Tonatia bakeri. The sequence continues at coordinate 370,552 of PVIA01000505.1, read as the reverse complement.
CACCTTCAGCATCCTTTATTATTGTGTAAGTGGAAGAGCACTAGGATAAGCAGCTCACCCTATTCTTCCAGGTAGGAGCAAAGCAAGGCTGGAATTTGACCACATTTCCCAATTCAAAGGCAGTTATAAGAGTACTTTGCATGACATTAAAATTTCTAACGTGTATATCCTTCCACCTAGCAATTCCACTATTAGGGTTTTTTCCCCAATAGAACGCTTTCCCAATAAGCCAATATGAATGTGAATATTTCTTGAAGTATTGTATAGTATATTGAAAACATGAAAACCCTAAATTTCCATCAAGAGAGGAGTGGATAAATATATACATGATGCAAACATGATAAAAAAAGTAGTGCAACCCTTAAAAGTAAATGTACACCTATATGAAATGGTTTTCAAAAATTTCCTCAGATACACCTAAATTTAAAAATGAATTGTAGATTAGATCAAATAGTATGATCTGATCCTTCTTTTATAAAAAGACATATATGTTAATATATACATTTTTAAAATCAGGGAAAATAGAAACCAAATTTTTAACAATAGTTATCTCTGGGGGTAAAATTTCAAGAGGCTATTTTTCTTTATATATTTTGGTATTATTTGATTTTTTACAGGATACAATAATATTTTTCTAATCAACAAATATATATATAGATAAATATATATAGATGTAGTCAATGAATTATCTTCTATTTTGCTTCATTTTTCTTTCCATTCAACAGAAAGTTGTAAAAAGCCTGTTGACCTATTAAGTGCTACTGTGGTAGGCTCTGAGAACACAAAAACAAGCCTTCATAGAGGTCATAATAGTGATAGGAAGCACCACTCCTCTGCACACCTTCATTACGGTCCACAGTCTCGGCTTGGCTTCCCAACCAACCAAGGGAAAAAAATTCAAATAACGACCTAGGTCAATTCAAGATCTTTGTTTTCCCCACAACTCACCTATTATGGATAGACTCAATATTATAGGGCAATAGCTATCACTCTATAATTAGGAGCTGATCACTTGAGATCCTTCCAGCCTCTGAATGCTCAAGTCTTCTTGGAGCTTACTAATAGTAGAACTGCAATCACGAGCATTTTTATTCAGTACACATTGTGTCAGACACTGCACCAAATCCTTTTCTCATGTTATCTCAGGTTACCCTCATAACGGCCTTATGAAACAGTTACCATGACATGTTTTTGGTTTTTTTTTTCACAGAAATTACAGCAGTGATCTGCCAAGGTCATCCAGCTAATATATGGCAGAACCAAGATTGCATATAAGCCAAGTCTTCAAACCCCTCAGCAGTGCTAAGCATACAGTAGTTACTCACACTAGAAGTGCTCACTGCAATAGCTGGTAGTTCAAGTAACATTTGCTAAGCTGTCAGCCTGTGAAAGGAAACTGATGAAGCAAGAGAAAAACAAAATACAATTATGAGATTTGGAAAGTCCATGCCAGTAACCTGTCAAACTCATGATTTATGAAAAGCGTTAATGAAGTATAAACAATTCCAGGTGGGTCATTCAATCAAGTTCTTGATGGTGAGCCTTCACTGTTTGGAATCTGGGTGGCTACCAAATAGAATACTAATACTATATGGGAGAAAATTTCAGATTGAATTATGTTGTAATTGTGAATTCAGGAACCAGACTGGCAAAAAAGCATGTCTGTGTACTGAGAGTATGTGTTGGCTATAAGACCAGGTAATCTCACATCAAGGCCTCATGGAATTCAGGATGCTCTGGACTCAAGTCCAAGCTTCAACTACAGGATTTGAGCTGTGAACCCATCTCACCTTCTGTTTCCTTCCCAGCCAGTAAGAATACTGAAGTTGCCTACCTCACCAATGTGGAAGCCAGTACAACAGGCAATACTCACTGGGCTTCCATCTCTTAACCCTTCAGGCTCAATGCCCACCTCAGTTTCATCCAATGAATAATCTAGCATCTAGCATATGCTACAAACCATGCTTCAAAACTAGTTGAAAAAGCATACCTTTACCACAAAGTAGCTCAAAATCTGCTCAGGGAGCTCAACTCTGATAGAAAGTCTTCAGATAATTTCCCAGATTGTACATTTTTAGCATGCCACTTCCTTCTTAAGAATAGTTAAAGGCTGCCTACCTATTCTTAAATCAAATATAAAACCAATCAAACTTCTAGCCCAAGCTTGACCTTCCTTCCTTTATAAAACTTTCCAGTTCATAGCTGTCTGTCCTTAACTCTGGATGACTTCAGCAGCAATGCTTAAAATCTATCTTAGGTCCCAGAGTTTTTCTCAACCCCATGTTAGGCACACAACTGGACCTTAAAGACATTTTGGTCAAAATAATAAAATACAAACAGGGGAAGGGGGAATCATTATTAAAATTTAATTATTATAAAATTAAAATTTTATTCCTATTCTCATAAAGAAATTAGGCTCTGTTGACTTACTAAATTGCTAATTTTTCATATGCTCCTGGTGTGTTTAGAACTGAACATGTCCTCAGAAGTCATCTACTGCAACCCCTTATTCTCCAGATGAGCAAATTGCCACCCAGAGAGGAAAAATAATCTGTGGGTGACAAATCTATTCACTTATTTATTTGATAAGTATTTATTGAACATCTGTTGCACAACAGCACTATTCTAGGCTATGGGGAAATTGACAAAGTCTCTACCCTCATAGAATTTACATCGTAATGGGAAAGAAAGATCAATAAGCAAGTAAACAAATGAATACATGCTATAATTTCAAGTAGAGGTGAGTGTCATGAAGAAAAAAAGGAGTAAAGACATGGTGGGGTTGGCGTGTTACTTTAGATAATATGTCAGAAAAAGGGAGCAACAAGTGCACAGGTCCTGAGGGAAGAATGAAGTTAGTGAGCGTAAGAGACTGAAAGAAGACTGATGTCATTTAGAGCATGGTGAATGAGGATTAAGAGAGTTTAAAGGAGTACAAAAGGGCCACATTTTTAGGGCCAGGTAAGCTATGATAGAATTTGAGGTTCACTCTAAATTTGATAAGAAGCCATTTGCAGAATCTTAACTACAGGAGTGACATGATTTCATTACATTTTCAAAAGAGCATTCACCGTGGAGCAATGGGAACTCATTCATTGCAGTGTGGGGATGCAAAATGGTACAGCTTCTTTAGAAGACAGTTTGGCAGTTTCTTTGTTTTAATTTTTTGTTGTTATTCTATCACAATTGTTCCAATTTTTCCCCCTTTGCCATCCTCCATCCAGCCCAACCCCCACTCCCACAGCCAATCTCCACACCATTGTCCATGGCAATTGGGTCATTCATACATATTCTTTGATTAGTACCTTTCTCTTCTTTCCACCATTATCCCTCTCCCCACTCCCCTCTAGTTGCTATCAGTCTGTTCCATATTACCATGCCTCTGGTTCTATTTTGCTTGTTAGTTTATTTTGTTCATTAGATTTCTCTTATAGGTAAGATCATATGGTATTTGTCTTTTACCAACTGGCTTATTTCACTTAACATAATCTTCTCCAGTTCCATCCATGCTGTCACAAAAGGTAGAAGTGCCTTCTTTCTTTCTGCTGCATTGTATTTAATTGTGTAAATGTACCACAGTTTTTTGGTACACTCATTTACTGATGGGCACTTAGGCTGTTTCCAGCACTTGGCTATTGAAAATAGCGCTGCTATGAACGTAGGAGTGCATAAGTTCTTTTGAATTGGTGATTTAGGATACTTAGGGTATATTCCCAGCAGAGGAATCACTGGGTTAAAAGGCAGTTCCATGTTTAGTTTTTTAAGGAAATTCCCTACTGTTTCCCTCAGGAGCTGCACCAGTCTGTATTCCCAACAGTGCACTGGGGTTCCCTTTTCTCCACATCCTCACCAGCACTTGTTGTTTGTTGATTTATTAATGATGGCCATCCTGACAGGTGTAAGATGATGTCTTATTGTGGTTTTAATCTGCATCTCTCTGATGGCTAGTGATGTTGAACATCTTTTCATAATTTATGGGCCATCTGTATGTCCTCCTTGGAGAAGTGTCTATTCCAGTCTTTTGCCCATTTTTTAATTGGATTGTTTGTCTTCCTGGTGTTGAGTTGTATGAGCTCTTTATATATTTTGGATTTAACCCTTATCTGATGTATCACTGAAAATGTTCTCCTATACAGTCGGTTTCCTTTTCATTTTGATGATGGCTTCTTTAGCCATGCAGAAGCTTTTTAATTTGATGTAGTCCCATTAGTTCATTTTTTCTTTATCTCTGTAGCAATGTATCAGCAAAAATATTGCTATGTTATATATCTGAAATTCCCTGCCTATGTTTTTCTCTAGGTCTAAGACTTTTATCATGTTACAACTTATATTTAAGTCTTTTATCCATTTTGAGTTTATTCAGGTGTATAGTGTAAGTTGGTGGTCTAGTTTCATTTTTTTTTTTTTTTTGCATGTACCAGTCCAGTTCTCCCAACACCATTTACTGAAGAGGCTATTTTTACTCCATTGTATGCTCATGCACCTTGGTCAAATATTAATTGACCATAGGGTTTTCTATTCTGTTCCATTGATCTGTGTGTCTGCTCTTATGCCAGTACCAGACTGTTTTGATTACAGTGGCCTTGTACTATAGTTTTATATCAGGTATTGTGATCCCTCCCACTTTATTCTTCTTTCTCAAGATTGCTGAGGATATTTAGGGTCTTTTTTGGTTCCATACAAGTTTTTGAAGTATTTTTTCTAGATCTGTGAAATATGTCATTGGTATTTTAATAGGAATTGTGTTGAATCTATAGATTGCTTTGGGTAGTATGGACATTTTAATGAGTTAAGTATTCCAATCCATGAACATGGTATATGCTTCCATTTATTTGTATCTTCCTCAATTTCTTTCTCCAGTGTTCTATAATTTTCTGAGCATAGGTCTTTTACCTACCTGGTTGAATTTATTCTTAGGTACTTTATTTTTTTGTTGTTGCTAAAGTAAATGGGAATTTTTCTTAGTTACTCTTTCTGATAGTTCGTTGTTGGTGTACAAAAATACCTTCACTATCTGAATATTGACTTTGTATCCCATTGTTTTGCTAAATTCACTTATTAGGTCTAATAGTTTTTTTGGTGGATACAATAGGGTTTTCTATGTACACTATCATGTTGTCTATGAATAATAGCAGTTTTACTTCCTTCTTTTCAATTTGGATGCCTCTTATTTCTTTTTCTTATCTGATTGCTGTAGCTAGAACTTCTACTACTATGTTGAATAAGAGTGGTAATCAGTAAGTAGCAGAAGAGTAGTTCACAGTAATTTCTTACACTCCTTTGTATTTCTGTGGTATCAGTTGCAACTTCTCTTTCATTTCTGATTTTATTTATTTGGGTCCTCTCTTTTTTTCTTGATGAGTCTGGTTAAAGTTTTGTTGATTTTGCTTATCTTTTCAAAGAACCAGCTCCTGGATTCATGGATCCTTTGAACTGTTTTGTTGTTGTTGTTGTTATTTTTAGTCTCTATGTCATTTAATTCTACTCTGATCTTGATTGTTTCCTTCCTTCTACCAGCTCTGAGTTTCAGTTGCTCTTGTTCCTCTAGTTTCTGTAGTTGTAGGATTAGGATGCTTATTTGAGATTTTTTTTATCTTCTTTATGTAGGCCTGTATTGCTATGAACTTCCCTCTCAGGACTGCCTTCACTTTGTCTTATAGGTATTGGGTTGTTGTGTGTTCAATTGATTTGTTTCCAGATATTTTTTTATTTCTCCCTTGATCTCATTGTTAACCCATTCATTATTTAATAGCATGTTATTCAATCTCCATGTATTTGAATGCTTTTGAGTTTTTTCCCTGAGGTTGGTTTTTAGTTGTAAGCCATTGTGCTCTGACAAGATACTTCATATGATTTGAATTTTCTTGATTTTTTTGAGGCTTGTTTGGTATCCTACCATGTGGTCTATCTTTGAAAATGTTCCACGTGCATTTGAAAAGAATGTATATTTTGCTTCTTTGGTGTGAAATGTTCTATATATATATTTAAGTCCATTTTATCTAGAGTGTCTTTCAATGCCACAATATCTTTGTTGATTCTTTGCTTGGAAGATCTATCCATTGTTGACAGTAGGGTGTTAAAATCCCCTATGATGATTGTGTTGCTGTCAATCTATTTCTTGAATTCCTCTCAAGATTTTCTTAATATATTTAGGTGCTGTTATGTTGGGTACATATATGTTTACATGTAAGGGTTACATCCTCTTATTGGACTTTAAGTATTGAGTAAGTCTCTTACTTACTTTGTCTCTTGTTATGGCCTTTGTTTTCAAGTCTATTTTGTCTGCTATAAGTATTGCTACCCCAGCTTTTTTGTCATGTCTGTTTGCTTAGAATACTTTTTTTCCATCCCTTCACTTTTAACCTATGTATATTTTTTTTCTTCTGAGATGGGTCTCTTGTAGAGTGCATATATGCAGGTCATGTTTTCTTATCCATTCAGGTACGCTATGTCTTTGATTGCAACATTTAATCCATTCACATTTAAGGTTATTACTGATAGGTACTTACTCATTGCCATTTTCCTCCTTTGTACCTGTGTTCCTCTCTCTCACTCTTTTTCTTCATCTTCTTAAAGCAGTTCCCTTTAAGCATATCTTGCAATGATCATTTGGTTGAGATGTACTCTTTCAGCCTTTTTTTTTTTTTTTTTGTCTGGGAAGCTCCTTATTTTGCCTTCCAGTTTAATTAAAAGCCTTGCTGGATAGAGTAGTCTTTGTTGCAGACTTTGCTTTTCACTGCTTGGAATAATCTATGCCATTCCCTTCTGGCTTGTAGTAGTTCTACTGAGAAATCAGCTGCTAGCCTAATAAGAGCTCCCTTGTGTTACTAGCTATTTTCCCTTGCTGCCTCTAAGATTCTCTCTTTGTCTTTAAATTTTGCCATTTTATTTATGATGTGTCTTGGGGTGGGTCTCTTCGGGTTCATCTTGATTGGGACCCTCTATGCTTCCTGGACTTACATGACTTTTTCCCTCACCAAGTTTGGGAAGTTTTCTGTCATTACTTTTTCAAACAGGTTTTCTATCCCTTGCTCCTTTTTTTCTCCTTCTAGTGTCCCTATGATGTGATTATTATTACATTTCATGTTTTCCAGCAGCTCCCTTAAACTATCTTCATTCTTTTTGAGTCCTTTTTTGTTTTGTCACTCTGTCTGGGTGTTTTCTTCTACCTTGTCTTTCAACTCACTGATTGGATCCTCAGTTTCATCTAGACTGCATTTAATTCCTTCTAGTGTATTCTTCATTTCAGATATTGTATTCTTCATTTCCTTCTGACTCTTATTCACAGTTTCTATGTCCTTTTTTATGCTGATGTAATTCTCATTAAGTTCCTTGTATCTCCCATAGAGTTTCTTGTTCTCACTGATCTCCTTGAGCGTCCTTATAACCATTAGTTTGAATGCTATGTCTGATAGATAGCTTGCCTCAATTTCATTTAGCACTCTTTCTGAGGATGCCCCCTTTCCTTTCAATTGGGGGTTGTTTCTTTGTCTCCCCATTTTAGGTGACTCTTTTTTGTTTGTTTCTGCATATTAGATTGATCTGGTTTGATTCCTTGTTTTCATGGGATGGCCTTCTGTGGTAGGAGACTTGTGGGACTCAGTGATGCAGTCTCCTTGATATCCTGGCTCTTTGACCTGATAATGCTGAGAATAGGGCTCTTGGGATGCCATTTATGCCATGTACGTGGGCTCTCTTGTTGTAAGAACCCATATACATTGGGTTTTTGTTGGGTTCTTCCCTCAAGCTGGCTGACTGAGAGTCAAACCACCCACCATGTCTTATATGCTGTTGTACAGGTGCAGATGGTGCAAAGCATACTCTGTACTCTGGCTTCGAACATTCATATCAACTGAGATTCCATTGGTTGTTCAGGTCACTTGTTGGAATATCAGCTGAAAATCCACGCTGGGGGCACAAGCAAATGTGCTCACCTTCCACCTATTCTGCCACCATTTCCACCACCCCCCCCATCCAGTTTGGCAGTTTCTTATAAAACTATTCACATTAAAAAGAGACAGAGAGATAGAGGGAAAGAGAGAGGAAGGAGGGAAGGAGGGAAGGAGGGAAGGAAGGAAGGAAGGAAGGAAGGAAGGAAGGAAGGAAGGAAGGAAGGGAGGGAGGGAGGGAACTACTCATATGATACAATGATAGTGCTCCTTGGTATTTACCCAAAGGTATTGAAAACATATCTCCACACAAAAATCTGAACATGAATGTTTGTAATAGCTTTACTCATAATTACCAAAACTTGGAAGAAACCAAGATGCCCTTCAGTGAGATGAATAAATTGATACATCAAGACAATAGAATATTATTCAATACTGAAAAGAAATAAGCTATCAAACCATTAAAATACAGGGAGGAAACCTAAATGCATATTACAAGTGGAAGAAGTCAATTTAAAGAGGCTGCATATTGTATGATTTCAATTATATGACATCCTGGAAAAGGCAAAACTAAGGAGAGAGTAAAAATATCAGTGGTTGTCAGGGGTTGGGGGGAAGAGGGATGAATAAGCAGAGCAGGGAAGATTTTTTAGGACAGTCAAACTACTCTGACACTGTAATGGTAGATACATGTCATTATTCATATGCCCAACCCCAAAGAATATACAACACCAAGAATAACCCCTAATGTAAACTACGGACTTCATGTGATAATGATATGTCAGTGCAGGTTTGTCAGCTCTAACAAATGCACCACTCTGGTGCAGGATGTTCACGATGGGGAAAACTATACATGTATGAGGGCAGGGAGTGCATGGAAAATCTCTACCTTTCTCTCAATTTTGCTGTGAACTTGAAACTGATCTTAAAAAAAAAGTTTGTTTTTTAAAAAAATGTTATTCTAGCAACATTAATATCAAAAGTAAAATAGAGACTAATGATGGTAGAAATCAGTGAGGTGGCTACTGCTAGTCTAGATGAGAAACAAAAGAAGCCAATACTCAGATGATGGTAAGGAGGTAATGAGACAGGGTCAGAACTGAAGTATATTTTGAAGAGAGAACTGACAGGCTTGTTGATGGACTAGACATAAGATGTGAAGGAAAATCAGATCTTTGACCTGATGATGCTGAGAACAGAAGACTGAGGATTTAGAGTGAAATAAAAGTCTCTTCTCTGCACCTTTTAAGTCTGAAATGCTGTGTCAGACACCTGGATAGAAATATTTAGCAGCAGTGGAATGTAAATATCTAAGATTCAGGGCACTCTTGGGGCTAGAGATATAAAATTGGGAATCACCAGCTTATAATGGCATCGAAAGCCATGGAACTAGATAAGATGACCAGTGAGATTAGATAGTAAAGTGAAGAGCTATGAACTGAACGCTGTCCCCAGGAGCACACCAACATTTAGAATCCAATAACAAAATATTGACGAAAAATAGCATGCCAACATGGAGGCTGAAGGGATTTAAAGAGACAGACAAGAACTCAGATCCGCAGAAGCCAGAATCCTGAACCAGGAACACATAATCTTGAACCAGAATACTGAAATGCTACAGCCTCTGTTCCTTTCATGTGAGTGTCAGGATGGGGCACAGATCCACATGCCTGTGCCTTCTTAGAGCTGAGTGAAGCTTATTGTACTTATATGCTCTTGGTGCAGCCTCCTGCCCAAGATGAAAGAAAGCTCTTAAGTACAACAGCAAGAAAGTTGCCTAAACATTCATAACAAACACCCAATACCAAACCATGGGTACCAGACATGGCAGGGGAAAGAACTCATTAGCTAGAGAATAAGGCAATGTCTTTGGCTTGGGAAAGTTGGGACCTTCCACAAGTAAAATGAGTCAAATCATCATGAAATGCTGTGTGTCAAACACTGTATTGGGTACTTTAGAGCAGCTACTTAGACACACAAGACAAATCCCAGATCTTCAGAGAGATGCCAATCAAATGGACTTGAGTAGAAAGTGATTAAAGCTGCCTCACCCCACATTACCTCCACCCTCACCTTTCTGGAATTGAGCTATGAAAAGTAAGTTGGGTTTTCCATTGTGCTATGCTAAAAGGCATCTTGGAGGTGTATGACTGAAAAAGTCCTGGAGCAAGCCCGCATCTCTCTCAGCTGTTTCTAACAGTCCTGGCCTAGTGTTATAAAAACTTACAGTAGCATGCCAATCAAAGCTGTCTTGAAAGCAGAGAAGATAAAGGAAGTTTGTAAAGAGACCATTCCAGTAAGAAATAAGAATGATTTTTCACTACTGCTTGATTGGTACCCTTAGGAGCCTGGTGTTTCGAGGCTCTCTACCCTTTTTTAAGAGGTCTTGGGTTCTGCTCCTGATTTTTTGGACCTAAAGAATGTTCTGTTGCTGATTTTGTTTTAAAAAATAAAGTTAGTAGTATTACATTGTACATTGTTGCATTTGCATGGGACAAATACCTATCTTGTGTACCTTCCCTCTCCAATCCTTCACCTATGGCAGGCATCACTAACCAATCATGATATACTCCTCTCCTGCATCAGGATGCAACCTCAGAATCCTTTTCATCACAGTATTGCAGCCAGCACTATTAACCAAAATAACCATGTGAGGTGAAACCTGTTTCCCATCTCTGGCAGAGCAGTTAGCAGCAAAGCATTTATAATTGTATACAGTTCTGAATCCTGGTTCTATCAGGTTCTATCAGCAGTTTCACTGCTTATTAGCTGTTTAACTTTGGACATATTAACTAAACCTATCTAAGCCTCTATTCTTCAGAGGAAAAGCTTTTGTTCCTATAAGAGCTTAGGGAGAGAGGATCTATTTGGATTGAGAGGAATCAGCAAGGTTTCCTTGAAGAAGAAGTGCTTGAGCCCTGGCCAAATGGCTCGGTTGGTTGGAGCATCCTCCCACACACCAAAGGTTGTATGATCTTCCCCTGGTCAGGGCACATTCATAGGCTATGGGTTTGATCCTCAGTCAGGGTGTGTGTAGGAGGCAACCAATCTGTTTCTCGCTCACATTGATGTTTCTCACTCTCTCTCTCCATTCCTCTCTCTCTATAAAATCATTAAATATATCCTCAGGTAAGGATTTTTTTTCATTTCTCTTTAAAAGAGGGAGCACTTGAGCTGAGATATGGGGGAGGATGGGAACACTCTCACTTCAGGGAGGAACATGCTGCATGAGAGGAGGTCCATGAGGACAGAAGACAAAAATCAAGTAATCAGCCCTGACTGGTGTGACTCAACAGGTTGGGCATCATCTAACAAACCAAAGTTCACTGGTTCAATTCCCAGTCAGGGCATATGCCTGGGTTTCACTGTTTCTCTCCCTCTCTTTCTCCCTCCTTTACCCTCTCTCTAAAAATAAATAATAAAATATTTTTTTAAAAAAGATCAAGCAAGGGCCAGACTACATGAGCCTTTTATGTATATATTAAAAATTTTGGTCATTATCCAAACTGCCATGGTTGACCATACAAAAGATAAATGAAGGTGACCATATGATCAATTTCCAATCTGGAGGACATTTCCACTGTCTCTCCTATAGTGAAAACATATCAGAGAGAGACAACGGTTGAGATGAGATCAGTTAGGAGGCGATTGCAGTACTCAGAGGAAAGTTGTGGCAACTCAAACTAGAGAGGCAACTTTGAAGACTGGGAGGAGTGGAGGAAACTCAGAGTTCTATGACAGGTTAAACTGGAGAGGACTTAGTGTGAATTTAGGGAGAGATCAAGGATAATGCTAGAAGTTTTGCTTTAGCCTTCTAGCTGGATAGTGGTAGGATTGACTAAGACAGTGAACATCAAAAAAGAATGAGCATTTGGGGGTTTTGTTTTGTATTTTTGTGGGAAAATATTTGCTTATTCAAGTAAAAACATTAAATAGGCAGATAGATAAAAAGATCAGTCTTACTGACATATTCAATCAATGCATGAACTCTCACATAGTCCCATAAGTGCCCTCCAGATTATTGATTGAAGAAAGAAACAGCTGATTCTCCCAACCCAGCCTAAACTTACAATACCCACAGCAATGCCATCTACCCAAATGCCTACCAGTGCTAAGCATACTTGTCCTTGCTTCTTCTACCCAGAGTCTGATGCTGAGAAACTGGATCCTGGAGTCATAGGGGATTAGCTCCAGAAGAAGACGTGAAGATCAATTGCCACTGCCTGGCCATGTGGAGATGTGTTGGGATCAGCCAGTTGGAGAGAGAGAGTGCTGGCCTCAGAGAAATGATACCTGGATAGTTCCTTACCCATTAACACTCTGTTGACCACACTTTACAGATTTGAAAACTGAGGTCCATCCAACTGATACGACTTTTCCAAGGTTGTGAAAGGAGTTCTTTGCAAAGCAAGAAAACAAATTCACATACTCCCAAAACTTTTCAGCATTTTCAATTTTTCAAAAATGTTTAAATCCACAGTTATGAGAGTGAGTATGTGGAAGAGGCATTAGCAAATCCATGAATTTAACCCCTGCCCAGACTTCTAGTTTCACTCATTCGTTCCACATCCACTGGGTGTCATACTAAGTGTCAGACGCAGGACCAAAGAGAAAGGTTGGTATAAACTCATATCTTAGTTAATCCAAGGACTTGTTAAAGGGCCTGACGGTACGGGTGAAATACAAAGTTTTGAAATTTCAATCATATTTATGGAAATTTAAAAACATTTTCCAGCTTTCCAAAGGTAGTCCAAAGCTCCACACAAGAATGCACTTTCATCATGAAGTCAAAGTATAAAAGCTCACGTAGCCACAGGGATTTGATCTTTACACAGGACAAGAGCACACAAAAGGTATGATGCCTACCTGCTCTCGGCAAGGAGCGTGCTTCCTTGCCTGGGATCAGAAAAACTGTGTCCACAAGTAACAACGGTCCTGTCTCATGAGGGTCACAGACTCAGTTCAGTGAGACCTCTGAAAGTGCCGATCTCTATCAGGAACAACCAGACAAATTTGAGCCCCTTTGATATCCAGTTATCAGTATAAAAACAGGACTTCTGGCACTAGATACTGCTTATGTAGGTAAGGAGTCTTTATTGCAATTCTGCCTGGAGTCAGCTTTTAAAAGCTGAATAAGAGAGAAGAGCAAAGGAAAAGGCTAACTGGGGCTTTCCAAACCTTAAACTTGCCATCATAAGTTGGGTTTTGCACAAACTTCAGACTCCTTGGTCCTTTTACCCCATATGAAGGATCACTTACATTACTATCATTTAAGCTGTGACCAAATGTCACAATTTACAAGTATTTTTAACCTTCTTGCCATACATGAATAACCTAAACAAATTTGGAATCAAAATGGATACTTTTGAAAGGGATGGGACATTTTGCAATCATAAAACTTAAAATTAGGAGGACTAGACAGCAGCCTGAAAATGCTTATATGATATTTCTTGGTTGATCACTTTAAACTTTATTTTTTCATTTTTTATTGTTGTTCAAGTTATGATATGATATTAATAAAAGAATGCAAACTATCACATGTGCTTTGATTGTGACTTGTGAAAACAGGTTTGCATTCAGTAAGGCTAGATATATAAATGGTACATTGCTGTTAGTAAACAATAAAGTATTAAGATGAAAGAATTAAGGATTAGTGGGGGAAAATAAATTTTTTTCAATTTTCTCTAATGTAGTTTGTTTGAGGCCTTTTAAAATTATTTTTTGACAGGGTGTTAACTTGATGTGGTACAGTGAAATAGTCCCCACAGGAAGCAGGTGAAAGAATGGAATCCTTACATTTCTCCCCTCTGTCTGTGTGATTGTAATCATTACCCATACAATTTTAGCCAGTAAAAAGCAGGACATATTTATTTTAAATTCAAATCTTGATGAAATTTCACAGGGAGTAGCTAACATCCTTGGGTTCATGTACACAAAGAGAATCTGTGGAGCTTTTATAAAATTGGGATTCAAATGCTCATCTAGCCACTTCTTTCAAATCCTTGCCTGTTAAGTGGGAAGAAGAACGAAGAAATGTTTTCTGAGTGCTTACTATGTACCAAACTCTGAGCGTGGCAATTTTTCATACATTTCATCTAATCTTCATATTAGCCCATGAGACATGTATTAGCCTCCAGTTTACTAGTAATACAATGAGGCTTCAAGGCTTTAATTAATGTATTCACGGTCAGACAGCTAATAAGTGGCCAAGCCTGGATCCAAACCAAGAGTTGTCTGTCCCTAGAATCTGTTCCTTTCTCTCTGGATATAGTCTCCCGGGGACTGAATTAGCTAATGGGCGGCCTCACAGCAGGGACTGATAAATATCTGTTGAATCAGAATTTCACTGTAATCATCAAAACACTATGAGCTAGTTTCTTTAGTTCCCTTGACCAACCCAGGGAAAAGAGTCTTTCCCTTTGCCACTGAGCGAGCTTCTGCCTCCCCATCCGGTGGAGGACAGGCACCCCCAGGCCTCTCTGCAGTCTGAAGGGATCCTGTTAACGGAGGAATCTGAGCCAGGGCAGCACCGGACATCCCCAGCTTCCTTCGCATGCAGGCCCTGAGCATTCTCCAAGGCCTACAGGGTGCTGACACAAGCATGGCCTTGGGTAAGAAATTCTGCACCACCCTGTTAGATCAGAAAGAGCACTCAGGGAGGAGAAGGAAGAGGGAGCACTAAGGGGAGGGGAGGGAGGTGACAAAGGGCTCCCTCTCCCTCTCATTCGTCCCCTCTTCAGCCACAGCCTCTCAACGGTCCCAAGGGAGACTGCAGCCAGGTTCTCGTCCCTTTTTAAAACCGACTCCTAATTCCAGTTCAACATGGCTCCACAGAAAATAAATAACATACAGGTATTTATTTTTTTTAGGTCTGCCGTCATTGTGTAAGTAGAACTGGTGTTTTCTTTCTCCTTTTGTTCACCACGAGGTGGGAATAATTTTCTTTTTAATATGACCACAACTATTTTTTTCCTTCAAATGCAAGAAAGGGGTAGGAACGTTAACAACCCCAAACTGCTCCAGAATATAGTATTTTCACTGGTCTTTTCACATTACAATACATGTAAAGGCTCAGATAGAGAGCTGAACTAAAGATAGACACTTCTCTAGTATTTTGAAATCTTTATGAGTTACAATCCTTTTGATGCAAAGGGCTTCTTTTTTTAACCATGATGTCTTTTATGTGGATAGTAAAAAAAAAAAAAAATGTTTCATGGTAACAAATGCACCAGGAAAAAAAAAAGGTTAGAAAAAAATGGAAATCCTGTTTGTGTCCATAGGTGAATTGTTGCTGTGAGGCGGCTGCAATTTGACTTTGTACAAAAAGGGTCACTGAACAGAAGGTCAGGCAGCTGGCCATTTCCATCTCAAAGATGCTATCAAAAGGCCAAGAGGCAGCTCACCCAGCAGCCCTTTAGCAAACAAGATTTTCTCCTCTCTCATTTATGATTTTTTTTTTGCCCAAATAGTTTAGTGAAAAAGGTCCCTGATTCATTTCTCCCAAATACAAGTGACTTGTGTAAGGTTTGAGGAGGATGTTAGTTTAAGGAATTAGATGAGTTTTGAGTGATAAGGAGCCATTTGGTGGCCATTTACCAAAGGTTTTGCAGCAAGGTAATAATTCAGAGCAGAGCCCCTTCATTCCGAGCTGAGACAAGTGGGGAAAGGTAACTCTTTTATTAGGAATTATGGCTTGTCACATCTGCAATGAGAGAAATCAGTTTTCTGAACACCTTGCTTATTAAGAGTCCCTTGCAAAAACTATAGGAGAAAGGTAAAAAATTGGGGAAGATTATGATTTGGGTTGAGTTTGATGTCTTAGTAGTTAGATCTGACCTACCTACTAGCTATTTGCTAGCAAAATAATTCTGGGAGAGCTAGAAATTACAAACCCTAAATTTCATGAGCTCATAAAACACAGCAAGAGTAGAAAGCAACCTGGAAAATACAAGAACAGTCACCCAGCCAAATATTGCTCACCATTGAAATCCCTTGTGGATGTTACTAAGAGTGGGTCTCCAGTCACTAGAGAAAAAGCAAATGCAACGGTTCACACTAAAAGCACCACTCTTGGCCTGCCCATCAGGGAGGCCCAGTATAGGCTGGACTCTCCTTAATGGTAAGAGAGTCTTGGGCCCACTTGTGATCAGAACCATCAGCCTCAGGCCAACCCAGAGGACAAGCCAGTACTAGCAGTGCCAAAGGTCAAAACCAGGGAAGTTCCATCCATCAACTGATCCTAGAAATGCAGAAGAAAGCTAAGAAAAGGTCAGAAACTGCATAAATGCAGAATTGGGTAACAGAAAGAGCAAGGGCAGATGAAAAATACAAGGTCCACATTGATTACTTTAAAAAGGGTGTTTGGCAGAACAGGACTTTGTCTTAAGAGGAGGGATGGTATCTAGTAAGGTCTCAAGATATGTGCCAGGTCAGGTACCTATTGGCTGAAATGCTCTCCCTAGCTGTATTTAAGAAGCCCTCATGCTTTGCTATCTTTAAACCTTTCTCTGTAAAATGATACAAATGGTTTCCCAGCTGGTCCTTTTACCCCCACAACAGCATGAGCCTTGAATGACCCATCCCTGATGACCAGTCATTAAGGGCACAGAGCAGCCATGGAAATCTCACAGAGGTCAAGGTGGGGTCTGGAAACAGCCTCCTGGGAGAGTATGCCAGCAATTTCTTTGCTGCTTTGGCCATGCTAGTGAACTCTGTGTCCAATGATAAAAATAATTCTAACAATCATGAAGAATAAATGAAAAAGTATGACTACTAGCTGTTCTGCTCTGAAGATGTACTTAATACTCTGAAGGAACACTGTGATTGCCCCCAAATATTCTAGCAGTTTTAAGTGCTTCCTAAAATCTAATATAACAAATTACTTTGATTTTCCTTATCATTTCATCTTTCAAAGTTACCTTTATTTAAGGTCATTTTATGCTTACAAGGGCAAAAGAATATTTCCTCTTGCTCTTTACATTTTTTGAGAAAATTTCTGTCTCTAATGCTTAGAAGAAATGTCTGCTGGCAGCAAGGAAAAGAGGGGGGAGGGAAGGAAGGAAGGAAGGAAGGAAGGAAGGAAGGAAGGAAGGAAGGGAGGAAGGAAGGGAGGGAGGGAGGGGGGAAAGAGAAGGAAGGAAAGAGGGAAGGGAGGGAGGGAGGGAGAGGGAAAGAGAAGGAAGGAAAGAGGGAAGGGAGGGAGAAAAAAGGGAGGGAGGGAGGGAGAGACAAATGCAACACTGCACTGGCTGCTGCTTCAAGAAGCAATCACTGGCATCCGTCAGAACTCCCGCTAAGTGAGGGTCTATCTTATCAGGTGTTTGCTCTGCTCCTGTACACCTAATTGTGTGGCCTTGACTATGATGGAATTTGTTCCTTAAGGAAACAGAGAAACATGAGACTTGGTGCTTTAATAGCAAGGTATCTTCTAAAGTAATAAATGACCCAAAGGTTGGATTTGGCAGCAGTGGAGGCTACTTCCTGTGACCTCCCCAGAAGTGTTCTCAGGAGCAGCTGTGATCATTTCAGAGAGAGAAAGGACTTTGGGAGGAAGATGGCATGATTGGAAAGAACAGGAAGGAACCTGTGAGGTGATGCCATGAAAGAGAGAAGAAATCCTGCTGAATTCTCTGTAACAGCTAGGCTTTTACCTTTTTGGAACAATACACTTTAAATAGTGTGACCTGCAACTCAATCACTGGGCAAATTCATTAATAAGAGCCTGCCTGATAATTCCCCAGTGATGGCTGGTGGGCTTCTAGAATAAGAGAGACTAAATCCCAACTCACAATGATGTTGTCATTGCCCTTAATGTCTTTTTAACCTCATTCTCATTCTGCAAGTAGTCTCTCCTTGCACTTCCAGCCCCACACCCTGCCACCTCCACTGCAGAGTCCTTGCAAGCCCAAGAGAATGGTTGAATCCCTAGGGCAGGCTCCCATGGCCAGCCCCCTGAATGAGCCTCAGCTCAGACAGCATACAGCAGAGGTAAGGAACACACACGTGCCTGTGATCAGATGTTCACATTCCCAATGAATACAGCAGGTGATCCTATGAAACTCCTGGAGAATGGAAAGAAGGTCAGCATCCAAGAGAGTGTGGGCCAGAAGTAGCCTGACCAAAATTCACCCTGTAGGCATGAAGATAATCAAAGGAGTTTGCAATGGCCCATAATATTAATGTCTTCCTTTCCATCTTCCTGCTTTCTTTTCCCATACAGAATAAAAATCTTGTTAGTTGTTATTATCCCTCCCATTTAACCTATGAGGAAAACTGAGACTCTGGCAGACTAAATGGCTGCTTTAAACTAGTGAATGACAGAGCCAGGACAGACACCCTGATCCCCTAACACCAAGTCCAGCTGCCCCAAAGCCAGGAATGGTCTCCTTGAGGGTTGTGGAAAACCCTTTCAATCTAAACAATAAATCCCTCTTTGACTTGAGATAATGCTGGGAATTCCCACTGCTTGATGCCCTTTGGGTTAAAGAATAGGATTACTAGTGTCTTCTCTGGACACAGTAAACCAGATAGTGTCTTCTGGTCCCGAGTGAATGAGACAGGAGAAACACAGAACCAGCTCCTGTGCCCACGAGTCCTGGTGAGAGTAGGGCTGCCAGGAGAAGTCAAGACTCTTGGAAAGCAGTTGAAAGGCCCGTGGTATCAGATAAGGAGCATGAATGATGGAGGTAAAGAAGTAGAAGGAAAAAATGAGAGAAAAAGAGAGACTGTCTACTCACTGAAAGGAGCCACCAGCAATTGTAAAGTGGCCTCTCCTCCAGGTAAGTGGGCTGTAGGCACTGGCTGGAGGGTGGGAGGGAAACTGCCCAGAGGCACAACGTGGGGGCTTGCACACATCCCTCCCAAGCCTCCTGGGCCTCAATCTAAAGATCTCAGATAATACCTTTTACCCTGAGTTACTTGGAACCAAGCAAATTTCCAGCTAAGAGGGATCACCCTGCAACACTTGGGCATGTGAGATAATAATTTATATAATCAGACTCTCAAAACTCAGAGTGATTGTCAAGATACAGAAAGCTGGGCTCTAGTGACAAGAGCATTGGCCCCAGTCTGGGACACACGGTAGAAAGAACCAACATCTACTGGGTTCCTGCTACATACCAGGTAGTATGCCAGGTATTGTGCATGTATTCATATTTCTTATTTAATCCACCCAATAGCCCTGTGAGATAGGCATGATTATCCCCATTTTACAATTGAGGAAACTGAGGCACAGAAGTTAAGGAACTTGTCCAAGGTCACAAAGCTAGTTAAATAGCAAAGATGGAATCTGAACAATCCAGCACACATTAGGCTCTTCCCATTGCACTAAGTAGCTTCTGTAAATTTCACAGAATTATTTCAAGAAATAAATTAAACAATGCTAATAAAACTCTTCAGAAACCCAGGCACTGTGCAAATATTAGCTCTGTGTGTACATGTGTATACAAACAACAGTTGTATATAGGCAAGTATTCAAATCTACAGTTCCTTGTACAGAACAACCATGTGAATTAGTATCAGTGGCATGTTTCTCTCCACAAAGCAAATATCTGTACCTTACACAATTCCCCTGTGAACCCCATCATCACCATGGCCATTAAATGTGGTCCCCAGATGAAGTATGAGCATACTGGTCAAAAATGGATATTCACAGGCTGAAAGCACTTTATGATTATCAAGGGACAAAAAGTGAATTAAAATCACACCCTGCTAAGTGCCACAGAAGTATTCTCAAATTAGCATCGTTGCTGCTATCTCCCCAGTCCCTGGCATGTGGATTGTACCTGCTGACATCTCCCTCAGGAAAACTGACATGTTCAAATCAGACCTGAGACAGATGATTACATTTTATTTTCCATGCCAATGACAACAGAAACAGGCCCACTTTGTCAAAGTGAAAAAGTTCTGTGGGCTCCCTCTCCATTCTAATGAGATGAGATGTGTGCCTTTTCTAAGGGTCATTTCTGTGATTTACAAATTCCCACCAAGGCTGAGACTAGAGTAAAGCAAGTGAGCCAGCCATCTAGAGTGCAAAATTTAGGAAGAATTCACTCTCTGGATCATGCAAGTGCCAACCCTGTAGTTGCATACCCCTAGGAGTGAGCACCACCTGAAAACTTGCATCCCAGACACCATTCAAATTGCCTAGCACCAGCACCTAACTTAAGCAAATGTTTCCTCTTATATATTGCCATTTTTAAATTCTAGAAAAGGTGAGACATTGGTGATAGGAGCAGATCATTGTGTAGGACTGGGGCTTAGGTGAAAGGACCAACTACAAAGAGGCAGGAGGAAACTTTTTAGGATTTTGGAGCTGTTCTGTGTCTTGATGTGGTAGAGAGTCATAAAATTATGCATATAGAATTACCAAATTTTATTCTATGTAAATTATACTTCAGTTGAGCTGGAAAATAGCATCTTTCACAATAGAACAGCATAACTTAAGAATGTCAGTAAAAATGTTTCTGTTGTACAGAGATGGAAATATTAAGTCTGCCAAAATGTCTCAGTAACAGGGCACTTCATCAGAATATGTCAATATTTCATGCTATAAATCACCACCTTTCAGCTGCCTGAGGAAGAGCTGTGTAACCCTGAACATGCCCAGTGTGTGTTTCTCCATCACTTCCTCCAGGAGCATTAGTTAACCCATTAGAAGTTAAAGGCAATAGCACTCCTCAAGTGGACAATCAGTAGGGAAGTCTGGTACATAGAAAAAGAAGGCAAGGATTTTGAGTCAACATGAAACTCTGCTGTTTCATAGCCCAAACATGTGGTATTACCAGAGCCTTACCCTAAGTCCATTTCCATATTTACTTGGCAAATCAGAAATGTGATTTCCAAATGTTTTTGCTTCACTCATTTGACTTACCAGGAGACAGCCTGGTGACACCCCAAAAATCTTCCAGGGATCTATAAGGTTGAAGACTACAAAGGCTGGCTATAGCAGAAGAAATTTCTCATACCCTGTCATCTTTAAGGGTAAAGTGTCCAGAGCTGTGTGAATAAAAGTATTGCTCCACTCTTTTTAAAGATCAATTCGGGTGCCCCCATCTCAAACACACTCAGAAGTGTCTGGAAAGAGGAGGTCCATGAAGATACCTGCATGCCCCTTTTGGGATCCCACAGAACCAGTCCTGAGAGGAAGAGATAGAAAAGGTCTCAGTTCAGAGGCTTGGCATTGAGACTCCTGGTTGATACCTCAGGCTGGGAGTAGAAAGAGGAAACCAACAGTCTCCTGATGTCTCTTACTCAACAAACCTCCAAGTCACAGTTTCCAGAAGTACAAGCATTGTTATTTCAGTCCATTAATTCTTTGAATTAAATCTGATGGGAAATTGGATTTGGGACCAACAATGAGCATCTCAGAATATATGCCTCCACTGAGCTACAGCAATGGATTTCAATAGAGCTAGAAAATGCCATTTTTTACCTATCCACTGATCATTGCTCCCTGGATGCTCATCAAGAAACCCTAATTTGGTAAGAGCAAGTCCAAACCTAGCATCACTACCCACAATTCTACCCATCACCTGGACCCCTAAATTAGAGATTAACACCCAGACAATAGGTACCCAATCACCCAAGCTCCAAACTGAGGACACTCAGAATTCTCTCTCTTCCTCAACCCCTATCATATTCAATTAGTTACCAAATTCCACCAATTCTGTCTCATAGATATCTCTTCCATCACCTCTTTCTCTCTCTCCCTTGCTACATATAATACTTTTCCTGATAACTCCTAATTATTTCTCCACTCCCAGTGGGATGATCCTCTGATTCACCCTCCACAGCTGATGCTGTTGGAGCCCCACTCAGATCCCCTTTCCCCACTGATGCATTCATCCCCTGGAGGCAGCAGAATTTGGCTGCTAACATCATACCTATACCCTCTTCTGGAAAACTATTCAGAGCCAATGAAGCCCACCTTACATGGAGATGCCTAGGATGCCATTCTCCCTTTGGGAAGTGGGGTGTAGCAAGACAATCTCCGAGGTATAGTTCATGCTCCAGAGCCCCACTGTCAAGATCACTTACACCTATAGAAGTAGTGCCCTGGCTGGGTGGCTCAGTAGGTTGGACCATTGTCCTGTGAACCAAAGAGTTGCAGGTTCAATTCTCAGTCAGGGCATATACCAAGGTCGTGGGTTCCCTGCATACAGAAGGCAACCAATAAATGTTTCTCACATCAATGTTTCTCTCTCTCTCTCTCTCTGCCCCCCCTCCTTCTCTCTCTCTCTCTCCCTCTCTCTTTCTGAAATTAATAAACCTGTACTTGGGTGAGGGTTACAAATAATAGTAATAATAATAATAATAATAATAATAATAATAAACCTACAGAGGAGAGAATTCATTTCAGGAAAGAACCACAAACCAAAGGTCAGAGCCCAGCAAAAAGAAACTTTATGGTACTTTCTAGGAAAAATTGTGGGAGATTCATACATCATTCAGAAGTAGTCAGACAAGAAGGTGAATAAGGTCCCTTCCAATGCTGATATCTACTCTTTCTATAATGGAAATGATTTGAATGAAAATGTATATTTAAAATGATAGGTGTTGCCAAATCTTGCAAGGTTTTTGCTATGGTCTTATATCACTTTGTGGGTTGCTAACTTTTGGTAGAAATGGTTGCAGTGAACCTGTCATCAGATTAGAAAAACAGTTGAGAAAAATGCCAAAACCCTAGGAATGCCTCTTGATTGTAAAATTATGGATGAGTTCTTGTTGCTGTTGTTGCATCTCTATACTTTCTGCATGTCCCAGCTTTCTTGCAAGAAGCATTTGCCATCTTATGATAAATCTAAAAAAAAGTATTGCTACAATATTCATAATTCTTAAAACAAACACTAAGGAAGATGCTGGGTAACAGTTAAATTAAAAGGAAAGAATCTTCATTGAGCAAACTTAGCCCTCTCCAATGGCACATTTACGAAGAAGCTAATTCAGCCCCAAACACATTGCTTCTCAGAATCTACAGAGAATGGCAATGACCAAGTCAGCACTAAAATCCAAAGAGTTTATCTCTTTGGTCTATGCCCAAGCAATCTTATCTTGATGAGAGTACAGAGGCATAAATATTCCTTTGGAAAACCTTAGCAAGGGCCAGAGACAAGCAGGTTGGCATGGAGGGTTTTACTTCATCCCAGAAATACATCTTCAAGGAGCTAAAGCAAGAAAGAAGTGGTATCTGTGTGCAAAGAACACACAACCTTATCTGCAGGCCGGTACTGAGAGTACCTAGAAAAGGTATTGGAGCAACAAAACAACTGAGGCTCACAGTAAAGGAGGAATGAGAGAGTTTGAAATGATGTGTTTCTCAAAAAGAAAGCTATAAAGTTAGAATGTGGCCTGGCCCATGGGGTGAAAGAAATCCTTCATGGATTGGGAATCATCATCAAGATTAATGCCAACTCACATGGAGAGCATGAAGCACCATTTGGAAGATGGAAGCATCAATGTGAAATGCCTGAATGAGCCTAAAAGGTAACAAAACAATGCCTGAAAACAAGAAGACAATGGGCAAGTCAAGATGGAGGTGTAAGCAGACATGTTTTACATTCTTGCACAACCATAAGGATTACAACTTCAAAACAAAAAAACACCCAGAACTGCCAGAAAAGTGAACTGTATGAAAGTCTGACAACCAAGGATTTGAAAAAAGATCTATTCATGAAGACGAATAGAAGGGGTGGAAAAGGGAAGCCAGGGTGATGAGGATATGGTGTGGCAGTGGTAAGGTGGTGGCAACCCAACAGCGGCAGCTGGCCAATAGAAGGGGCAATCCCGTGTTAGGGATACCTGAGAAGTGAGCCCCAGGCCAGACCATGCAGCCCAGGACTCCAACACTGGGAAAATAAAGTTTCATAACTCCTGGCAGTAAAAACCAGGGCTTGGGGCAGCAGAAGGAACTGTGGGTCTCTCAGTAGACTGTGTTTAAAGGGCTGCAGTGGGGTGAATGGAAGTGGGGTGAGGGCTGAAGAAGCATCCAGCAGTCAGGCAGCAGCATTGCCCCCCCCTTGACCCTTTCCCAACATACAGAGCCACAAAGCACTGAAGTGGGCTGCCCTCCTCTGCTGATTACCTAAGGTTCTGCCCCTTAACATGTAACAGGTGCACCAAGGCAGGGAGTCAAAGCAGCTCTACCTAATACATGGAAACAAACACAGGGAGGCTGCCAAGTCAAGGAGAAAAAGAAATATAGATTAAGTGGGGAAAAAAAAAAAAAAAAACAGAACAAAACTCCAGTAAGAGAACTAAGCAAAATGGAGATAGGCAACCTATCAGATGCAGAGTTTAAAACACTGGTGATAAAGATGCTTAGAGACCTCATTGAGTATGGCAAATGCATAAGGGAAGACATGAAACCTATACTAAGTGAAATAAAGAAAAATCGACAGGGAACCCATAGTGAAGGGAAAGAAGCCATGGTTCAGATCACCAATTTGGAACATAAGAAGAAAAAAACACTCAACCAGAACAGAAAGAAGGAACAAGAATTTAAAAATACAAGGATAGTATAAGAAGACTCTGGAACATCTCCAAACATGCCAACATCTGAGTCATAGGGATGCCAGAAGGAACAGAGGAAGAGCAAGAAATTGAAAACTAAGTTGAAAAAACAATGAAAGAAAATTTCCCTAACTTGACAAAGGAAATAGACATAAGTCCAGAAAGCACAGAGAGTCCCAAACAAGTTGGATCCAAAGAGGGCAACACCAAGATAGATCATAATTAAAATGACAAAGATTAAAGATAAAGAGAAATTCTTAAAAACGGCAAGAGAAAAGCAGACACTAATCTACCTAGGAGTTCCCATAAGATTATCAGCTGATTTCTCAAAAGAAATTTTGCAGATAAAAAGGGGCTGGCAAGAAGTATTCAACGTGATGAAAACAACGACCTACAACCAAGATTACTCTATTCAGCAAAGCTATCATTTAGAATGGAAGGGCAGGTAAATTACTTCTCAGACAAGTTAAAGCTAATGGAGTTCATCATCATCACCAAGCCTTATATGAAATGTTAAAAGGACTCGGTTAAGAAAAAGAAGATGATCAAAACTATGAACAGTAAAGCGACAACAAACAACTATCGACAACTGAATCTGAAAAACAAAAACTAAGCAAACAACCAGAACAGGAACAGAATCACAGAAATGGAGATCACATGGAGGGTTATCAGCGAGGATGTGGGGGAGCTTTGTCCGCCAAGCCCCCCATCTGCCACGGATGAGAATAAGTCTACCAAGACATGATCTGCTTGGGGAGGAAAGGTGGCCGATCTCTCAAAGGAGAAGGACCAAGAGCCTTTTCCTCAATGGCTTTTATTGGGTTGGTTTACACAGGAACCCAGGTAAAGCTCATTACTCATTGCTGGGAAGTAAGAATCAAATAACAAGGAACTCTGAGGGCCTATTTTGAGTCAGAGTCAGATAGCTAAAGAGCTGTAAAAATGTTAAAGAACAAACTTACTTCTTCCTTGGACCCTTATCATTCAATTGAGAGCATTCTAAACAAAGCAGGTTTCACGGGATTTTACATATTCTTTCTTAGGCCTGATCACCTGGGGAACCCACCCTTTCCAGTACAGGGCTGCACCACCCTGTCATTGTTTCAGGCTTAGGTGGAGCAAGGGAAGTAAGGCAGCCAAGAGATTAGGAGATTTTCTCGCAGATGGAATGAGGACTCAGACTTTGTTAAAGCCAAGGGGTGAGAGTCCATCACCCCCCTTTTGCTGTAGTTCCCAAAGTCCTTCCTTGGGGGCCTCCCACGTGATCATGCCTGTCTTAGGTCATTCCCCCTTGGGGAATCTTACCCATCATTGGCTAACCAACCAAGCATTGGGGGCCAGGCAGGGTGAAGTAAAAGGAGCAGAAGCAGTGCTCCTGCGAGGGAGATAAGCTTGTCTCCCTGGTGGATTACGGTTCCAAGGTCGTTCCCTCAGCCTTAGCCTTGGCAGAGGTTACAGCTTCTGATACCAGGCAAGGCAGTTCCCAACCAGAGGAGTGAGAAGAAAGAGAATGGGGGAAAGGTACAGGGATTAAGATGCATAATTGGTAGGTACTAAATAGGGGGATGTTAAGAATAGTATAAGATGGAAAAGTTAAATAATGTACATGCATGACCCATAAACATGAACTAAGTGGGGGGATTGCTGGAGGAAAGGGGGATACCAGGCAGAAGGGGCAAAAGAGGGAAAATTGGGACAATGGAAATACCATAATCAATAAAATATACAAAAAATAAAAGAGAAGACAATGGGAGGACCCTGTGATCATTCAAAGTGAACATGTGGAGAAGGCAAAGGTCAGTGATATGAGAAGAGCTGGCAGTGGGAAAGCTGGATGAAGGATGAAAGGAGCATAGGGGCAGAGGAAAAAGAATATCAAATGAAGAGGTCACCATACCATGAAGGGACACAACTGCTCAGCCAACATTCTTAAAGATAAAGAAGAAATTATCTGCTAGTTTTGAGCTCTGTAACTGTGATATTCTTAGCTAAGGTCTTAGCTTTCAACTGGGAACCTCAGATTACCACAAATAATGGCCACAGCTTTGTAGAGACTCATGAGACAAATAAAAATTATTTTTCTTTTAATTGGTTTTATACTCTCAAGTAACATTTGTAATCAATTTGCACTAAAGTGGGATCTATTTGTTCTGTATCACACATGGACTACCATGTGTAAAAGAAGTTACATATGTAACATACATTGAAGAAGTAGAAATGATGTTTGGTCCACAATTAAACATAAAGAGATAGCATATAGTCATTCGGTTATTTATTCACTTATTCAATATTTGTTGACTGTCTACTCTATGCAAGACACTGTTCTAAACACTAAGAATTTAGCATTAAAAAGAAAAGACAAAGCCCTCATGGAGCTTACTTTCCAGTGGGGGGAAACTGGCAAATGTGCAAATATATATTTAAAACAGAAGCAGAGACTAGTAAGTGCTATGAAGAAAAGGACACAGAGTAAGATGAAGAGTGAGTAAGGGTTTCTTTAGATGAAGCAGTCAGGGCGGTCTCTCTGAGGAAGTGGCATTCAAGCAGAGACCTGGATGAAGTGAAGGCGACAGCCACATGGATATCTGAGAAGCCTTCATGCAGAAAGAGGGCAAAATGCAAGGTTCTAGGTTAAGGGCCAGCCAGGCAATAAGTGAGACTGGATCAGAGTGAGAGAGGAAAGAAGGAGTGGGAAATAGGGCTGGAGAGTGATGTAACAGCCAGGCCATGGTCACCTTTGTGGACAATGGAAAGAACTTTGGAGTGTATACCAAATGTGGGGAAAGCCAATGGAGGGTCCTAAACAGGTGAACCCCATGATTTGATGTTCATTTTAAAAGAATCTCTCCGACAGTTTTGCAGATAATGGCCTATAGGAGTTGGAGAGCATGAGTAAAAGCAGGGGGAAAGCTCAATCAAGGAGTAAGGACATGATGGGGGGGGGGGGATAAAATAGAACATGATCTCCCCTTTCCCCAAAGAGAAATTTCCCAAAATGTATTTTGGCTCACTTGAATACACAATTTCCAGAATGTTAATGAAATAGCCAAATACATTAGTGTTTTAATTTTACTCACATATATGTTTAAATTACATCTACAAAATCAATCCAGAAATATCAATTCATAAATATTTCTTCCCTGTCAACCTCACATTACATAAAGTAATTTTACTCAAACTCATCACAAGCACATTTGACATCAGTGTCTTTTTAGGGCCCCTTTGGGGTCACCACACAAATTTCCGGGGCGTGCCATCTTCACTGTCATCTAGGCCTGTTTTGAATCCATTATAATGCTGTAGCTGAATGTTTGTCTCAAGCCACAAGTACCCATTGGTAAGGATTCAGAGTTTAAAGTAGCACTTTCATCATAACATGGGTTCCTTGAACACAGGGACACTGTTTTGTTAACTTCCTATCCCTTGTGCCTACAGCAGAGATCCACAAATATGGCCTGGGGGCCAAATTTGTGAATAAAGCTTTTATAAATGAAGTTTTATTGGCACACCTCTGCCTATTTATTTGCATACTATTTATGACTACTTTTGCTCTGTAATGGCTGAACAGTTCTAACACAGATTGCATGGCTTGGAAAACCTGAAATATTTACTATTCAAACCTTTGCAGAAAGAGTTTGCTGAGCCCCAGTCTAGGGCATTGCCTAGCACATAGTAGGCACTCAACAAAAATTTGCTACTGACTAGCTAACTACAAGACAGCTCCTTATTTTCCAAAGGATGATTTAGAGAAAGGAAAAAACAAAACAAAACCTTATATTCTGCAGTATTTGATGAATCCGTCCTCAAGCGCCCTCCACACTGGCCCCTTCTAGTGGTTCTTTTCAAGCACTAAGTGCCATGAAAAAGCCTTTCTGTGTAATTCTTAAGCAAGCGTTTTCTGAGGCAACTGTCCTTCCCGTCAACCATGAGTAACTCTAAAGGCAGCACTTCTCTCTTCTGTGCCTTCATTTTCCACAACTTGAAAACAGAGTGTTTGTAGAACTCATGGGTCAAGTGTTTTCAGAGAAAAGGTACTGCCATAGGAATGTTTGGCTTCTATAGCTGGAAAAAGCAAGAGGGCAGGAGTCTGGGAAGTCCACATACACAGGGAGGGGTGGCCGGGTGGTCAGCAGCAGGAGCCAGTGGAGAGTGCAGCCTGTGGGAAGAAAGCACCTTTTGAAAGGGTGTTCTTTCTTCCTTGTGTTCAAGCCACTCATAAGAGCATGCTTTGAAGGGGTTCGAAACTCTGTTCCACTCCAAACACTATGTACAAAATTTACTGATCTTTGTATGCAGGTTCTCTCAGAAAGAGTTCCCTCCTATGGAGGTATTTAGGAAAGATTTGCAGGTAGCTCAATCCAGCCAAGACTCTATCAACAGCAGCATGGCTGGATATACAATCACCTGGAAGAACTCCAAGCTACAAAACTGACAGAGCGGTGACAGCTTTATTTCTTCTTATAAAGCCAAGTGGAAATTACCTCCCTCTAGCCTTAGGAGGCAGACAGCCTACATTTTTTGCCATTGTAAGGGTTCAAAAACGTTGTTTCACCCCTCCTCTCTTTTGTCTTCTGCCACCTTAAAAGGAGCAGAGAGGAGCTCTGAGAGGAGTTGAACCCTTTAAAAAGTATTTGAGCAGCAATTTGTGCAAGAAGACATTCCTAGAAGCAATTTTCTGTGGCCTGAAATATCCTTTGGGGCAGTGAAGAGAAGCTGTGAGGGCTTTGGTGGCCAGGCCCTCCCAGGGAGCATCTGGCCCCACAGCAGACTTCAGAGTGAGTGAGCAAGAAACCTTCCACTGAAGCCATAGTGGTAACTGAGCCCCTCTTTCCTCATTAACCACGATCACATGAAAAATGTACTTGAAAAATGAACTCATAATAAATGTGAGACCAACTAGTGCAAATAGGTCCCCTTAGTGTGAGGAAGATCCAAAACAGAAGCAGGTTGTATATTTGAGAGGCATGAGAAACAGCACTAGGCAAGTGAGGAAGTGCAGCCAGGAAAGGAAGGAAGGAATACCAGGTCAGACATCAAGCCAGCTACTACTGTGCATGAATGGGGCTTAGTCCCAGGGAAAAACTCTGGGACACTGAAAAACAAGAGCTTCTGGGTTATTCCGAGCAAGGGACAGGGAGCTGAGCTCAGTAGTTGACTGACAGCTGCCGGGTGGTATTAATTCATCCAGCACTCATCCCGGGGCAAAGATGCAGATGCTGGCAGCTGGAACGGATGGAGCAGCTTGACATCACTTCCATGATGAGTTCCAATGGGTATGGCTGGCACCCCAACAACGTCTAATATAGAGCCTCTCAATAATAGTTTCCTTTTGTCTTTCCTTGCCCACATGCCATTCTTGCATATACTTGAAAAAAAATGAAAATGCCTGGGACAGAGTCATGACTTCTGCCATGTAGAGTGCTCATGATCTCGTGAACTGACTTCCTGCATCTGGGGAAATCCCCACACTGTGAGTCCAAAATCCCCAGAATTGAACACAAATGCCCAGCTTCCCCCGCAGCTAGTACTTAAGCCTGAGGTTTAGGCTTTGCCAATCAGGCTTACAAAGATGACACTGTGTTTTGGAAGTGTGCAACGTAGGAGACAGGATGAGGGGGACATCTTTTGTTCCTGGTGAGAGGAGTGACAGAGGCAGTGACTTGCTGACAGTCATCCAGATGTTCTACCTGAAAAGGGACTGGAGTCCCCAGCTCCTCTCCACTTGATTCCACTCTACATAATGGCCTGCAGTGGTCAAACTACTCTTGGTGGTGTCTAGAAAGCCCTTCCATCCTCCTCTGGGACATTGGGAATCCAAATAGTAAACCTAGCATCAGTCTTTCCCCAGCATTCCTGGGTGACAGCAGAGACAGTGACCTCAGTGACAGGTCACTGAGCACTACCTCAGCATCCCATATTTTGCCCTCCCCACAATCAATCCTTTCTAACCCTTCATTTATCACCCCAGAACTTGAGAGTGAAGCCAGAGAGAAGGCCACCATTACTGCGTGTCCTCCACACCACTCATCCTGTACATAATCTCTAGGTAATGATTCCTTTTTCCAGAAGCCCAGCTCCCAAAATAGTATGGTGCATTGGCAGAGGTCCAGGAACTAATAAGGATGGCAGCATTGTGTCTTATGACCCGTTTTAACTGAGCTAATTTAGAATTTACCTGACCAAGAGTACCATAAAATGCACTCCTCGAAATGAGATTGTTAATTACCACAGGATGACTCGCCTGTATTTGGTGGTTGGTGGCTGGGAGAGAGCTGGAGGGGAAAGGCTTGTTTCCAGAAATAATCCTTCCCTCTTCACCAAATAGGAATTAAATGTGGGAAAGGGCAAAGGGGATGGATGGAGAGATTCACCCACAGGAACTAAAGAGGGTTATAATTAGTTTGTGTGTTTCCAGGTGTCATTTTTCACCCTCTGCCAGAGGAGGAGACTGCGGGTAAGCTCAGAATCCTTTGTGTCTCTTGGAGAAGGGCACTGAGATCCTTGGGGTGTTAGAGGAAGAGCTGGAAGCAAGATGACTGCTAGGAGCAAGACAAGCACAGTCTCTACGGTGCAGAGAGACGCCTGACGCAATGACCCCCGAATGTAACACTGTTTACTGACAGCAGCTCCCCGCAGCTATTACAGAGCTGCCTGAGAGCATCCTAATTAGTAAGGGTTGTCAGCGCTCCCATTATAATCCCCAGCTGAGTGGGCTAAGTGTTTATCTCAGCCACTTCAAGTCCCAGCCTCTGAAAATAGCCTTGAGAGGCCAGTCTTATTTTGTTTTTACCCTGTGACTTATTCTAAACATCTCCATGTTTCATACGCGTCTCAAATCCGTATTCAGGCTGAGCCATCCCATATTAAGGGGGATTCTCACAGCTGTCTCAAAGCTGAGATGTCTATCATTTGACAAAAATTCTTCTCTCTAAGCACTCTCTTTCCAAATCTTTTCAAGATATGAGTTATAAGATAGATTCGGAGCACTTTCTTCCACCCTTTTGTCTCCTGTTTTCTCTCATGCTGGCTCCACACACTGGGTCTTGACCTCAGCACAATGGCTCTGTGGAGGCAGGGATTTGTTCCTACTTTTTGGCTATATTAGATTGCAGTCCTGAACGAACGTCAGCCTAGGGTTCTGTTCTGTGACTTCACCCTTAGCATGCTCTCCTTAATATTTGTTAATTCATGAAACCCACGTGGAATTTGGACTGTAGTAGATATTGAATTTTACTGTTATATGATAAACCTTCACAGGACATGATCTGCCTTGTCATATAGACCAGCCTCATTAAAAATAACGGGTTGCCTGCATTTTGAATAGAATGGAAAGAGAGTTCTGAAGAACAAAAACAAAACTCTAATGAGATGATATATGTGTAAAAACATGATTCATGCGGATGCAGTCTCGCAAGCACTGCCTCCCTTCTCTGCCAGCCCCTTCTTCACAGCCACAGCTGTCAAGAGAATTCCAAGGCAAAAGAGTGGGGTGGCGGAAGCCTTATTTTCTTAAAGTGCCAAAACAATACCTAGGTAATTATATCAAATGTCAGGCTTTCCCTTAGGCAGTGTGGAGCTGACCTAAGCTTAAGTCTGACAACAAAACCAGTGGTTTCCTAAAACAAGAGAAGTCCAAAAGGTACTAATAGAGGCTACATTGAATCCTTTTTGAAATACAAGTAAAATTAACATTAAAGATACTTGAAGTGAATTTATCTATTAGTAATAGTCATATCCAGTGTCGCTTCAATTCCAGCATTTCAAGAAATTTAAATATCATTTAACTTTGTATTATGGAGATTTTCAAAGACATATAAAAGAAGGTAGAATAGTTTAATAAACCTCATATATGAGGTCTGTCCAGAAGGTATCTAGCCATGTAATATGAAAAATAGAGAAATATATTGAAGAAGATACAAGAAACATTGTACAAAGGACAATGCTGCCTCAGTCCTCTTCAAAGTAGGTACTTTGGGACCTCACATAGTTCTCCCAATTGCCACCAGCTGCCTTGTCGTGTTTTCCTGAATCTCATCAATGGTCTGAAATCTCTTACCTTTCAAAGGTGCTTTTAGTTTTTGGAAAAGCCAGAAGTCATGAAATCCGGGCTATAGGGAGGCTGAATCACTGGGTGATTTAACGTTTCACCAGTAAACACTACACAAGACATAATACATGAATAGGCATGTTGTTGTGATGCAGCTGCCACTCACCAGTTCTCCATAGCTGCAGCCTTCTGAATCATCCAGACACTTTCCACAGAGGAATGTTCAAGCTTAATGTAAAATTTGATGCAGATTCATTGCTCTACTCACTCAGTCATTTTGAATGCAATAGCCACACAGTACACATGCTCACTCAACAGTGTCTGCCACCCCTCCTAACTACTATGGTGATGCTGTCATTGATCATGCATGTGCATTCCAGTCCACTCTCCTTGGCTGCCAGGTTACATCAATGTCATGCAAACCATTCTCATTATATTAAAAATGACTGGACTATTTCCAGACAGACCTTGTATATCCAGCTTTAATACTATCAACTATCAACTCCTAGAAAATCTTATTTTACCTCTATTCACCATCTCCACCTCTACCCATTCACCCCTAGATTGTTTTAAAACTAAAATCAGACTATATCAAGAAATTTAAGCAAGCATTTTACCTGCCTCAGAGAGCCCATTCTGGGACGGAGTGCCATCTCCAGTTAGTGCGTTCAGCCTCCCCTGCTGTACTTGCATACCTCTACCACCCTCAGCAAACTTCGTCTGACCACAGCCTCCAGACATGTCCTCACAGGTATATCTTGAAACACACCATGAAACCTATCAGTGGCTCAGAATTGAAGGAATTCATTGGGTACCACAAGAACAATTGCCAGATGAATCTTACAACCTGAGGGATAGCACTACCCATAGCCTGAGATTAGCCTCCTTGAGCCAGCATGGTAGAGCGTTTCCAAGTCACTAAAGTAACAACATCAAGTACTCTATTATCAAAGAATTGAAAACAAGAAAGCATCATCCTTGCTAAAGAAAAGGTAAGTTTCCCAGGGTGAGAGCCAAGCAAACAACATTGTTCCCTCTCCTACCACTTGCTCCCCCACATACAGTCCCACAAAATGGTGAAACAGGTTGTCCTACCATGGCAAATACCTAAGGCTCCACCCTTTACAACATAACAGGTACACCAGGACAAGGAGTCAGAGAAGGTCTGTTTAGTACATGGAAGCAAATATAGGTAGGCTGCCAAGTTGAGGAGAAAGAAATATTGCCCAGATGGAGGAACAGATCAAAACTCCAGAGAAAGAACTAAGTGGAATAGAGATAACCAACCTATCAGATGCAGAGTTCAAGACGCTGGTGGTAAGGATGCTTAGAAATCTCACTGAGTATGGCAAACACAAAAGGGAAAATAAGGAAGGTTACACTAAATGAAATGAAGAAAAATCCACAGGAAACCAAAAGTGAAAAGAAGGAAGCCAGGGTTCAAGTTAATGGTTTGGAACATAAGGAAGAAATAAACAGTCAACCAGAACAAAATGAAGAACAAGAATTCAAAAAAAAAAAAAATGAGGAGAGCCATAGGAACCTCCAGGACATCTTTAAATGTTCCAACATCCAAATCATAGGGGTGCCAGAAGGAGAAGAGGAAGACCAGGAAATTGAAAACTTATTTGAACAAATAATGAAGGAGAAATACCCCAATCTGGCAAAGGAAATAGACTTTCAGGAAATCCAGGAAGCTCAGAGAGTCCCAAATAAGTTGGACCGAAGGAGGAACACACCAAGGCACATCATAATCACATTACCCAAGATTAAAGATAAGGAGAGACTCTTAAAAGCAGCAAGAGAAAAGAAGAGACTTACTTACAAAGGAATTTCCATAAGACTATTAGTTCATTCTCAAAAAAAAAAAAAAAAAAACCTTGCAGGCAAGAAAGGGCTGGAAAGAAGTATTCCAAGTCATGAAAGGCAATGACCTACATCCAAGATTACTCTACCCAGCAAAGCTTTCATTTAGAATGGAAGGGCAGATAAAGTGTTTCCCAGACAAGGTCAAGTTAAAGGAGTTCATCATCACTAAGCCCTTCCTATATGAAATGTTAAAGGGACTTATTTAAGAAAAAGAAAAAGATCAAGACTATGAACAGTAAAATCACAAAAAACTCACAACTATCAACAAGTGAATCTAAAAAAACTAAAACAAAAATAAACAAAGTAAGAAAACAACTAGAACAGGAAAAGAATCACAGAAATGGGGGGGTTATCATTGATAATCAAGTAGTAATATGGAGGATTGTCAGAGGGAAGTGGGGAAAATAGGGGAAAGTTATGGGGAATAAGAAACATAATTGGTAGGTACAAAATAGACAGGGAGATGTTAAGAATAGTATAGGAGACTTCCAGCCAAGATGGAGGCATAGATAGCCTCCTAGCACAACCACTTTGCCTCCTAGCACAACCAAAAGAAGGACAACAACAAATTTAAAAACAAAAAATAACCAGAACTGCCAGAAAACTGAGCTGTATGGTAGTTTGACAACAAAGGAGTTAAAAAAGAAACATTTATCCAGACTGGTAGCGGGAGCAGAGACGGGAACACAGGGCAGAGAGGACTCATGGCAAGGTGGCAGCTGGAGGACAGGGGTGAATGAGGCATTGGCTGATGGACTGGGCAGTCCCACATTTGCATGCAGGTAAACCAGGAGGAACAACTGCGGGAGCGAGACAGACCACACAACCCAGGGTTCCCGTATGGGGAAATAAAGCCTCAAAACCTCTGACTGAAAAAACCCTATGGGTGTTGGGGCAGCAGGAGAAACTCTGAGCCTCACAGAAGTTCATTGGAGAGAACCACAGGGTCCTAGAATGTACCCCAAACCAACCCACCCACCCTGGAATCAGCACCAGAAGGGCCCAATTTGCTTGTGGATAGCAGAGGAAGTGACTGACAGCCAGCAAAGAAATGATCAAGCAGCCTTGTTCCCTTTCAGACCCCTACCCCACAGATAGTGCCACAACCCTGTAACATGGGTTGCCCCACCCCTGCAAATACTGAAGGCTCCACCCCTTACTAGGTGACAGGCGCACTGAGACAAAAAAAATATGACCCAAATGAAAGAACAAATCAAAGCTCCAGAAAAAAAATACAAGCAATGAAGAGATAGTCAACCTATCAGATGCACAGTGTAAAACACTGGTAATCAGGACGCTCACAGAAATGGTTGAGTGTAATTGCAAAAGAGAGGAAAAAGTGAAGGCTAAGAAAAGTGAAATAAAGGATATATACAGGGAACCAATAGTGAAAGGAAGGAAACTGGGACTCAAATCAATGGTTTGGAGCAAAAGGAAGAAATAAACATTCAACCAGAACAGAATAAAGAAATAGGAATTCAAAAAAATAAGGAGAGGCTAAGGAAACAAAAATAAGGAAAACAAAAATAAACAAACTAAGAAAATGACTAGAACAGGAAGAGAATCGCAGAAATGGAGATCACATGGAGGTTTATCAGTGGGGAGGGGGAAGGGCAACGAAGGGGGGAAGGGTACAAGGAATAAGAAGCATAAATGGTAGGTACTAAATAGTCAGGGGGAAGTTAAGAATAGTACAGGAAATGTAAAAAAAAATCTCAAAAAATAAAATTAAATTATTATTTTTACACATAAAAAAATAAAATTTAAAAGAAAGAATAGTATGGGAAATGGAGAAGCCAAAGAACTTATATATTTGACCCATTAACATGAACTAAGGTGGAGGAATGATGGTGGGAGGTGGGGTATAGGGCAGAGGGGAATAAAGGAGAGAAAAAAAAATGGGACAACTGTAATAACATAATCAATAAAATATATTTTTAAAAAAGTATAGTATAGGAAATGCAGAAGCCAAAAACTTGTATGCATGACCCATGGACATGAACTAAAGAGATTGCTAGAGGGAAGGGGGGTACCTGGCGGTTAGAACAAAGGGGGAAAATTAGGACAACTGTAATAGCATAACCAATACAATATACTTAAATAAATAAATAAGAAAAGGTAGTTTCTTAAAAACAAAAGTGAACACATACATGCGGTTTGTGAACAAGTATAGCCTTCATTCTACAAATGCACATGGAGTCTGGTATCAGCAATAAACCCTCCCAAAATTTTTTTTAAACCAGCTTTTAATAGAAAACCAAAAACTGTTGTCATTGCAATAAACTCCCCCCAAAAATTAAAGTAGAACTGTAATATCATACCAAAACCAGACTCCCATGTCCCCACTACTAGAAAGAGACATAAGGAAAAATATATATATAGCTGTACCCCCTGGAAAGCTACTTAACTCACTCCTACAATGTGTATGAGCTTGAGGGTGTTGACAAATGCATGAAATAAACACATCAGGTGGTAACAACCAGTAAAAAGTTTAAGGCTCTGGAAATATTTTTAAAATCAGCAAGCCCCTGATCTTGGCACATAAGCAGCTATTACTATATTAAAATGATCTACCTGGAAGGCACAGAAAAATCAAAGACATTCTCTACAGCAAAGCAAACAAGTTTGATTATCAAGATGAGCCTGTACTATAATTCTAATCTTCCCCATCAGAGCAATGGCAAATCAAGCCATGAATGAGCAAATATACATTTTTAGATAACCCTCTAGAAATACACACCAGAGAGAATGTGCATTAACCAAATAGCTAGCTTGGAAAGAAAGGATGCATTTGAGATACTGGTTAGTAGGAAAAAAGAAAGGAGGCTTTCTTAATCAGCTTTTGTCAGTTAGCACCCGAAACACAAGGAGAATGACAACATCAGCAACCAGGCCTTGTCAGAGAGGAAGGCAGAACCGAAGGAGCCCCAAGAGTTAAAACCCTGTTTACTATGTCTGGAGGTAGTGCAATCTATATACCAATCACTGAAGTCATTTGAGGCTGGCCTGTTGCTGACAAATGTAGATGGACAGATATGTAAAGATGATGCGTCATGAACTACAGCTGATGAATTTCCTGCAGAAGCCCCTGTACTCACATCAGAAGTGTCAAGAGGTGACAGAGCTACATCACACCAAGTCTGGCAGTTTAATTTGGTGTCAGCTATTAGTGTTGACTCTCAATGCTATTGCCATTCAGTGTTTCTGCTGGCAAGGTGACACAGCCTCAGAGATTGCTAAATTTCTTTGTTGAGTGAAAGAGAGGTTGCCTGGTTTGCTCAGTAATTCCTTGCTGAACAATGAGGATTGTGGAAGTGCAGGGGGAAGAAAGGGGGAGAAAATGAACTTGTTTCACAGAGCTCTTCTAAAACTTCCTTTGTGTAATTTTAGGTAAGAATCTGATGACTTCATTTGGGTAAAAAGCAAATGTCAGGAGCAAAGAATGATTTATGTTGAAGGTTTGGGCCTGGCTGAAGTAGAAGCTACTGGGTGTACCGCCATCATGAAAGTACTCTCCCTACATTGGTCCCAGTGAAACCATCACATTCGCTCAGGAAGGAGGACTTGGTGGGCTGGTCTGACCTTGGGGTGCCACGTAAAGATTCTAGTTCCCTTCTCCTGGCCCCATACTTAGAGGAGAAGCAGGCTTCACCAATGCCCTCAAGGACATTTTACCTTTCCTTGGTTACCCTTTCTCCAGAGAAAAGAGAAAGGGTCTGTACCCTATATGCCTCCCCTACCCCATGCCACTGCTGGCAGCGTGTGAAGGCAAGCAGTGCAGGCCAGGGAGGCCCTGGTAGCTCCACACTGGCTAAGGGAAGCCTGACATTGAGTCAAGGGAATTTGGTCAAAGGCTAGATAGATGTGCCAGTCATCACAGCTGGAGGCCATAGGAAGTTGATAAAGATTACCAGCTCCTGGTACAACCACTGTGGAAAACAGTATGGAACTTCCTCAGAAAATTAAAAATGGATCTGCCTTTCGACCCAGCAATTCCACTGCTGGGACTATATCCTAAGAATCTTAAAACACCAATCCAAAAGAACCTTTGCACCCCAATGTTCATAGCAGCACAATTTACAATAGCTAAGTGCTGGAAGCAACCTAGATGCCCATCAGTAAATGAGTGGATCAAAAAACTATGGTACATTTACACAGTGGAATTCTATGCAGCAGAAAGAAAGAAGGACCTCCTACCTTTTGCAACATCATGGATGCAACCGGAAAGCATTATGTTAAGCGAAATAAGCCAGGCAGTGAAAGATAAATACCATATGATTTCACCTTTAACAGGAACC
This sequence comes from Tonatia bakeri, assembly GCA_004024845.1. NCBI lineage: Eukaryota > Metazoa > Chordata > Mammalia > Chiroptera > Phyllostomidae > Tonatia > Tonatia bakeri. The sequence continues at coordinate 331,940 of PVIA01000505.1, read as the reverse complement.
TAAACAACAAAACAAAGAAACAAGCAAAATATAGTCAAAGACACTGCATTAGAGGACAGGCTGAAAGTGACCAGAGGAGAGAGAAGAGGGATTTCAGGGGAAAAGGGGAAGGGTTTACAGGTTTAAAAGACACATGGATAAAAGCAAGGGGGAGGGTGGTAATGGGAGGGAAGTTGGGAGGGGGGGTGGGAGGGCTTGTTTGGGAGTAAAGGGGAGAAAACTATACTTGAACAATCATTAAAATAAAAAAATAAAATAAAATAAAAAAAGATTACCAGCTCCTAAGATACACCCTTCCAGAACTGTCTATGAAAGTTGGGAAGGAGTTGGAAGAAACATAGAGGAAGTTACAGTCATTAGTATTAAACTAATCTCTATAGCAACAAGAAAAACATGGCTCAAAGTTTAAACAACTTGTCTAATTTGTCCAATTAGGATTAGAGTAGGGCAAAGAGGAAGCACTGCATGAACTGTTATTATAAGAACAGGAGCAGATTGCAATGCTTCTTACCACCTGCACGACCACACTGAACAAGAGCCTGCTCACAGTACTGTGCTGCTTATATTTTCACGGAATTCCACACTTGTCTGTGGATTTTACTACCATTATCTTATCTGAACTTCATTCATTCCATGGTTTCCTGAAGGCACCCCTACACTCTAGTTCTAAGCTCTTCCAATACTCCCAACTTCCACCCACATTCTTCTCCTTTATAGAAGAAAGCTGCATATTTCAGGAAAATTTTACCTAACGCAATGGAGCTGACCAATCCAAACCATCACAATAGCATAACCCAGGCTTTTTATGCTAGAAAAGTTGGGTAAATTTCTAAGAGAAAAATCTATAGGTTAGTCCAAAGAATTCTGTATAGATAAGGAATGTCTGGGATAACTAAGCAATTTAAAAGAGCATCCTCAGATGTTCTAACCTAAAAGTCTTTAGAAATATAAATTCACAATCATAGTGTTCTTGTGGGTAGTTTTTCCTGTGACAATTTCTCCAATTGAAGGATCCTAGCATTAATATTCTAAAGTCCTTTGTCCTAGATTCCTACTTTCTGAAACCATCTTCCTTCCATAAATACCTTTATTAAAGTTTCAGGAAGATCATCTAAGAAATATCAAGCTATATGCCTAGATGTAATGTATAGAGCAAGGTCAGTGAAAGTTCTTGCTCTATGCTGATCACCCACCTAGAGTATTGTGTCCAACTGTGGGAGCCACAGGAAAGCATCTGCAACCACAAGGAGTCAGCAGTACCACTATGTGTCATTAAAGGTAAACAGTCAAAGAAAACAAGAATAAATAGTCTTCAATCAGCTGGACAGTTGTCATGTGAAAGCTAGGGATTGTTTATAACACACAGAGCAACACATTTCTGCACTACCCATAGAGGCATCCACACAGCGCTGTTTCAGGTTCCCATCTTCACTTAAAAAGAAATTTTCACAATGTTCAAAGCCATTGATGTCCTGCAAATTGAGGGAGAATGTCCTAAAACTCCTTGCACCAAAAACCTACTTAGGAAGCATCAACTGTGACTTCCAAATAGAACAGTTCATCTATAAAATGAAAAGTGAAGGCATCTACATCATAAATCTGAAGAAGCTTCTGCATGCAGCTCGTGCCACTGTTACCTCTGATGTCCGTGTCATATCCTCCGGGAATACCGGCCAGCAAGCTCTGCTGAAGCTGCTGCCACCTCTGGAACTACGTCTATTGCAGGCCGCGACTCTTGCAAGCTTCAAGAAGCAGATCCAAGCAGCTTTCTGGAAGCTGCTACCTTTCATGGAGACTGTTCTCAGGACCAGCCACCAGCCCCATACAGAGACATTTGATGTTAACCTGTCTACCATTGTTGCATAATACAGAGTTTGCTCTGTGCCATGTGGACACTGCCACCCAAGCAGCAACAGTATGGGAGCTCACTTGGCAGGTCTGAGGTGGTAGATGCTGGCCCAGCTTGTTTTGCATGTATGCAGCAGTCTCTCACATGTTCACCAATGGGAGGTCCTGCCTGATCTCTACATCTACAGAGATCCCAAAGACACTGAGAAGGAAGAGAAGACCCTGCTGAAAAGGCTGTGACCAAGGAGAAATTTTAGAGTGAGTGACTGCTCCAGCCCCTTGCTACTCAACCTGAGGTCGTAGGCTGTTCTGAAGGCAGACGTGTCACCTGTGGCTAGTCAGCTGTTCTCTACTGCAGACTGGAGCCCTCAGCCTGTCACTGATGATCATCCTCAAAGCCCTCCACTCCAGCCACCAAACAGGTAAGAACAACCTGAGTGCTCTTTAGTGAGTCCACAGACTCTTAAGCAGAAAAGAGAAATAAAGTTGATGGAAAAATAAACCATTTCCAATAAAAAATAAGAAAAGTAGAGCAAGGCCCAAACTGTGGGAATTTCAGAAGGCAAAATCTGGAGTAAGGAAAACCTCTCTAGTGGCTCACCTGAGTGAGAAGGGGCTGCCTCAGGAAGCCGTGAGTTCCCGCCACAAAGAGGCTAAGTGCTTTGGTAATCTGTTCATCATACACAGAGTTGGAGTAAATCACTGCTCAGCTCCCTTCCCATTCTCATGTTCCATGGTCCTGGAATCTTCTCATTTAAACCTTAATGCATTACAGAAGAATGAAGGGGCCCCAGGCATTCCACGCCCTGTCCACGTGAGGAGTGAACTGCTGCAGTCAAGGAGGTAAGAAAGTTTGAGATAAGAAAAATAACCCCATGGATCTCTTATCATGCCTTTCCAGGCCTCCAGGTTTTCTCCCTTTAGTTTCAGACAGTCTTCAAGTCAGGAGACACTGCTGGTTAAGGAAGATCCACCTTCTTCCAAATCTGACAGGGTTTGGCTGGTTGATTGCTTTTCTCAGATAGAGAAACATTACCTACCTTGTAGGAATGGCTGAGAGTGTGAGGGTCTGGCAGATAGAGGGCAGCAGACATCTCTGTCCTGTTTCCTCTGTTTAAAAAGGGGTCTCACAGACAACTTGGCTGAAGGCCTTTATTTTTTAGGTAAGGAAACTGAGACTGAGAAAGGCCAACTCAGTCTCCCAGGGTTAGACTGATAATTACTGTCAGAGCTGGGCCTTGAGCAGGGGTCACCTTGTGGTGACCCCTAGTGGGTATCTAGTGGTATCTAGTGGTCTTTCTTCCACGGAAGACCAATCTTAGCCACTGGAGATACAAATATCAGTTTCTCCATCATATCAATGACATGGCAAGTAAATAAATTAAAAGAGATTTAAGAGAATCAACTGAATGCCTTGGTTGGAACTTGTTTGAATTCTTGCTGGAAAAAAAAACCTGTAAAAAGACATTTTGGAGACAACCAGCAAAACTAAGTATTAACTAGGTATTAGGAAACATTATTTATTGTCATTTTATGGGGTGTGATAATGGCATCAGGTACATGTCACTTTTTTAAGTTACCAGTTTAAATGCATATTGAAGTGTTGACAAGTTACAAAACATGTCTTTGAAATTCCTTTAAAATACTCAGAAAAATTGTGGGGGGTGCAAAGTAGTCATGAATGAAGTAAGATTGGCAAATATTGGTCATCGTTGAAACCAGGTAATAGGTACATGAGGGCTTATTAAGCTACTCTCTTACCTTTGTTTATAGACTGTAAACAAAGGGTGTCCAACTTTTTAGCATCTCTGGGCCACACTGGAAGAGTTGTCTTGGGCCACGCATTAAATATATTGTGACGCACAATCACAAAAAGTCTCATAATGTTTGAAGTAACATACGATTTTGTGTCAGGCCGCATTCATAGCCGTCCTCGGATGCATACAGCCCATGGGCCACAGGCTGGACACCCCTGGATCACTGGGTTGGGCAAAAAGTCCATTTAGTTTCCTTCATACTGTGGTTCTAGCAGTGCTTTGTTGTCTTTAACTTCATTCGAAACAATTTTGTTAGATTGTATTGTGACAGCTGTCATATCAGCGTACATTTAAAAAAATTGAATTTGGTGAATTTTTGTGCAGTCATTTTAATATCAAAGATGGAAGAAGATATGTAACGTTTTCTGTGTACTGTGCTTTATCATTTCAAGAAAGGTAAAAATGCAACTGAAATGCACACAAAAAAGGATTTGTGCAGTGTACGGAGAAGGTGCTGTGACTGATCAAATGTGTCAAAAGTGGTTTGTGAAGTTCCTCGGTACTGGTGACATTTTGGCAAATAATTCTTTGCTTTGGAGTTGTCTTATGCATTGAAAGATGGTTAGCAGCACCCTTGGCCTCTACCCACTAGCAGCCAATAGTGGGGGATAGCCAACTTACTCAAAATATTTAAGTCAATTAAGTTATTGGTAAAAATGAAAAATGTCTTAATTTACTGAAAAAACATAACAGACTTTTTGGCCAACCCAATAGGAAATGTCCATTTTTTAAAGAGAAAATACTAATCCGCACTTAAGGTCGAGCAGGCTGAAAGTACAACCTTTCTCCTACTTCCCATGAAGTAGCTCTGGGAGAGGGAGAAGTAGCCTTGGCCTGGATCACTGCCACTGCCCTGGGTCCTTCACTCACCACCACCCCCCAAATCTCCTCACTGAAGGTGCCAGGCAGGAACCATACTGTGCTTTATATATATTTATCTATATATCATTTAATAGCAAACTGGAAACTTTCCAGTGAAATAGACCTATGCTGTGTTTTCAAGACTCTAATCCTCTGTTAAAATTTTAAAACTTAAAATTAAAAAAGCCCTTACAGTCTTCCTATGCACGATACCCTGTTTAATCAGATGCAATGTTAGTGCTCATCAGTAGTTTTATTCACGTCACCATTTCTCAGTGTCCCTCGGTGTTGTGTCTTCCTTGGCACATACACACACCATGCACCCTTAACTGCGCAGGAACCCAGTTTATTTGCATATGAATCACAAGAAGGGAGACCTACCATTGGATTCAAATGGAAACTTGCCTGAAATATGCATTCAGACTGTGGTTTGGCTTCAAGCTGCAGCTCTTTCCCTGTTAATTTTCTCAAGGGACTTGAGTAAGTCCGGCTTTCATAATTAAAGAAATTGTGTCTTTGTGGGAACATTTGAAGTAACTTTGGACTATTGAATCCACTTACCATTGGAGTTTCAAACTAATAGCTTATAATAGTGAGTCTGAGGGCATTCACAGGGCTCTACCCAATGACTTGATGAAATGGATTAGAGATAGAAGATTGCAGAGGGGGGCAGAAATCCACCAACACAGCCCTGGGAAATTTCTTTAAATGATGAAGACTACATAAATTACTTTCCAACCTCCCCCAAAAATCTACCTTGATCCCACCACATTTGCATCTTTCCAGGTCCTAACCATCCCTGCATCCTTTTACTGCTGTTATCTCTCTAGTCCATAATTTCTCAATATCAATGAGGCTGCCATCCTTCACAGAGGTCCCTTTAACAAGTCAGAAACTTGACAAATATTATTGTGGCCAATGTTATTGTGGAGGAAACAGGAAGAGAAGCATGACTCTCTGTACCCAGGTTTGGGCACCTGAAAAAAAGCATGGAGGCCTGAAGTCATGGGGTGTGATTCTAGGTCCCCACACACTGAAAGAAAGCATTCATTAATAATTGCAAAGTAACACACTGCCAGCAGGGACCATATCTCCCCCTTCTTTATGCCTTTCACAAAGCTCAGCACAGTGCTTTGCACCTCATAGAAACTCAATAAACAATTCATAGATGTAGACATGGAGAGTTTCTTTCAGCAATCTCCCACCAGGCACAAGATTCACCATTGCTAGTATCTATGGAAATCCATCCTATACAAAAATATATATAAATGCAATGGATTAAAAAGTTCCTTAAAGTTCCAAAAGTATTGATATTTCCAATCTGAAGAAATAAAGATATTTTAATACCATTGCATCTTCCAGTTTAAGATAGTGTATTAGACTAGAACAGAGATTATAACTTTTACTCAAGAGATATCTCCTGTAGGCCCTGGCTGGTGTAGCTCAGTGGATTGAGTGAGGGCCTGCAAGTAAAGCATTGCCGGTTCAATTCCCAGTCAGGCCACATGCCTGGGTTTCGGGCCATGTCCCCAGTAGGGGGTGTACTACAGGCAGCCACACATTGATGTTTCACTCCCCCTCCTTCTACCTCCTTTCCCCTCTTTTTAAAAATAAATAAATAAAATCTTTAAAAAAAAAAGAAGTGAATTTTTTTAAATTAAAAAAAGAGAATGATATATCCAATATTCTCATTCCATTAGTTACAACAAGGCCCCATCACTAAAGACTTATTTTCTCACTGTTAGGAAACTTGTAATGAGTAACTGGCTCACACAATTAGTTTAGGGAACCAGACTCATTCACTGAATAAAAAAAGAAAAAGAAAAAACGGTCATGAAGTAAAGAAGAGATGGTCAAAGAATAACTCGTTGGGTTCACTTTTTTTCTTTTTTCTTTGAATAGGACCACTAGCATCTGTCTTGGAAATGAGGTAACACTCAAGGTGGACCTGGGGGTTCAAGTGACCCCAGTGGTCCACATCATTCAGGAAGCACTGACGATATACAAATCCTTGAGCTGTGACTGAAGAACCCACTGCAGACCTGTCCCCTGCAGAAGCTTATTGTCTCATTGAGAAGATTTAAAACAGAAGAGAGGCATTTTTCAACCTAAAGAAAAAGCAGCACAAAAAAAAAAACAGGGGGGAAATAATAAAATGCAAATGAAATAACCAAGAGCCAGGGAGAGCTGGATTAAGGCCACAGTTAAGTCAATGTAAGCAATAATAAATAATTTCTTTCATTTGCATAATATCCCACAATTTTCTAAATATTCACAGCTGTTACCTCTTTTAATTTTCAAACAACGTTATGAAATAGGCTTTATCTTCCCCAATTTCTCAATGGGAAAACTGAATCCGTTGTAGTCGAGGTGATGTGTCCGAGGTCCCTGAGCTAGTAAGTGGCAGAGCTGAGCAAAAAATAATTCAAGGCTCTAATCTGCTGACTTCTAGCCATTGATGTTTCCACTTCACCACATTATCCACTCAACACTATATATCTGTGCAGAGCTTTGCTTTACAAAGTATTTTCACAGACGTTTCATCATTTGGTCCTCTCAGCAGCCCAGGGAGAGAGGCAGAACAGAAATTCCACAAGAGAGCACACTAAGATCTCGGTGAGTTTCCCCCCTGAAGTCACCCAACCAGAAACTGTCCATGCATCCTGACTCCCAGCACATGGACCGCTCCTTTACACCTCACTGGGCTTTCACCACTGAGGTGAGCAGGAAGGAGGACAAATGCCAACGGGACACGTACTTTCATTTCTTCCTGGATCCGTACCTGTCAGGTAACCTTTAAACTGTGAAGGGGCTGAGATACATACCAGCCTGTTCCCTCAGCAGCTTCCTTGCTTTTCAGAGCATCAGGAATGCTGGGGGCTCATCACATCTCCCTTACACCCCAAATTACCCTGCACCCCTTTGTTTGGATTAAGGCAATTGAGTTGGATGGTAAATTTAAATCAAGTCCCCAGTTCTCAGCACTAAGCTGTCCGATCTGCCAATGGAACTGCCACAGCCACCCCCCCTCCCCAGCCCCTGTTTTGCATGGCCTCTGTGAAGAAGAATGAGAGAAAGATAACCCCAGGGTGAGAAGGAGAACCACTTTGGGAAATGTATTCCCGCAGCACCTGGGAAGGAGCTGGCTAATTGGCTCCAGAGGCAGCAGTGGCAGCACGGGCGAGTAGGATTGCTCCGTTCTTTATTGACTGGTACAGTCATTTGTTAGGAACCTGTGTTCATTAGCTGTGTGTAAAGTTATATTAGAGGAGAGACGCTGGGTCCTGTGCTGAATGATTGAGCACATAATGCACACCTGATGGGAGGCGCATTATGTAAAAGCACCTCAGAGAGTAATCGCATTACTTAAGTGGATGCGTTGGACGTATCTGAGCGGGCGCTGCCATGAGAATGCAAGATCAGGGGGCGCTGAAATGTGACAGGCAACTCTACCTCAAATGAAATAAGCCCTCAGCCTTTTGATACCCATTCTCCACAACTCTCTCTAGTTATCATCTGGAAGTAAGGCGTCTTCCAACTTACCCTGTGCTGACTCTTCAGGATCCAGGGGCAAAAATAGGTAAGCCAGCTACCAGGATCTGTTTGCCTAGCAGACCCCAGAGGAAAGTGGAGAGGCCAGCTCCTCTTCTTTCCTTAGTCTTTCTGTGACATTAGAAAGCTCATTGGCTAATCCTTAGGCATTAAAAGATTCAAAGGAATAAAAAAAGTTTTTAAGCTACTAGACAAAAGGTTTCTCCTACAATATTGCCACTCAAGTCAGAAGAGGCAAAGAATTCACTGTATTTGCCCCCTTTCTCCCCACCACCATCTTTGGAAGCACAAAAAAGGAGTGTCTGGTTCACATCAGTCTTGTGCTGAAACCAAGTAAGTATAATCACCGCCACAAGGGGATTGTCAAAGGGCTACATCTCCATCACCATGCTCCCGTAAAGTACTGGTTGTCAACCCCCTTCTTTTCCTAGTTCACTGCCCTCTGAACCCCCATCCTCTTTTCTTAACTATAGCTTTTCAGTGAGATGGAAATATTCACACAAAAGCAATTCTCTGGCTCTACCCCCACCTACTCTGCAGGATCTGAAGACCCCTCCAGTTCCTCCAAAGTCATCCAAGAATCCCCAGAGGCATTTCCTAGGTGCTCTAAAACCAAATTTTGGGCTATCAATGTCCCCTATATCAGTTATACAAGGCATCTCCCATCAGAGCTGACACCAAAAGTAGCACCTGTATGCCTCCTAAAACCTAGTACTCTGGATCCTTCATCAAATAGACCACAGCTGGGTCTACACTTCCCACCCTGGCCCTCCAAACATGCTCCATTCTAGAGAGAACACAGTTTCAGCTCATAGCAGGATCCAGCCCACTTTCAATGGCTCACAACCACCTACACAACACAGCCCAGATTCTTTGGCATGGTATCCAAAGCCCCGTGTCACTCTGCTTCCATGGCAGCTCATCTTCTCCCAAACTATCCTCACACCCAACTCATTGCCCACTCCCCAGACTACTTGCCTTTCACTAGACACATTTTGAATGCTCTCTGCCATGGGCCTTTTCACTAAAGTTTTCCTGCAACCGGCCTCCCCTCCCCTCCACCCACTGCTTCTTATTAAAATCCAGCCTGTCAATCAGCAAAACCCAGCTCAATGCAGTGGCTTTCCTTCCTCCTCTCCTCAAAGACCAGTTTACATCATAGTCAGTGGTCTGTGTCCCTCCCTAAAGTTGTGAGCTCTGAGGGAAAGAATCACATCTTATTTATCTAAATCTCTATTGTCAATAACATAGTGCTTGCACATAGTGGTTGATCAATAAATGATCATTGAATTTAAGAGGCCACAGGCATCTAAAAAACGATGCCTAAGGAAAATAATTCATTTACACCTAATTATGAAATCATTTATCCATTTTGTTTCTTTCACGTGGAGGTGCTCTGGGGGAGTACAACCCAGAACTGGCAAGTTTTGATAGTCAAGGTTAGGATTGGGAAATGCCTGAAGCATGGCCCATGGGACACCCACATGTAAGGTTCTTACCACCAAAGGGAACCAGAGAAAATGAAATAAATTGAGCCCTGACTGGTGTGGCTCAGTTGGTTGGGCATCACTCCACAGAGCATAAGATCGCCGGTTTGATTCTCTGTCAGGGCACATACCTTGGTTGCAGGTTTGGTCCCTGGTCAGGGCACATGCAAAAGGGAACCAATTGATGTTTCCCTCTCTTTCTCCCTCCTTTCCCATCTCTCTAAAAATAAATAAATAAATATTTGTTTAAATAAATAAATCAGAATGGAGTAAATGGAGAAATAGAGCAGGAGGAAAAAGACAGTCAAAACGAAGGACTGACTCTCTCAGGCCTGACTTCAACACCAACAATGCATGCTAGTCCATATTCTCCAACGTTTTCATCTCAACTTTCTTTCACAGACCTAAGAGAATGTGGGATCATCAATATTAGAGTTACATGATCTAGCCCTTCATTTCATAGAGTCAGAAATGGAGGCTTAGAGAGGTAAAATGACTTCCCCAAGGTCACAGAGCCAGTTACTGGCAACTTCAAAACTAAAACCTAGGCCTTCTCATTCTGCATGCATATTTTTACTAGGATTATAATCTTTTCCTCCCATCTTTTCATCATTTATTTTCATAAGATGAATGGGAATGAAATGAAAGGATGAGGAAGTAGGATGAAGAGGCAGAAAAAGAGGAACTAAAAAGGAAGATTTATTCATAAATCTTTGTCATATTTCCAATGATCGCTCAACATAAGCAATAAAAGGCTTTCATAAATTCTTTTGTTTTCATGAAAGGGTCAGAAAGACATGAAATTCACAAGTGACTAGGTATCCAGATTCTGAATGCTGGGCTCCCCCTGCTACATACAGGCCCCTAGCCCTCCCTGCTAGGATCTGGGTGGGCTGGGCATAGAAGCGGGAGGCCAGATTCTTGATGTTATTGTCCCTAGCACCAGCCCCAATCCTGCCAGGCTTTCCTCTCCAATTTATTAGCATGAACCCAGTACTGTAAAATTATAATTACTGTATTGAGAGTATTTTTCCTATCTATATGCTGCAGGGGTTTAAGCAGCCTGTAAACTCTTCTGACACTGAGTTACATCTGAAAAAACCAAAACTGTGTACTCTGCAAAACCAGCCTGACCGCAGACAATGCGACAGGCTGCAGATGTGGAGGGCCGCTCCCCAAGCTGCCATGTGGATGAAGGCAGCCATCACTTTTAACATGAAATACACAATTTACAGCAAGGAAGGCAATCTCACAGATCTTTCTTGATCAACTTAATATGAACTATTTTCTAAGTTTTATAATATACCCCCCAAAATAAACTATTAAAATATACCTCCAGATTCTTATCCTTGATCTAAAGAAAAACTATACAATTTCTTTGTGATGTACTAATATAAAATGGGCAAAAGAGACTAGTTAGGCATCATGTTCTGAATGAAAGAAATGTCTGGGAAACACAGCCTTAAGCATGGGTCCCTTGAGCTCATCCTCCTACACCCGTTTATGTCACCTTTAAAACCCCCCAGTGGACTAATACCTTCTACTCAGTCTCCCAGCCCCTCCAGAACTCTGAGAGGCCTTCAGGTGTAATGATTGATTTGGGGCCCATCCCACCTCCCTCGTGGGTTTGCTGTGCCATCATGGGAAAATGGCTGTTGTGCCTTGATCTCCATGACTAAAATGGGGACAACAGCCTCCCTGTATTGGTTAGCTAGGGCCACCATAACAACACACCACAGACTAGGTGGCTTAAACAACAATATTTTTTCTCACAGTTCTGGAGGCTCTAAGTTCAAGATCAAGGTGTCAGCAAGGCTTATTTCATTCTGACACCTCTCTCCTTGGCTGGCAGGTGGCCATTCCCCTGTGTTTTCACACTTTTGTGTGTGTGTGCTTGCACATCCCTGGTGTTTATTTGTGTCCAAATTTCCTTTTCTTAGGAGGGCACCAGTCAGATTGGATTAGGATCCACAGCAACAGCCTCATTTTAACTTAACCTCCTCTCTGAAGGCCTTATCTCCCCAAGTATGATTACATTCTGAGCCACTACGAGTTAGGACTTCAACAAATAAATGGGGGGGGGGCACAAAGTAGCCCATAACACTCCCACTGTGGTGTGATGGTAAGAATCAAATACAATAATGAACATAAAGTGGCTTACATAGGGTCTTTGCGCAGTAAATGCAAGTAAATGTCACGTATTTCTACTATAATTACTGTCTCTTTTGATAATATAATTTTGAGCTTTAAATAAAATTCAGAGATCATCATGTTTATTTCCTCTTTAGAAAGTTTACAATGTCACTGAAAGCTTTTGGCTGGAACAAAGATCTAAACTCCTTCGCACCACTTGCAGAACCCTTTAGAACCTGGCTCGACCCCTCCTTCCTACCGCAGTCACTCCTCCACGAAGCAGTGCTCTCTGTCATTCCAGACTTCCGTCTGTTCGCCAGACACGCTGGCTCCATCACACACAGATTCCTGCTCCCCCCACTGTGCACTTGATGAACTCCTTCAAGACCCACACTAAATTTCACATTTTTTGTGAAACCTTTCTTCTAACCCTGGGTCAAAGTCAGTTTCTCGTATAGTTATGCTACTAAATCACTTTTCATATAAATTTTCAATAGCATGTAATGCTTTGTGTTTTAACTATTTGTCTGCATGACTGTTGTGGCTTCTTTATCATTTTTCACATAGTAGGTGAAATTAGCAAAGGCGATATGCTATGCAAGTCTATCAATTCTAATGTTAATCTCACCCAGAAACACTCTCACAGGCACATTCAGAAATATTTGACCAAACGTCTGGGCACCCCATGTCCCAGTCAAGATGACACATAAAATTAACCATCACACACAGTGTTTCCCAAAACTTCTTCCACATCAGAATGCCTCTCTACAACAGTGTTCCTCAGACACTGATGGTCCATGGGTCACCGGTCTCAGAATCACCTGAGCTTTTCTCTTAGAGATTGTTATTCAAAGGTCTGTATCAGACCCATGAATGAATCTCCACTTTCAGGACCATAACACCTAGACCTACGGATCAATCTCAGCATTACTACAAGTGGGACTCCTCTTGTATTCTCATCCCAAAAATAGAACTGAATCTAAACAAGTCTCAGATTTAATGGCTATCTACTAATGAAAAAGTAGTGGCAAACTAATTAAAATTCACTATAAGGATAGAATCAGCCAAATCTGGATTGTGGTACATTCTACAGAATGAATGATTTTGTTCTTCAACAAATAAATTGTGTTTTTTTTCATTGATGGGATACTGTCATAGATTAAAAGACACTTAAGAAATATAAGATCCAGTGCAAAGTACAATGTATAGAAACCACCTTTAAAAGACATTTTGGAGACAATCAGGATAATATGAGTATAAATTGGGTACTAGCTAATGTTATGGAATTATTGTAAATTTTGTTATGTGTAATAATGGCATGGTGAATGCATAGAAAAAAAGGCATCTGACAGAGATGCATATTGAAGTGTATGCAGATAAAATTATATGATGATTAATATTTGCTTTAAATCACTCCATTCAAAGGAATAGGAGAGATAGATGGAATAATATTTTTAAGACATTGATAACTGTTGAAAGTAAGTGTTAAGGAAATAGCTTTTGTATACAATTTTTTCTACTATTGTATTATGTTTAAAATTTTCCATGATAAAATATTTAAGAGAAAGGAAAGAAACATAGGTAACGTTTATGCATCCTAAACTTTGTCTTTCTGGGTAGTGCAAGGGCAAATATGTCATAAGGAAGCAGAAATCAACTCAAAATTTCATAACCTTCTAACAACTGGACATATCTGACTCTGGGAGCGTTCGGGGGACAGTCGTGGATAAAGGAAGCTGCAGAGGGACTTTCTGCATTGTTTTGGAAGCTGAGCAATGACCATCCAGCCAACAGCTTATGCACTCCGACACAGTTCCCCTCACCACTCCTGATTACCCTGGTCTCTAAGGAGCACGAAGGTTGCCAACTTCCAAACACTTTTCCTCATGCCACATAAATACTACTCCTGTGTTACAGAATATCTAGTCCCCAGCCCTGTGTATGATGAGGACTCAGGGAATCTTTCATGTGATTTACCACTCACTTCAAACTTTTAAAGTGGCTTGTGCCAAACAAAGGCAGTGGATCATGCACCTGAGCATCTCTCTAGCCATCAATTTAAAATATTTGGCAAGTCTTGCAAATAGCCACTCATTCCAGGCACAAAACTATTAATTAGGGTCACATAGAAAATGATATTAATTTCACTTACTGTGCTACATGTATTTGTCCCAGGAGGGCAAGGAAAGGTCTAGAGTTGGTTTTTTGGTTTTTTTTGGATTTTTGCTGTTGTCATTGTTTTTGTTGTTGTTTGTTTTTGTTTTTAATAAAAAGAAAAAGCTATTATGGGCTAAGAGGAATCTATGTTTTTTAAGTATGCTGTTTTAAGAACCTATTCAATTTGAATTTGACAAAATCATATGTTTATTGTCTAGCTTCCCCATTTCCACTTGGGGAACCACTTGGAATTGTGAGCAATCCCAAAGAATGAAGAAAAACAAGTAATGTCCATTTGTCACTATGGTGTCCATGCTAGGGACAGGCTTCAAAGTGGCATTTATACTTGCTGTTCAGGTTATCTGGAGCATTTTATTTTTCTTCATTTATTGCACTTTAAAGGTTTTCTAGCACTTCTGCTTATACAAAAATCACCTTTGTAACTACCAGCACAGTTGAAATAGAATTCTGTTCCCTGTTTCAATTCAGAATTTCACACACACTATTATTCAGTGGCTTTTCCAATCAGCCATGTCCATGGTAGCTGCATGGCAGGGCTGCCACCCCACAATTATTTTTCTTCTGCAAATTAATGGTGTTGCATGTCTCTGTTAAAGTAAGTGTGTTTGACTTTTCTATTAAGGTGTATTATCCTAAATAGGTTGTCAATCAAATTGTCCTCATTAGGAATTCAAACATCCAAGTTCATTGGGGAATAGGTTTAGAATGGCTAATGATGTTACAGAGCTGCCAACCTTTATTCATAAGAAAAATTAGCTCTGTGATGTCTCAGAAATTCATCTCTTCCTTTCCCCTCCCACAACACTTGCTCTAATGCAGGCACCCCCAGCATCTGGCTAAACAAAAGCCTTCCCTCTTCCATCTCCACCCACTTCTCCACACACACACACACACACACACACACACACACACACACAGCTTTGCTCTTCACTCCAATATTCAAAGCACCAAAACATCTTTCCAGTTCATCCTTACTCCTCTCCTCCCACCAATACCCCCACTACCACTGCCAAATTGATGTCCCAGCCACATCCCACAATTACCAGGCCCTCCCAGCCTGGATGTCCTTACCCCACATCTGTACCCGTCAAAGATCTACCAATTATTTAATACCTGTTCAAATCCTCCAATTCCAGGAAAACTCATGTCTTCCAAATAGAATAAACATACTCCTCCCAGGTTCATTTCTGAGCTCTGCTTCCACCTCTTACAGCACCCCAAGAGCTTATCTTTTTCGTAATTACCCAAATACATGCCTTCTTCTCTGCCAGAACAGGGGCCTGGGAGACAGAGCTCTGTCATGATCCTCTTTGCTCTCCAGACAACACTCCTACTCCAGACACTTCAGGGTTACAGTGAAATCTGCTGGGCAGCCATTCAAAGCAGATGTGAAGCTATGGACAAGATATAGCAATGGACAAGATATAGCACTACGTAAAAAGCAAAGGCAGCAAGGCATTTATACCATGCTGCCATTTTTTGAAAATAAAATTACAGCCCTGGCTGGTGTGGCTCAGTGGATTGGCCTGTGAACCAAAAGGTCACCAGTTGGATCCAACCACACACTGATGTTTCTCACCCTCTCTTTTTCCCTCCCTTCCCCTCTCTCTGAAAATAAATAAACAAAACCTTTTTTAAAAAATTACATATGCATAGAGATATATGAATATATAAATTGATTGATCTCTGATGACATATCTTTCACAGGATACACACACACACAAACCTCTAACAACAGTGGTTGCCATCACAGAGGCCACAGATAACATGAGTCAGCAGTGGGACAGATCCTTACTTTGTCTGTAGGCCATTTTAAACTGTTCAAATTTTACTACCATTGCATATACTACCTTGTGCACGTATTACCCACATTACCTTTTCAAATATAATTCAATTAAATTGAAAGTAATAAAATAAATGTTTGATTTTAATTGGAGCTAAACCGAACAACCCTGAAATTAATAATAGAACTGGCTGGAGGAGTGAAATTACCCATTCCCAATGAGTGCAGCATTCAGAGAGAGAATTTTATTTCTCTAATTATATGGTGATCCAAGGCCAAGTTGAATTCATTAGTTTTAATAATAGTAATAATAATGAATATGCTTATAAAATTAATAGATGAGACACAATTTTTTATACTGAGAAATTTTACCCAAGAGTGTTTAAATTCTATTGGTTCAGATAATCAGTTCACTAACAATATAATCTCTTAGCAGTCAGGGGGTTTTTTGGCTTGTTTTGCAACATTATTATTGGAAAGTGTTGCCAAATAGCAATAGCTGAAACACTGTAATAAATACATCATTACATCTTACAATTACATAAATTATATTGGTAAATCCTTGCTGGAAATGTGTGCATAGAAAGAATAAAAACTGTCCTTAGAGTTCAAGGCATAGATTCATCAAGATATAACTTGAGAAAGCCCACTCCATGAAGAATTGGTACATGGTATTTGTGGCTAACAGATGCCCAGACTGGGCTGTGTGGTGAGATTTGCACAGGTCTGTGGAGAAGGTCATTCCTCTTCTAGTTTTCTGCAGATAGATAATTCCCTCCTTCAGACAACTCAAAATATTGTGGTTCCCTCTTGAGCTACTTCTACATCCTTTCTTCCCTTGTGACCTTGCCCTTTGCCCTTTCTTCCCTAAGAGCAAATACATGAACATTCAAAAATATTTTTTAAAAAATTAAAAGAAACCCTTCCACAGCAAACACAGACTGCCAGTGCCTCCTTCACCCTAGCTGGTGAAAAGACCCTGCTCTGGACCCCAGGGTTTCACTGCTTTCACCATTAGTTTAACCTCTGGAGCTACAAATGTTACATATGGCCATTAAATTATCCTGCCATCTCTGAGATCCCTGTTTAAAGAGTCACCTATGATGTGTGAGCAGCACTGAGGCGGCACCCCTGAAGGCTCTCAGTGGAAAGTTGGGAGCATAATGGAGACCCACGTGGCAGTGGCAGATCCCGGGGGATGCTAATGAGGGGCAGGGCCAGTGCCCAGAGAAGCACTACTTATTATTAACACATTAGCCCTGCAGGGCACTGTGCCAGTTTCAATAAGTAACCAATCTGGCAACCAACCTGCTCATCTATTAAAGATCTAGAAACTCAGGAAAAAGTATCTGCCTATACTCTGAACGCCTCATTTTCTGCAATGCCTGGAAAACCATTTTTTCATAACAACAAATTCTCAGACATTGCTAGTCACTATAGTAATCTTAAATATTATTGCTGATAATAGAATAGCTGTTATTACTCTCTACAATCAGTGTGGTTAGTACAGAGTATATACTAAATATACTACCACAGTATTTGTGCTTATAATAATAAACTATCATAATACATTCTGTTCACCATCGTATTCCCAGGGACGACCCTGGCATATGGCAGGTGCCTAATACTTGCTGACTCTAACTGAGTATTACACAAAATGTGAGAGATAATACACTATTTTATTTCCAGGGGAAAAAATAGACTTGATTTCTTGAAAACTGGTTCCTGACTCCTCTACGTTTATCCAAAGAGATGGGCCACACCAGGAGAAAGATACTAGGAGAAGAAGGGAGCCTTCTGAGCAGATAACTGTACAAGGTCAGTAGTGACGCCCCTGCTCCTTCAGTTAGGCAGTCGTCCTAGGGAAAGCATGAGAAGCAGTCTTGCCCTTTGGAAAAGAAACTGTAATATTCAAGTCTTTGATCCCTGTCTTTAGTGCCCATCTCTGTGTCCTCTGGCTCAGGACAGACTGAATTGCTTATGGAAAGTATTTGGAACCACTCTTCCCAGCATCAGGAAAAGACATTAGCAATGCCCTCCAAATTTCAGGTTCAACTGTAGACTGCTAGTTGGCAAGAATATTGGTACAAGCTTTTTGAAGAGCAATTTGGCAATGTACACAGCAAGAGCTCTAGAATCATGCATATCATTTAACCCAAAATTCACCTCTAGAAAGCCAACCTAAGGAAACCGTCCAAAATACATAAAATTCTTTCTAGTCATATTCATTCAGAGCCTCATCCATAACAGAGACAATATGGAAGCAATCTGAATTTTTAATAATAGCAAAATGTTTCATTCCACTCATATGCTGGAACATTGTGTGGCCATTAAAAATTATTTATGAAGATCCTGTAACAAGGGGAAATAATTATATTTCAATTACAAGTAGAACAATATGCAAAAATATGTGCATACAGGATGGTCTTAACTATATAAGAATCTATGCATAAAATTAAGGGGCTTGGCCCTGGCTGGCGTAGCTCAGTGGATTGAGCGCGGGCTGCAAACCAGGCATCGCAGGTTCGATTCCCAGTCAGGGCACATGCCTAGGTTGCAGGCCATGTCCCCCAGCAACCGCACATTGATGTTTCTCTCTCTCTCCCTCTCTCTTCCCTCTCTAAAAATAAATAAAATCTTAAAAAAAAAAAAATTAAGGGGCTCACCCTGGCTGGTGTGGCTCAGTTGGCTGGAGTGTCATCCCACAACTGAGTGGTTGCAAGTTGGATTCCTGGTCAGGGTGCATACCCAGGTTGCAGGTTTCATCCCCAGTTCAGATATCTACAATCCCTGGTCTTGGAATGTATGGGAGGTGACAAATCAATGTTTCTTTCTCACATTCATGCTTCTCTCTCTCTCCCTTTCTCTCTCCCTTCCACTCTCTCTCTAAAGCAATGAAAAAATGTCTTCAGGTGATGTTAAATAAACAAATAAATAAATGGCTCAATTTCACTAAGGGAATTGCAAATAAAAATTACAGTGAGATACCATTTCACCCCATCAGATTAGCAAAAAAAAAAATTTAAGGTTGTATTTATTTATTTTTAGAAAGAGGGGAAGAGAGGGAGAGAAACCTCATTGTGAAAAAAAAAACATCCAATGGCTCAATGGCTGCTGCTTGCATGCTCCTTGACCAGGGACCAGACCTGCAACCCAGGCATGTACATTGACCAGGAATCAAACCAGCAACCTTTTGTTCTATGAGACCATGCCCAACCAAGTCAGCCACGCAAGTCAGGGTAGATTAGCAGAATTTAAAGTCTAATAATACCAAGTATTGGACTTCCAGTCAAGATGGTAAACACAGCTCACCTCCTCACACAACCATATCAAATTACAACAAAATTATAGAGCAACCATCACTTAGAACCAACAGAAATCAAATTAAGTGGAAGTCTGACAACTACAGAATTATAGAAACCACATCCTTTCAGGCTGGTAGGAGGGATGGAGACATAAAACAGGCTTGTCCCACATCTACATGTGGTGGATAAAAATTTGGGGAAGGAATATCTTGGAAGTGAGAAGTCCCAGCCCCACACCAGGCCCCCCAGCCCAGGGTTCCAGTGCCAGGAAGTTAAGTCCCCATAATTTTTGGCTGCAAAAACCAGCAGGGACTGAGTTAGTGGAAGAAATTTCTGGAGTCCCAAGCAGTTCCCCTTAAAGAACCCATGCACAGACTTGTGCAGACTTATTCCCTCTGAGCTCCAGGACCCGCATACCATTCTGAAAGGCACCAGAGGCACATAGGGAGGAACTGAAGTGTCTGACATCAAGGCAAAAGAGTTAGAGGACAGCTTTGTCTCAAACAGAAAAGTGGGTAGAGGCCATTGTACCTTTTCAGCACTATCACCCCACAGAGCCACTGAGCTGGCAGGCAGGTGCCATTTCTGAGATTCCATCAACCTGGCTAACACTGTTTGCCCTGCTCTAGAGATCCCCTGAGGCTGTATCCTATCCGACTTACAACTGCTAACAGTGCTTTTTCATATGAATGGGTCTTGGCTCATGCCTCACAACTTCCTAACTCTTTTCAAACAAATGGCCTCAGTAAACCCCAGCCCCCATACCTCTTGTTAAGTGGCTCCAGGCCTGGCAATATCAGCAGTCAGTTTAAATTCACAGCTTGGCTTCATGTGGGAATCTCAAGCCCAGCACAAGTAGCAGCCATCTCAGATTGCTTTATAGCCCAGGCAGGGCAGACCCAGGCAAAACACCATCAGGGGCTGACCTTAGCCTGTACCACCTGGAAAACCCCAAACCTGTGTACCCAGTGGACAACTACAGACCATGTTGGAGCACCATCACCCTGCCCATGCACAGCTGACCCTCCACAAGAGCGGAGGCTAGTAGTCAGTGGTCACAGCCAGTCATTGCAGCCGCATGGCCTGGGAAAATCCTTCCCATTGACTTTTCAATAGCAACCAAGGCTCAACTATAAGAGGAGGGTGTTCTCAGCCCAAACAAAGGGTGCACATCGAAAACCCAGCTTGGATGATAGGAGAGGCTGTGCCACTGGACCCTACAGGACACCTACTACATTAGGCCACTCTGTCAAGCCTGGGAGATGTAGCAGCTCTACCTAACAACATAGAAAAAACACAGGGAGGCTGTCAAAACGAGAAGACAAAGAAACACAACCCAAATAAAAGAACACATCAAACTCCAGGAAAAGAACTAGATGAAATGGAGTTAAGCAGCTATTAGATGCAGTGTTCAAAACACTGGTCATAAGGATGCTCAAGGAACTTAGTGAGGACCTCAACAGCATAAAAAAGATCTAGTAAGATATAAAGGGTACAGTAATTGAAATAAAGAGTAGTTTACAGAGGGAAACAGTAGAGTGGATGAAGCAAAGAATAAAATCAATGATTTGGAACACAAGGAAGCAAAAAATCAACCAATCAGTACAAGAAGAAAAAAGAATCCAAAAAACAAGGATACTGTGAGCAGCTTCTGGGACAACTTCAAGTGTTCCAACATTGCCATAATAGGGGTACCATAAGGAGAAGAGAAATAGCAAGAATGGGAAATCTATTTGAAAAAATAATGAAAAAAAACTTCCCTAATTTTGTGAAAGAGATAGAAATGCTAGCCCAGGAAGCACAGAGAATCCCAAGCAAGATAAATGCAAGAAGGCCCACTCCAGGACACATCATAATTAAAATGCCAAAGGTTAAAGGTAAAAAGCAGCAAGATAAAAGAAGTTAGTTACCTACAGGGAAGTTCCCATAAGACTGTCAGCTGATTTCCCTATAGAAACTTTGCAGGCTAGGAGGGATTGCAAGAAATATTCAAAGTCATGAAATGCAGGGACCTACAATCAAGATTGCTCTACCCAGCAAAGCCATCATTTAGAACCCAAGGGCAGATAAACAGCTTTCTGACAAGAAAAAACTAAAGGAGTTCACCATCACCAAACATTATTATATGAAATGTTAAAGAGCCTTACTTAAGAAAAAGAAGATCCAAACTATGAAAAATAAAATGGCAATAAATACATATCTTTCAACAATTGAATCTAAAAAGAAAATGAAGCAAACAAGAAGAGAGGCAGAATCATTGATACAGAGAGCATTTTGATAGTTACCAGATGGGATGATGGTATGGGAGAATGGGTGAAGAGGTGAGGGGATTAAGAAGTACAAATAGGTAGTTACAGAACAACCATGGGGATGTAAAGTACAATATGGAAAATAGAGTAGCCAAAGAACTTATAGGCATGACCCATGGAGATAAAGAATGGTATGGGGATTGCCTGAGGAAGTGGGAAGAGGAGGGTAAGGGGGAAAAATTGGGACAACTGTAATAACATAGTCAATAAAATATAACTTAAAAAATAAAAAGGTGAAAATTAATAATAATAATAATAATACCAAGTGTTGGTGAGGCTGTGAAATAATGGAAACTAGTACCCTAAGTTGTCAACATCTAGTAAAATTGAACAATTTCCTCTTCAGTGTACACCCAACAGAAACTTCCTACATGTACATGAAAAACAACCACAAAAGAAGTTTACGGTCTATGCCCTGGCCATCGTGGCTCACTTGTTGGGCATCATTCTGCAAAGTGAAAGGTCCCCAGTTGATTCCTGGTCAGGGCACATGCCTGGGTTGCAAGTTCAGTCCTCAGTTTGGATATGCACAAGAGGCAACCAATTGATGTTTCTCTCCTTCACTTTCTCCCTCCCTTCCCCTCTCTCTAGAAGCAATTTTTTTAAAGTTTACTGTCTGTAAAAATGAGCTATGAAACAACTTATAGTTAATTATTCACTTCTATTCATAAGAGCATGGATGAATACATGGTAGTCAAGTCATGCAAAGGAACATTATATATAC
Organism: Tonatia bakeri; assembly: GCA_004024845.1. NCBI lineage: Eukaryota > Metazoa > Chordata > Mammalia > Chiroptera > Phyllostomidae > Tonatia > Tonatia bakeri. Next base: position 309,943 of record PVIA01000505.1, on the reverse strand, counting down.
ATCAATGAAAATGGAGGAGTTAGCGCCATATCAGCATGGTTAATTCTCACAAACATAATATTAAGCACCAAATGCCATGCATAAAAATAATCATGTAAATTTTAAAAACATGTAAAGCAATATTTTTACATTACTTAATGATGGATGCTCCGGTTGTTCATCTCCATTTGCACACATGTTTAGACTTCATCAATTCTACTCACTTGTTTTTTGTCACTTAAGATGTAAGAATATAAAGAGATTCAGCCCTGGCTAGTGTAGCTCAGTGGATTGAGTGCATGTCTTGGAACCAAAGCATTACTGATTCAATTCCCAGTCAGTGCACATGCCTGGGTTGCAGGCCAGGTCCCCAGTTGGGAGCTTTTTTACATATTATTTATACATATAAATTCAAACCCAGACACACTGAATCTGCATTAATAGAGACATATAATATTAAACTGCATTATTGTGGCTATTAAATGATACTGCCTTTAAAAACTTGAAAATATAATTCTATTCCTTAACTATTTTTTCTACTTCTTTTCTTTCTACCTACATACAGTTTTGTTTGTGCTTTTAATTAAAATGACAAAATGTTCCTAGTGGGTAATATAAAGCCAAATCCAACTATTACAAACTTCTAGTAAATAGTCCAAATTAATCACATCTTAGAATGTTTCCTTTGTGACCTCACAAGATATGTATTATTATGGAGGGTTCTTGAAGAATATGAGTATTCAAAACAACAATTGATGACTAAATGGGAGGACAGTCATAGGAGGAAAAGAGAATATTTAGGCAAGAAGGTGAAAAACTGAAAAGAAAAAGCTAGACAAGAAAACATCTCTGTGTCTGTTGAGAAGATTTATGAGAAGTAAATGTGATGACAAGGGAAGGGTTATTTCTTTGTAACTGAACCTTGGCAGGAGGAGCACTAAGATATGGCAGAGTTTAAATAGACTAGATCTGGAAAGGTAAAATTATAAAGCTGTAAGAAACACAGAGAGATGTCCAGGGTCTTGAAAAGAATAGCAGTTATTTGATTATAAAAATACTGAAAATATGTGAGGCAAAATTAAACATAAAAATATAAATCTACACCCTGCATAGATCAGTAAGACCAATCTTGAATAAAAGTGGACAAAAACAAATGTCTATCTACCGCATTTCTACAGATCTATTAGAATAGGGATCATACGCTTATGCACAAACATATACACAGAATGGAGTGATCAATTGTTCCATTTTGCCTGTAACTAATGGAATTTCTGGCATGCAGGACTTTTAGTGCTAAAATCAGGATATCCCAGGCAAACTGGAGAAAAATTGGTTACCCTAACATAGAGATACACAAATATAAAAGATAGGCGAGCCCTGGCCGGTATGGCTCAGTTACTTGGAGCTTCATTCTGTATGCCAAAATGTCGCAGGTTTGATTCTCAGTCAGGGCACATAACCTAGGTTGTTGGTTTGGTCCCTGGTCACGGGTATACAGGAGGCAACCTGTTGATGTTTCTCTCTCATCTCTCTCTCTCTCTCTCTCTCTCTCTATCTATCTATCTGCCTCTCTCTCTAGAATCAATAAATGTATCCTTGGGGGAGGATTAAAAAATAAAAAAATTAAAAATATAGATGATATATAGATAGATAGATAGATAATGAATATATTGGGTTAGTCAAAAACTGTGTTTGGTTTTTTCCATAAGATCACTCTAGTAGCCCTTAGTTCTCTTTAAATTCATTTGGAGCAACTTTGTTAGATTGTATTATGACAGCTGTCATATCAGTGTGCATTTTTTAAAAAAATCAAATTGGATAAATAGTGACTTCTGGCCAAGATGGAGACATAGGTAGATATACTTTGCCTCCTCACACAATTAAAATTAAAAAAATTTAAAAACAGAAAACAACCAGAACTGCCCGAAAATTGAACTGTATGGAATCCTGACAACCAAGGAGTTAAAGAAGAAATATTCATCCAGACAGGTAGGAGGGACAGAGACCAGAAGCCAGGGCAGAGAGGCTGAGTGGCAAGGCAGTGGCTGGAGGACTGATTGGGTGAGGCAGCAGCTGGTGGTCCCACATTTACAAGTGGATAAACCAGGAGGAACAACTGGGGAGTGAAACAGACCACAAAACCTAGGGTTCCAGTGTGGGAAAATAAAGTCTCAAAATCTCTAGCGGTAAAAACCTGTGGGGGTTGCAGCTGTGAGAGAAACTCCTAGTTTCACAGGAGTGTTCATTGGAGAGACCCACAGGGTCCTAGAACATACACAAAACCACCCACCTGGAAATCAGCACCAGAAGAGGAAGTAACTGAAAGCCGAGAGCCCAGCAAGCAGCATTATTCCCTCTTGAACCCCTCCCCCACAGATAGCACCACAGTGCAGCAACCTGCATTGCCATCCCCCATCCCAGTAAATACCTAAGGCTCTTCCCCTTACTAAGAAACAGGCGTGCTGAGACAAAATATGTATATATATGACCCAAATTAAAAAACACATCAAAGCTCCAGAAAAAAAATACAACTAAGCGATGAAGAGCTAGCCAACCCACCACATGCAAAGTTCAAAATACTGGTAATCAGGATGCTCACAGAAATGGTTGAGTACAGTTGCAAAATAGAGGAAAAAGTGAAGGCCATGCAAAGTGAAATAAAGGGAACCAACAGTGATGGGAAGGAAACCAGGACTCAAATCAACCATTTGGAACACAAGGAAAAAATAAACATTCAACCAGAACAGAATGAAGAAACAAGAATTCAGAAAAATGAGGAGAGGCTTAAGAACTTCCAGGATAACTTTAAATGTTCCAACATGCGAAACATAGGGGTACCAAAAGGAGAAGAGGAAGAGCAAGAAATTGAAAGCTTATTTGAAAACATAATGAAGGGGAACTTCCCTAATCTGGCAAAGGAAATAGACTTCCAGGAAGTCCAGGAAGCTCAGAGAGTCCCAAAGAGGTTGGACCCAAGGAAGCACACACCAAGGCATATCATAATTACATTACCCAAGATTAAAGATAAGGAGAGACTCTTAAAAGCAGCAAGAGAGAAGGAGACAGCTATCTACACAGGAGTTCTCATAAGACTCAGCTCATTTCTCAAAAGAAACCTTGTCAAGAAGTGGCTGGAAAGAAGTATTCCAAGTCATGAAAGGCAATGACCTACCTCCAAGATTACTCTACCCAGCAAAGCTATCATTTAGAATGGAAGGGAGAGAAAGTGCTTCCCAGATAAGGTTAAGTTAAAGGAGTTTATCATTACCAAGCCCTTACTATATGAAATATTAAAGGGACCTATCTAAGAAAAAGAAGATCAAGACCATGAACAGTAAAATCACAAAAAATACACAACTATCAGCAACTGAACAAGAAAGAGGAAGAAGGAAGGAAGGAAGGAAGGAAGGAAGGAAGGAAGGAAGGAAGGAAGGAAGGAAGGAAGGAAAGAAAGAAAGAAAGAAAGAAAGAAAGAAAGAAAGAACGCAAGTAAGCAAACAACTAAAACAGGAACAGAGTCACAGAAATGGAGATCACATGGAGGGTTATCAGCGGGGAGGGGGAGGGGAGAAAATGGGGAAAAAGGTACAGGGAATAAGAAGCATAAATGGTATGTGCAAAATAGACAGGGGGAGGTTAAGAACAGTATGGGAAATGGAGAAGGAAAGAACTTATGTGAACTAAGGGAGGTAATACTGGTGGGAGGCAGGGTGCAGGGCAAAGGAGAATAAAGAAGAGAAAAAAATGGGCCTGGACTGGTGGTTCAGTGCATTGAGTGCTGGCCTGAGAATCAGGGGGTCACTGGTTCAATTCTCAATCAGGACACATTCCTAGGTTGTGAGCCAGGTCTCCAGTAGAGGGTGCTTGAAAGGCAACTACACATCAATGTTTTTCTCCCTCCCTTCCCCTCTCTCTAAAAATAAATAAAATCTTTTTTTAAATAGGGGGAGAAAAAATGGGACAAATGTAATAGTATAATCAATAAAATATACTTTAAAATTAAAATAAAAATTGGTGACTTTTTCTGTAGCCACTTTAATATTGAAGACAGAAGAAAATAAGCAACATTTTCAGCATATTATGCTTTCTTATTTCAAGAAAGGTAAAAACGCAACTGAAACACAAAAAAAGATTTATGCAGTATATAGAGAAGGTGCTGTGACTGACTCAATGTGTCAAATACGGTTTGTGAAGTTTTGTGCTGGAGATTTCTTACTGGACAATGCTCCGTGGTGGAGTAGACCAGTTGAAGTTGATAGTAATCAAATTGAGACTTTAATTGACAACAATCGACATTACACTTCATGAAAGACAACCAACATAGTCAAAATATCCAAGTCAATGAAGTTATTGGTGAAAATTTAAAAATGTGTCTTTTATTTTATAGAAAAATTCAATTTACTTTTTGGCCAACCCAATAGATACTCTTTCATACAAGTCTCTGAACATGTTGTGGACTATTACAAAAAAATTAAGATTATTGCTGTGGCTCCTACTAGTTTTTAAGACTTCATTTTTTTGTGCAGTTTTAAGTTCACAGCAAAATTGAGAGGAAGGTATGGAGAGATTTCCCATATACTCTCTGCCCCCGCATAAGCACTATCATTATCAACATTCCCAACCAGAGTAGTATTGTTTGCTACAATTGAAGAACTACATTGATGCATCATTATCATCCAAAATTTATAATGTATATTAGGGATCACTCTTAGTGGTGTACATTCTATGGCCTTGGACAAATGTACGATGACATGTATCTATCGCTATAGTATCACACTTAGCAGTTTCACTTCCCTAAAAACCCTTTTTGCTTTGCCTTTTCACCTATCCCTGCCCTTAACCCCTAGTCTTTTTACTGTCTCCATAGTTTTGCCTTTTCCAGAATGTCACACAGTTGTAGTCATACAGTATGGAAGCCTTTTTAGATTGGCTTCTTTCATTTGGTAATGTGCATTTAAGTTTTCTCTATGTGTTTTCATGGTTTAATAGCTCATTTCTTTTTAGTGATGAATAATAATCCATTGTCTGGATGTACCACATTTCATTTATCCAACCACTTACTGAAACACATCTTGGTTGCTTCCAAGTTTTGGCCATTTTGAATAAAGCTGATATAAACATCTGCATGCAGGTTTTTGTGCAGATGTAACTTTTCAACTCCTTTGGGTAAATACCAAAGAGCAAAATTGCTGGATCATATGGTAGGAGTATATTTAATTTTGTAAGAAACAGCCAAACTGTCTTCCAAAGTGGTTGTAACATTTTACATTCCCACCAGCAATGAATAAGAGTTCCTCCTATTCTTCCACACCCTCACCAGCATTTGGTTTTATCAGTATTCTAGATTTTGACCATTTTTAGTAAGTGTTATTTTGTGTTATAAAAAATAACACAAAAATGTTATTGTTGCTTAAATTTGAATTTCCTTGATGAGATTTGATTTGGAATGTATTTTAATATGCTAATTTTCCATCTGTATATCTTGTTTGGTGAGTGCCTGTTAAGGTCTTTGGTCAAGTTGCTTGACATTTTTTAATAAAGTTGTTTGTTTTCTTGTTCTTGAGTTTTAAGAGTTCTCTACATTTTTTTTTATAACAGCCCTCTATCAGATGTGCCTTTTTCAAATATTTTCTCCCAGTCTGTGTCTTATCTTCTCATTTTATTTACATTACTTTTTACAGAACAATGTTTTTTAATTTTAATGAAGTTCAGCTTATCAATTATTCCTTTCATGGATTGTGCCTTTGGTGTCATACCTAAAAAAGCATCACCTACACAAGGTCATCTAGGTTTCCTCTTATGGCATCTTCTAGGTGTTTTAGTTTTGTGCTTAATGTTTAAGTCTGTGATCCATTTTGAGTTAGTTTTTGTGAAGGGTGTAAGGTCTGTGTCTAGATTCATTTATTTCGCCTCTGGACGTCCAGGTGTTGAGAAGACTATCTTTTCTCCATTGTGTGTTTTTGCTCCTATGTCAGACATCATTGACTGTACTCACGGAGTCTATTTCTGGACTCTCTATTCTGTTCCATTGACATATTTGTTACTTTTTTCACCAATACCTCACTGTCTTTATAGTAGGTCTTGAAGTCAGTGTAAATCCTCCAACGCTGTTCTCCTTCAATATTATGTTCCCTACTCTGATTCTTTTGCCTCTCCACACAAATTTTAGAATCAGTTTGCCATTGCCCACAAAATAACATGGGATTTGATTGGGAATTGCATTGAAGCCATAGATCAAGTTGGAAAGAACAGATGTCTTGACAATATTGAATCTTTCTACCCATGAACATGGAATATCTGTCCATTTATTTAGGGTTTGTTTGTTTGTTTTTTTCATTCATCAGAGTAATTTTCCTCCTTTCAGCCTTATCCATATCTTGTTACATTTATATCTAAGTATTTCATTTGTGAGGGAGGGCTCTGATACTTTTAAGGAAAGCAATATAAGTTCAACTCAGCCACTATTTAGGCCACGTCCATATTCTGTTCTGTTCCTTGAAGCAAAATGACATGGTTAGTGAAATTCTGCATACTCTCACCTAGAAGAAAACTCCATAAAATGCCAGTCAAGGTGATTACAGTTGAGTTAATTTAAGATCTATTTCCATCCAAGGTGACAACAGGATAGAACGGTTTAATTTTACCCTATTAAATAAGCAAGGCAATTTCTGGAATATGAGAGTTATCAGAGATCATTCCCCTATTCAACAAATATTTACTGAGCATTTAATTTGTACATTGTTAATATAAAGCAACCAAAATTGTTAATATAGGAGAGTTCACAGCCTTTTCTCTAACCACACTCTGCCCCCAAAAATACTATATTTTCCAGCTCAATTTCTCCTTCTCCCCATTCCAAAACAGGAAAGACTGATCTACATAGTAAAGATTTGGGAAGTAAAGTGGGAGAGAAGAGCAGCATCAAACTGCGCTTACGAGAAGATTTGAAGTGAGCTGTGGAACAAAGTGCCCTATAGCAGATAGCAGATAGCAATTGTGAAAGAAGTGGGTAGGAAAGAAAACATTTTAAGAAACGTTTCAGGAGACTATGTATGTGAATCTCTTCCACATTTTTGAGAAACACAAGTAAAGGATTTGAGCTATTTTGAAATGGTTTTTGGTTACCAAACTGTGTCTATTTGTCAGACTCCAAGAATGAGCCACATATGTGCTTGCTCTATAAGGCTTACATAAGAAACAAATATGCTGTGATTCTCCATGGATATAGAGAAACTGAGCTGTGGACCTTTACCACCAGCAGTAAAAATTTTCCCATCTGAAGCCCTTGTCCCCACTTAAGCACCCACCTCATGAGTTCCACAATTATCCTCTGCCTAATTATTGCCATATTGTAAACAATGTGATCAAATAAAGCAAGTATTGCTTGTTTGAATTGTATTGCGATGCATAAAAGACATTCTACCAGATGACTGAAGCTCAAATGTTCTTCAGACCACAGCGGACACATGTGTTTGGAGTGATTCACTCATCCACTTAAGTACCAAGGCACAGGTACACAGACATTCAAATAAATGATTTCTACTCAAGTCGAGGGGGTGAAGAGAATGAAAATAACATGATTTGTCTTAGTTAAAATGTAAACTGTGGCCTTTACTGATTTTGTATTGAATTGTCAAATTCATCCAGAACAATAGACAACAAAAACATTAGCAACACAATGGTATTTAGAACAGGAAAATATGTGCCACAGTGTTTTAAAAAAAACTGTTTACATTTTTTCACATCAGCAAATTAAATACTGCATTGGAGAAAGGCAAATACACTCCAATTTTCTACACCATTTATAATTGCAAGCATAAGGATTTAACAACACCTGCACAGATTCAAAGATGTGCAGGAGAAAATAGAAACTTAAGAGATTATTTGGTACAAATCCTTCATCTTACAAAGGAAAAACTCAGATCCAGGAGAATTGATCTCCTTTTCTAAAGCCACACAATACCAGTACTTGCACCCAAAGTACTTTTGACTCAAAGTCTATGTCTCACTGCAATGCACTGCAGCTGTAATGACACTTGCAATATATCTTCCTAAATGATTATCTACATTCGCCTTAACTATTTTTATTATAAGGGTAATTTCTTTATGATGGAAATTAAAACAGAATCCAATTGTTTTTAAGCTGACAGAAAAAAGATGGACATATCAAATGAAAGTGCATTTTGTTAAAAACATTTTAACTGTGTCTAAGAAGACGAATTGATGAAGTATTGACAGAGGTCTAAAAAGAAATTAGATCTTAAGAGGATCTGATAACATGAAAAAAATTATGACGCTGGAATAAGAAAAGCATTTTGGAAAAGCTATAAATTCCAAAAGGCATAAGGAAAAAGACAGATACATTTTGTTACACAAAAATGCAAAAACAATTAATAGTGAAATAGTATGTTTTACATATCAGACTGATAAACACCATTAAGTTTAAACAAATACAGGTCGGGAAGAATATATGGCAACATACTGTGAACCTGTGAAAGAAAGAGAGGCCTACTAAGAAGAGCTCCTGCTGGCTAACTCGGCCCAAATAAAAAAGCAGAGCTTAGAAGCCACTTCTGCACAGGCACCTCTAATATAAATTGCACTTTACTCGGAAGCCTGTGCTGAACTGCCTGAGCCAGCCCTTACAAAGTTTTCCTAAAATCCTATTTCAAACAATAGGATTGAGGCTTTCCACAACCAATCCAAGTTGAGCAACTCTGACCAATTAGAATGTCTCTATTCTAACCAATCAGAACAGTGTCTTTTGGGCCAAACTGTGAGGCTTCAGAGGACACACCAATCAGGGACTAGGGACAAGGACCTCTGGCCATATCAGCCAGCTCCCTCTGGTGCAGGAAGAGCACTGACTGTTTCCATCCAAGCAGAAGACTGTGTCTCCCTAGCTGAGGTGAAACACAGATGTCCTGCCAGAACAGTGCAGGCGCTGGAGCAGAGATGCAGACCAGTGCTCAGGGGAGCAGAGCTGCCTGGTTGAGGTGGGGCCTGGCACCAGGCCACCTCACAATCCAGCTGTTTATACAGCTGCACTGTATGTGGCACTATTGAACTGTTTGCACGAAATAAAGTTTTCTTCACCACACTCCAAACTGGGGGTTCCTATTGGGGTGGAATTGGCACCAAGAACCATCAGTTGACAATATGCAGCCATTCTAGGTAGAAATATAAACTGAAGCAACCTCTTTTCAGTGAAAATTGGCAAAATCTCAAATTAAATATTTTATAGCACTTAACAAAACTTTTAACATCAACTTTGTAAAGAGCATCCACAATAAACCAACAGCTAATATAGTAATGGTGAAGTACTAAATACTTTTTATCTAAGACCAAAACAACACATGGATGTCTACTCACAGCTCTTATTTCAACACAGTACTGGTAGTACAATAAGGTAAGAAAGAGAAACAAATAAATAAATTATACACACACACACACATACACACACATATATACATATATACATATATACATAATATAAAAGGAGGAATAAATCTGTCCCTATTTGCACCTGACATGACTAAGTAGAAAGTCTCAAGGAATATATATTTTTGTAAAAAAGAAAACCTCCTACAACTAATCAGTGAGTTCAGCAAGGTCACAAGATTCAAGATCAACACAAAAATCAATCGCATATCTATTTACTCACAGTGAACATGTGACAATCAAAATTTAAAACACTATACCATTTATAATCACCCCCAAGGAAATGCAAAAAGTACAAACTTAAACATGTACAGGGTCCAAGATCTGTGTACTAAAAATTACAAAATGCTGATAACAGAAATCAAAGGAAATCCAAATAAATGAAAATAAATACCACATTTGGAAACCATAAACAAAGTGAAAAGGCAAACTTCAAAGAAAATATTTGCAAATAATCTATCTTACAGAGGTTAATATCCAAAAAACGTTAAGAACTCACACAACTCAGTAACAAAAATAATAATAATAATAATAATAAACAATCCAATTTTAAGTGGGCAGAAGGTCTGACTAGACATTTTTGCCAAAGACAAAAATGGCCATAAGTACATGAAAAGATGCTCAAAATCACTAATCATCAGGGAAATGCAAACCAAAACCACAACACACCTGTTAAAATGACTATCATCAAAAGGACAAGAGATAACGAGTGTTAACAGGGACGTGGAGATGCTTGTGCACTGTTGGTATAGCCAGTATGGAAAACAGAATGGTGGTTTTTCAAAAAAAAAATTAAAAATATAACTACCAGCAATTCCACTTCTTGGTATATACCAAAAGAAAATGAAAATAGGATTTTAAAGAAATATCTGCATTTCCATTTTCATTGTCGCATTATTCATAATAGCCAACATATGAAAACAACCTATGTGTCCATCAATAGATGAATGGATAAAAAGAAATGAGATATTTATATATATATGGACAAAAGTAGATATATAGTTGTGAGTACACAAAACAGAGTTTAGTCTTGTCTTATTATTTATTAATTATTGTATTACTCCCCATACAGACAACTGTAAACCTACTTTTGCCCCAACCTGTGTATACAATGAAATATTATTCAGTCATGAGGAGAAGGGGATCCTGCTGTCTGTGAAAACATGGACAGACCTTGAAGACATTATGGTAAGTTAAATAAGCCAGACAATGAAAGACAAATACTGTATAATATTACTTACATATAGAATCCTGAAAAACTCAAACTCATAAAAACAGAATAAAAAAGGGGTTGCCAGAGCTGATGGTGGGGGAGATGGAGAAAAGTTGGTAAAAGGGTACAAATTTGCAGCTACAAGGTGAATAAGGTCTTAGGATCTATCAATTTAGTCACCTTATCAACTTAGGTGAGTATAGCTGATAATACTGGTATTGTATAAATGAAATTTGCTAAGATAGTAGAATTTAAATGTCCTCATTAAAAAATATGAATAAATGTGTATGTGGTGATGGATGTGTCAATTAAATGGGAGGAATCCTTTTACAAAGCATACATATATCAAGTCATCACCGTGTGTACTTTACATACAATTTTGTCAAATACACCTCAATAAAACTAAAAAAAAGAAGTGCCATATTCATGAATTGGAAGATTCAACAAAGAATTCAATTCTCCCCAAGTTGATATATAGGTTTTATTCAGTTCCTATCAAAATCCCAGCAAGATCTTATAAGTAAAGGCAAGCTTATTCTAAAATTTTTGCATCTATGTTTAAAAGGTGTCTAGTCACCAATTATAATGTATGGGGCAAGGCTTCCTCACACACATCCAACAAGCAAGTCTCTGACACCAGTTGAGTGTCCTACAATTCAGCTCAGTTCTGACATTGTCCACCCAGAGGTAGCAACAGATCCCACAAGGTAAGAATTCAAGTCATACAAGACTTTCCTCCCATCACCACTTTAGATGTCAGTCATAAATCCACATTGTCATCAGTAGTTTGACTGACTGGTTATAAATGTAAGGTTCCCACACGCCCCTCCTTTGGTAAAATTTACTAGAGTGACTCAAAGAACTCAGATGAACATATTACTAAATCAGCAGTTTATTATAAAAGGATATAACTCAGGAACAGCCACATGGAAGAGATGCATGGAACAAGGCATGGGGAACAGATGTCGAGCTTTCTTGCCCTCTCCAACTGCACCACTCTCCCTGCATTTCCACATATTCTTCAGCCCAGAAGCATTCTGAACCTTGTTCTTTTGCGTTTTTACAGAAGCTTCGTCACAAAGGCATGATTGATTAAATCACTGACCATTGGCTAACAACAACCTTCAATCACTTTCCCCTCCCCAGAGGTCAGGGGATAAGCCTGAAAGTTCCAACAGTTTAATCATACCATTGATTCTGCCAGCAACCAGCTCCCATCTTTAGGTGAAGGCCAAAAGTCATCCATTAACATAACAAAAGACACCTTTCTAGCTCTCATCACTTAGGAAATCCCAAGATTATCATTAGCAGATCTGTGCCAGAAGGAGGGATGAAGACCAAGTATATATATATGTCACATCATCACAATGGTCATAAGGGATATGAGTCTTTTCTTTTGGTTTTTTTGTTGGGTTTGGGTATCAAGGTAATGTTGGCCTTATACAGTGAGTTTGGAAGTGTTCCCTCCTTCTCAATATTTTGGAAGAGTTTGAGAAGAATTGGCATTTGAAAGTTCCATCTTTCTCCCTCTCCACAGTCACCACATTAGTCCAAAACATCATCTCTCACCTAAAATGCTCACCACTTCCACTTTTTTTCTTTAATTACAGTTTACATCCAATATTATTTTGTATTAGTTTCAGGTGACCACTTTCACTCTCAACCTCTACTTACTTTCTATTCATTCCCCATACAGCAGCCAGAAGAATCTTTTAAAACACAAATTAGATGACATCACTGTCTTTAAAGTCCTCCAGTGACTCCCCATTGCAGTTGGAGTACAATGCAGACATCTTTATCATGGCCTGAGAGGCCCAGTGAGGTCCAGTCCTGGCCCAAGTGCCCAGTCTCGCCTCGTGCCACTGTAACACCGAACTACTACTGTTTAACTATCAAATTAGTCCTTCTTAACAGGTACATTTATTGATTTGAGTAAATATATTTCAACTTTGTTGGAGTTAGCAGAAGGAAGATGGCATGCCATCTATGTCACCATACAAAATAAGTGATTATCCTAATACTTCCATCTGTCTTAAAAAAAAAATCTAACATCTCCATTTGCTTGTACCTCTTACATAAAATTTGAAACAAGTAGGCAGATACCCTTCTTCCTGTTTGACAATGGAAAACTGAAACATGCAGAGGTCAAAATGCATGAACTAGCCACATCTACCTCAACTTAAATGTAAATTAAATGTTATTGGAACTTCTGACTATAATTTATCCTTCAAAGTAATATTATCAGCAACAAATATATGCCTTATATTACAAAAAAGTCCTTTTTGCATCTCTTACATTCATTTTTAAAGAATTATGTTTTAAATACCTGCATCATTGTCTGTCTCTGAAAATTGTGATATCATTCCAATTCAGATTATCTCTGTTGAGCAAAATGCATTTATATTGTCATTATGGCAAAATAAAATCTTCAAATACATAAAACTACCCATATTAATAGGGAACTTATAATTAATTTTCCAAGATCTATAGTGTAGCTAGGAATCTTTGATGTTTCAAAACAAAACTAAAAAACTAAGGAAAAAACAAGTGGAACATTGTTATCAGTATTGGTCATTTTATTTTTATTTAAATACTAAAATTAATTTTAAAAAGAGAATTTTATTATATTTGCTTATTTGTTAGTAATCACAGATTTTCCTAAGAATGAGGAGAACTCAATTACCCAGAATTACTGAAAATGCTGATTATTTGTGCTACTTCAGATCAACAAAAAGAGTACTAAACAATCCTACCCTGTGGGTTTTGGAGATCAATTCTTTACTCAAACTAACTCATACCCAAAATATTTTAGAAAGGGAATTACTCTGGTTTGAGTGAAGATAAAACCTGCACAGCCACCCCTTCATCCCAGCTTTCCTATGAGGAACCCACCTTTTATAAGATTACGGCCTTATAATCCACAAATGTTGCTGGAATTTTATTTTCAGTCCTAATGAAAATGATGATGAATCTTATCACAGAAATTTAAGGAGCATCATAGCTTGTTTTGCTTTCAACTTAAAATATTTCTATTTCTATCTCTATTTCAATGCCTATTATTTTCTCTCTCCTTATAGGATTGACTCTGTTTTTATTCTGTTTCCAGATACAACATTTCCAGTGACTATGAGTTTTAAATTTCTAAAATACAAAGTGAAAGGAAAATATATTTCAGGAAACAGATTCAGCATTTTAAAGTTTCAATATTTTGTTTTAGGAGCTTTAGATCAAGTGAGCCATAAGACACTGGCCATTATAATGTGTACCTGGGCACCTTGCTCAGTAATAACAATAAAAGTCAGTAGTTTGAAGCCAAATGCTCTGGTGCTGAAATAAAAACAATAACATAAAAAGGCATATGAACACAGATTGCTATAGATTTGGGGGTTTTACCACTTGTAGCAATAAATCTGAATGGAAGAGTGTATATCACAACAGAAAAAAATAATGCTGTAAGTTTCAAAGGAGACAGGAATAGATAAATCAAACTCAAGCACAAGAGAAGCCCTTAATTGCATGTCTTATGGACAAGGTCATTCAGGACAGCTTCTCACTAACCAATATTTCATTTTCTTCAGAAGATGCATAACAGTCTTCATCGCTTTAAGCCTACCTGGATGCAGGCCTGCCTCAAGGACCAACCACGTCAACATGGGTGAGTAGGCATTGTATGTAGCACTCAAGCCGGTCAGAACCAATACCACCTTTATTAACAAATATTTTGTTATATCTCTTTTACTATTCTAAAGCAAAATTAATCATATAACCTACTAATGCACATATTTAACAAGGCTCCAATAGTGATGTAAAGAACAAATAAAAATTAAGCAATATATCATTTAAAAATAAACATTTCAAAATGTAAATGCTCAGACATGAGTTCGTTGAAGACCTAAAAACGTAACTGAATGCTTACAACTATCAATAATGAATAAGTCTGGTTTAGGAAATACAAGTTGATCCAAAGCCATTTCATATGAGAGTCAGAGATAAGTAGTGCCGAGATACACTAGTGTTAGGATAAGTAACAAGAAATCAAAATGTGCCTGTATGCAGTAAGACAAAAATGGAAATAACCAATATGCCGTGACAAGTTACAAACTGTAAAACTGAAGGAAATTGGTATATTTTGAGGTTGATTAATAATGTCACTACACCCTGCCAGGATTGCCAGATTTTAGAATCTCCTTTCAAAGTCTGTGGAGGTTGTATCACTTAGAAATACATTCAGTTTCTAACAACGCATCTGAAATAGCCTTGACTTAAATATGATATTTAATATGATAAAGGCCTATTTCTCATTAAAAACAAATCCAGAGGTACACAATTAAGTGCTGAAATCATAGCTGCATCATCATCAGGAATCAGGCTCTTGTTATCTTTCTGCTGCACCATCTTTATTTTTTTCTTTGAATTTTTTTAAGATTTTATTTATTTGTTTTTAGAAAGAAGGGAAGGAAGGGAGAAAGGGAGGGAGAGAAGCATAGATGTGAGAAACAATTGGTTGCCTCTGGCATGTGCCCCGGCCAGGGGCCAAACCAGCAACCCAGGCATGTGCTCTGACTTGGAATCGAAACAGCCACCCTTTCTTTTGTAGGATAACACCCAACCAACAGAACCACAACAGTCAGGGCTCTGCTGCACCATCCTTAAAATTAGCTTTTATCCTTGAAATTCCCTCGTAGTTGCAAGATGATTACTGCAGCTATCATATACCATCAAGTATATGATCCAGGCATCAGAAAAAAATAAGCAGGCAAGGTCCAAAGGTCACACATCCCAGCTAATTCATCCTCCTTTAAAGTAGTTTTCTGGCCCCAGCTGGTGTAGCTCAGTGGATTGAGCACAAGCCTGTGAACCAAAGGGCCACCAGTTCAATTCTCAGTCAGGGCACATGCCTGCGTTGCAGGCCAGGTCCCCGGTATGGGGCATGAGGGGCAACCACACATTGATGTTTCTGTCCCTCTCTTCTCCCTCCCTTCCCTTTGCTCTAAAAATAAATAAATAAAATCTTTAAAAAAAATAAAGTACTTTTCTGGAAGTCTCACCACAACACACTTGCTTACCTCTCTTGAACCACTAAACTTTTCTGCAAAAGAGATGGGGAGATACAGTTACATATCTGGGCTAAACCAGTAATATAAAAAATTCATTACTAAGGAAAAAGAGGGGAACTTGAAGGGGGATAAAGAGATGACTAAGGGTGAACATTAGGGAGTTTAATATGTGTGTTGCTTTATAAGAGAGTGCAGGTATTAAGACACTTGCAAGAAGAGACTGACGTTCCACTTCATTCTTAAGGCTATTTGCGTTGCTTTGTGTTTTATTTAAATATGATCAACTCATATAGCCACTGAAGACAAGTCCAGAGACAATGGTTGTCCACCCAAAATATGCAAATTAAGTTACAGAGAACAAGGACTGATTGAAAGGCAAAGCTAATGATCTACTTATTTTAATAGAAGGGGAAATTAATCAGAAGTAATAGTGAACAGAAAAAAAAATCACCCTTATCACCTGTGATATAAATTTCATAAATTTCACATAAATTTCATACCATGATTTATCTGTGATTAAATTTTTTAAAATGGAGATTTAAAAAAAAATATTTAATGAATTAGGACTTTACATAGACTAGTGTGGACACCAGTTTTATTTTGGCTTGCTATTTTTCTCAATTTTATAATGGCCTTTCTGTCTCCAGTGTCCTCATTCTACCACCAGTTACTTTCCTCAGCAATGAATCTAATCATCTCACTTGCCTGTTTAAAAACTCGTATTGGTTCCCTGTTGCGTAAACGATAAAATCCAAACCCAGCTTGCAACAGGGCCCTTCACAAGCCCCAGCTGACTTCCTTCTCGAGCGGTACACCCTCACACCTGCTAGGATGAACATTTAGACTGTAACACCTTTGCACATATTATTGTGCACTCTCTTTGCCTCTGTGTTCTTTCCCCACCCTCATCTTCACCTGCCCAGCCCCATCTACCCTGAGTTTGAGGGGTTGCCTCCTTGAGTAAAGCCTTCAGTGACAAACTCCCTGCCCTGGACAACTACCCACACTCTCTCTACTCTCCCAGCTTTCTTCAGATCTCTGAAATAGTGTCTAAATACCCGTCACTGCCCTCAGGTTAGGAACAGGGGCCACTCTATTTCCTCTTAACCCCATGCCCGGCAAGGCGCCTGACACACAGTGAGCAGTAGGCGGCTAAGCAAACGTGAAGTTCTTTCTCCATGCTGCAAATCACTTTCCACCATGTTTCGGAGAGCTTCAGGGGCAACTCCCCACAGTTTAACTCCAAAGAGGCCCATTGCCCCCCACTCAGGAGGACCAAGAAATGGAAAATAAGCGTTCTATAAGCCCACACTATGCATTCCTATAGAACAAAGTGGTATCCTCAGGAAGTGACACTCCAGGACACATCCTTAGAAGCCATTTGTCAAAAGTATTCCCCACAGGCGTCTCAAAACAAAATGTTGAGGGCAAGGAGTGCAAAAATGTTTATCTTTCTATTTCATGGATCATCACAGATAAGAGAGAGAGAATAAGAGGAAGAGCAGAGCAAGGAAGAGAGAGTGAGCTATCCAATGCCAGACTTTGCTGCTGTCTGCCCATACCCCCTACGACCCACTGCGACTTGGGAAATTGTCCCAGCCAATCCTTTGCCCTTTCCCATTGACCTTTCCATCTGGATCTTTCCACTGCCAACCAAAAATAAAAATTTTGTTAAACCCAAAATTCAAAATGGTGTGATTTTACTAAAACACTTACTGCATCTAGATTAACATCTATCTTGTCCATGTCAATGCCTATATTACATTAAGTAGTATTTGTTTTGTGCTTGCAAGTAAGAATAATAATTCAGGGTTTCTATCATCTCTGTAACCAGCAATATCCAACAAGTCAATTCAGTTTTCCCCTCAAATTCTTTGAAAATATTCTCAGAGTAAGATGGCTCGTTTCCAATGTTTTAAATGTAAGTTGTCTGAAGCTTCTTTTCCTTTCTTCAGCTGTTAAATGTCTAGCATCTGCAGATTCTAGTCCTAGAGTTAGAGCAGCCTGGAGAGTTTCTAATTTCTTAAACTCTCAATTCTGTCCTGATTCCTACCTTCCGGGAAATAGAACGCTGCTCCTGGAATCTTTCTAAACCACACAAGGCCTGTTGTGTAAGGACATTTCAGTGATCAGAGTTTATGAGTCAGAGCTTCCGAAAGTCTAAATTCCAGCACTGTCCTTACTTTGTCTCTTGGCCAGGATTTAAGCTCTCTAGTTTCTCCCCACTTCCAAGAATTGGTGAGACAAATATTATTTGCAAACATAATGTTAGACTATAACAAGATAATTTTAGAGAAGACAAAAATAAACATAAGGGGGGAAAGAGTTTATAAATATTTGGCAATCATTTTGGGTCTGACCCAATATTAATTGAGTGTACCAAGCAACTTCACGTATTTAATCTTTGCATTTAATCTTTAAAGTAACCCTGTAACATAGGCATTAATCACCTCCACTTTAAAAGAGAAAAACAGAGGCTCAGAGGGGGTTAAACCCCTTGCCCAAGAATCCCACTGCTAGTGAGTGCCACAGATTTTGAACTGAGGTCCTTTGACACCTGGTTCAGAATTCTTTCTACTACACCATTCTGTTGAAAAGATCAGTACATTCCATGGTTGGAAATTTGTCACTCCTTATCTATGAACCACTGTTCAATGTAATCCTTACTAAAATAAATACATTTACTCTAGTACAACCCAAAAGATCACATTGTCTAGAAAAAAATGAAACTAAGAGGTTGCCCCTATTCTTAGGATAGCCTCACTTGAGCAAGAACTGGAAAAGGTAGAATTTGTAGAGGCTACATGCTGTTCCCAGGATCCTATCAAATGCAGACTACTCAGTGCCCCCTCCTTTTGAACTAAATGGGGCCCTTTTATGGTGGAAGCTGCTAATATGGCATCAGGCTATTAATGGGAAAAGCATTTACTTTAGATTAAGAACAGTGTAAAGTAGAGAGGGACTCTCTATGACTGGCTATTAGGGATGTTAATTAAATATTTATAATGTCTAAATTAGCATAGTGAAAGCTCAATTCATCAATTTGTTCTGGTCTGTTTGTGAGGGGGGAAAATAACTCCAAATGCCCCTGAAGAAAGATGCTATGTGAGTCAATAGGAAGATGACTGAACAATTTATTATGATTGCGGTAAACTTTTATTTTGATTTTATTTAAAGGTACTTGTTGCAGCACCTTACTTTAAAGATCATTTACCACAGTCAATATACTGGAGGGCCATGCATTATTCATTGTTATCCAATGAAGAATTTGCTAAGGTGCTTCAATGCGGAATGTCTGATTGATTAATTGATTTGATAGCTACTTCCAAAAAGTAGGGACTAGGTTTAAGGTTGAGAATTGGGGCTGGAAGCCAGAAGCCTTAAGTCCTTCTTCTATTACTAACTAGCCTGCTGAACAACCACGTTTTCCAAGACGTAAAATGTATCTTACTACTAGAGTTGTTTTCAAGCTTCATGGTTAATGGTTCAGAGGAACAGCAGGATCTTCTACCGAAAACTGTTAGGAATGTGGCTGCTTCTCCCTCTGTCTAGTGTAGGGAAGCCAAGGATGTTAACATCTAAATGTCCACAACCTGTGGATACTCAATGAATGTATTTTATGAATTCCATTGGTCAAAATTATTTTTGCCTCATTTTATTGTGGAAAAATCCCAGAAGGGAAAGACCAGCTGCCCAACCTACGTTCAACTGCACACGTTTCTGGCTGCAATGGAGACTTTTCGTCACCAGCACTTTGAGTGGAGTTGTCTGCAGCTTGAATCATCAGCAGCTTGTTGATCATCACCACTCATGCACATTTGGGAAAACACACTTAATTGTGGGAGGCAGATCTGGACTTTTTGACAAACTCGCTTCCACCACACTGGTCCATTAGTTAGTTTCACGATCATATTTAGTAATGAACTACTTCCCCAAAACTAAAAATTTAAAGGAATAGAACTTTTAAAAGATCTTTTAGTTTGTTTGGGCTGTAATAACCTGTTTTCTTCCCTCTTGTGAGTTTTCTTCCATGCAGAAGTGCGCAGAAATCCAGTTTGATCCCTCTTTACATGGGAACATCTGATCTTCCCCTCTCTCTCTCCACCCTCGGAAAGGCCGGCCTTCCCTAAGGGGAAGGCTGGCTTGAAAGGGTTAAAGGTTCTCCGGTCAAAATGACCCAACAGAAGGAGCCCGGCCCAGAGCTGAAATCTAAGTGCTAATGACCGCTGCCCTTCACCCCGCGGCTGTCCACCGGCCAGACCTGCGGCCGGGTGGGGGCCCGGCCTGGGAGAGGGCGCGATGTTCTGCATTTAACATTTGAACTTCTCCTATCCGAGGCAGCAGGCCGTTTTGTCCTGGGGTCGCTGACCCTGGCTCCCCCTTCAGCCGCCCTGAAACCTTAATTGAATGACAGATGGTCATCTTCAGGGGCGCCAGAAGCTGCAGGCTGCCCGCCGCGCGGGGGCCGCGGCCCCAGGCCCCAGCGGGCCCGACCCGGCTCTGCCAGCGAGGGGCAGGCGGCAGAGGCGGCGGGCGGCCTTCGGGGCGTGCCCGGCCCGCGGGCGCAGCGGGTTCTCTGGGCCTCGGCCAAACACGCAGCCCCGCACGGCCAGAGGAAACCTGGGCCAGAGTGGCCCCGAGCGCCGACGTCTGAAGCCCGCGAGGACTTTGGCCAGCAGGCCGCCGTCCAGGCCCGAGTGCCCGTCCCCCGGCGTGGCGCGCCCGCCGCACGCGGCCTGCACCAAGCCGCCCGGAGCGCCTTCGCGGGAGCTCCATCCCGGCCGGAGTCCTCGCGAGCCTCGCGGTGCCGGCGGGTCCGGCCCACCCCGGCGAAGGCGCGCGCCCTGGAATCGCAAAACCACCCCACTGCGGGGAGATGCGGGGGCTCTGGGGCAAACGACAGGCGCCCCAAACGGCGCTCGGAGACACCGCGGCCGGGCTCCGCCGCCTCCGCCGCCCGCCCGCGCACAGCGGCCCATTCTTTAAAATAAAAGCCGCGAGCCCTACAATTACTGGGATGACAGCGAGCGGGTATTGATCGGCAGCGGGCATTGTAGGATCAAGCAGGCGGGCGGAGGCTGACATCGCCGCCCCCACCCTTCGCCGCCGCCTTGTCCTGCAAAAGCGCTAAAAAACCGTTTCTAAATGTTTGATTTCAGACGCACCACCGACACCTGCTGCAAAGAGTGACACCCCCACCCCCGGCCGAAAGGCTGTGCCTCCTCCCTCCTCCCCTCCTCCCCTCCTCCCGTGGGCCTTCCAGGCCCGAGTCAGCTACGCCGCCACCTTCAGCCTTTTTTTTTTTTTCACTTTTTTTAATTACTGAGGGGGAAATATACACATAAGCAAAAGAAAGAAAAAAAGAAAGAAAAGCCTCCCGGCAGGCGCGAGCGGGGGTGGCGAGGAGGGAGGCGAAGACGGTAATGCAACCCTAATGCACAGATAGCTGACATCAACTTCCGTCAGGCAGCTCCTGAGATCGAACCTTTCGATTGTAACTGGGACAATTTGCATAGTGATTCCCTTTCAGAGCTTTCCCGGGTCCATAACAAGCCCAGGCAGCTATTCAAATGCAAGTTGCAACCCCAAATGCAAGGCTGGCCTAACCCAAAAGAGCCATTCGGCTCCCGGGAGAAGCGAGACCCGTGCTCCGGTTCTCACCCTTCTCTTTCCTCCTTTCTTCCCCCTTTTTCTTCTCTCGTTCCTGATTTAGCTGGGAGCTGTTTATTTATGGCTGCAAATGTGTTTGAGCAAGAGAGAGGGAGAATTGATCTCTGCTTGGACTTAAAGATGGAGCCGAAGGCGCTAGAGGGAATTTGGGTTTGTGCGTCTAGCTCAGACCCTGGGCGCCGAAGGGGGCCGCTTGGCAAAGAGCCCGAGATCTTTCTTCCCCGCAACCCTCACCTCGCGACCTTGCAGGAATCCGCGGGCTCGGGAGCGGCCTGGCTGACCCGCCTGCCCCGGGCCGAGCTACCAAGAAAGGCTTCGTGGAGGGGGCCATCCTGTCTCTGTCTTTAAAATGAGCGCAATAAAAGGTATCACCTGCGACGTGTGCGGATTACTTTTACTGTGCCTTGCGCGTTGGGGGGGCGGGTACACTTTAGAGGAAATGGGGTGTTAGGGGGTTGAAACTAGGGTCCCCGTTTATGGTTTCTGTCTCATTTGAAATTATATGCAGATTGACTCTCCTTTCCCTCCCTCCTAGGGGGCAAATCCTCCAACGGGAACCCGTCCGCTTGTCACGGAAGCAACTTGCCATGAAATCCGCTAATGCGCTGCGACTCGCCCGCTGGGGTAAGCCAGCCTCACAGGCGCAGGCGGGGGCGGGGTGGGGCACAGCGCGGGGGTGCTTAGCCAGGGCAGGGGCTCCGCCGGCCCGGCCACGCCGGTCCGCTGCTGAGCTGGCGGCCACGCAGACTGGGTGGGAAGCAGAGGGCAAAGGGCAGCAGCCGCGTCACAGCAGAGCCAAGTGGGGGCGCCCCCTCCCAGCCTGCCCTCCCAGCCAAGGCCACTAACAGGTCCTCGTGACGAGTTTAAAGTAGCAAACAAGGGCGGGGGGAAAGGCCTCCGGAACAGGGTGTAAATATCCGGGCGCGCCGGGCGGGCCGGCGGATACGAGAACGCGTCCGAGGTTTTGTTCGCGTGGACCAGCACCTGGGTTCCAGCGAGTTGTACAAACGGAGCCAGTCAGATTCATTCGCCCGGGGAAATCTCTGAACTGGGACGTGTCTACATTTTCCCAGGCTGGTTCCCGCTTTCTAAATCTCCCGGTTGCTGGGCTGTCTCTCCGAATCCGGCCCAAACATGCTAAAGACCATCACAGTGCACTGTCCTTGCAGCACTGACCGTTATCTTGGTGGCAGAACCAGATCCTCTGGTCAGATGACATAAAGCGGCGGCTAAATTCGTGTCTTTTTGTTTTGTATTGTTTTGTTTTGTTAAGTGGTGAGAAAATGTAGGCTTCTTAACCCTGCGGAAGCAGCCAAACACATTTCCCAGTGTCCTTTGCTTATTTGGTTCGGGTGCTGAAAGCTGTCTGGCCGTTAGCTATTTCACTGCGACTGTTTTATGCAGAGCACTTGGGATATCTTGTCATTTTTTTTTAAGTCATGTTATCCTAAAATTTACCTATAGAATGACTCTCCAGTTGTTTCGCAATGGGTTTCTTAGGGACCAGATCATAATGGGGACGGTTTGGAATTGAATGAGAAAAGCCGACAGGAAGGTACAAATAAACCCAATGAAAATTGAAAACAAATCGAACAGACGAAGTGATTATGAAAGAAGATGAGGGATTCAATTAATCTGGAAAGAGCAAGTTTAAGGTCTGAATTTTCTAATATAATGGCCAACTATGACCAATGAAAATGAATTAAATCCATTCCTTTGACTGTGCACGCACAATCTGCGAACACAGGCCTTCCTGAGTGTCTTGGTCAAGTACACATTGAGAGGCATTTCAAATTCAGCTTTGGGATGCTTTCCTACTTTTTTGGTAAACTATAACCAGTTAGGTGACCTTTAGTTCTGATGAAAAACAATTTCAAATATACTTCTGGCTGTAGGAAAAGAACAAAAATTAAACCCTATCAGTTAAATTATCTCTGGTTTCTAAGGGGTTAATTTTGATGTAAATAACCTACTCCTCTTTGAGCTAGGAGGAAGAAAGGTAGAGGCCCCGGCAGCGAGATGCTGCCTGCTGGTGACAGAGCTCTGTGGGTCTGAGGAGAGCACGGAGAGGCTCTGAACCTGGCTTTGGGTTTGTTGCTTCCCTCTCGCTCTTAAAACAGTAACTCAGATGTAAGTAAAAGTGTTTTCATTTTATATTGATCTCGCTAACATCTTTCATTATCCAGCATGTAGCCACAGCAAATTATCGCTCATTTGATACCGAGAATTCTATTGACCATCACATTCGCTGGAGAGAGAATTCTAACTACTCGGCTGCTCTGTAGTCAGAGCTGAGGCTGAGGATGTTCTCAGCTAAAACCAAAATAAATTGAGCCCTCTGCCTCCAGGAATTGATGGAGATGTGTTCATTACATCAGGCCACGTGGACATGCATAGAAATCTGCTTTTTACTCTGCCTGCCTTGCCCCCACTCATGAGAAAGGTCGGCCCCTTTGGAAGAGATGGCCTACTTGGAGGGTTGGGCTTTATTTGTCTCTTCTAGATCCTTTCTGGCAACTTCTTTCCAGCTCTGGCCAGGGTTTCCTCAACAGAAATGATAACCATACCAATTTGGATACTTACAGGAATCTTTAAACGCCCCCCCCCAAAAAAAACCCCTCAAATAAGCACCAGTGATTTTTAGTCTCAACACAATTTTCTAAATTAACCTGCCCCGCCTTCGGCCCCCAAGACCCCGTGTCCGCAGAAAAGGCTAACTAGAGGAAAAGGGAGCTCTGGGATGTGCAGCTGTTCTCGCTTTGGCTGGCTGTGGGCACCCACCCAAGTAAGAGGCCGGGCGACTGCAGTGCCTGTGGAGGGGCGGAGGAGAAAGCCTGGGGCTAGTGAAGGCCTCACCTTTTACCCTCGGGCTGCCTCCTTAAGGCAAAAGCTGGTAAAGGCGGCGAGAGGGGAATGGAGGCTGGAGGGAGGGACTGAAAAGGAAAGGAGGGACTGGGTTTGTTTCCTCCGAAGCTGGGGGCTGAATCTGCCTTCGAGCAGAAAGCAGATTCAGCCCCAGCTGCACCTCCCCCAGAAGCGGGGCCACCTAAGGCCCCAGCCCACTGCCTGACTTCCTCCTCCCAAGGCGGCCTCCTCATGCCTGCTTGTCAGGAACCATGAGCCCTCGCCGCCTCCCTTCGGCGTCCGAGAAAGTTGCACCGACTCGATGGTGTGCTAGCCGGCACAACGAAGGCGAAGAGAGAGACGTCGAGCCGACAGTGGGCAGCTGAGCTGGTGGCGCTGGACCACTGCGAGCCTGGCGTCGAGACCTGTCAGAATATCAAGGAATAAGGCATCTACTTCTACGTCTGCTTCTCTTAAGTCCTCCGCCCTGAGAGAAGGCCAGGACGACGTTGGAGGAGCCATGCCCCAGAACTCGGCGAAAGAGGTGGTTTGGTTGGATTCATTTTCGCAACCACCAGGAGAGTAGTCCAGAATGAAAAGGGGACCCATTAACGACTTGTGCAATGAGTCTGGCGTGCGCCGGCGAATCTAAGCCTGTTCCAAATGCGGGAGCGCACGTAGAAGCTCCGAAGGACACGGCTTACTAGCTATTTTCCTAACGGTGCTTTTAAGTGTGAGTGAAGTTTTTCGCACCCTCTCGTGAGCCAAGCTCCCTGAACCCTCAAGCATTTGGAAGCCACTTTGTTCTAGAAGGAGGCAGTGAACAGTGATCTGTGCGCGCTGAGATCACACAGAGGAGCAGCAGTGGAGAGATGTAGATTCCAACTCACCTTCGTGGGGTGAGGGGATAGGGGAGGGATGAGAAGATTCACACGGTGGCTATTTTTTGGTTTTCTTTTTTATCTTTAACATAGATAAAATAATTCCCCCTGCCCACGCTGGTGTAACCAACTGCATGCCCCAAAATGCACACTTATCCCCCAAATGTAGCTCACTGACCATCACAAGAATCCAGCCCACAGAGGTTTCAGAACCTTTTGATCCCCATCAAGCAACCTAGCACACGAATGGAGGCAGTACTTTGTAGGCTCGAAGATCCAGGGTGGCTGGATGGTGGCTGGATTGGGTTCTGGGAGCCCAAGCCTGAGCAAGCAAGGAAGGCTCTGGCCCTGCCAGAGTTGTGAACCCACTAAAGCAGCTTCATCCTGAGAATTATTTGGGGGAACCAGACCTGTGACCTGGGTGTAAGTTAAAGAAGGGGCTAGGGACAGGTCGCAAGCATTTCTTTGAAACTGGCCGAACTGAGAACTACCCAGCTGGCCCCGCATGGCTGCAGACTGGAGATTAGGAAATGTATTCCGACACACAGCAGCACACATCTCCTCCGGAGGGCCAGCTCACCCCTGCACTGGAGGAAGTTTGGGGGAAGGGAGGCACCTGACTCGGCCACTACGCTTTCCAGCCGCCCCTTTGGCCCCCTCCAGGTTTTGCCAGGCAAATGAAACGAGCAGAACTCAATAGTAAATTATTTTGTTCAGCCTTCTGTCTTTTTATGAAAATAAAAGACAACACTTTGTCATTTTTAATCATATAAGCAGACAATAAACCTAATTTCGATATTGATTTTTTTCCAGAATCAAGTGATTTTGTACAGCGTCTGTGGTGTTTCCTTTCGGAGGAAGGGCCTTTGCTGGTACATTGTGTGGCCAGCTCTAAGGCTGCGTCTACAGCAGCGCTTATCTGAAACATGTCCTGTACTCAATTGTAGACTTTGAGGCTGGATAGCTGGCAGGGGCTCTTGCTGGATGGCAGGGAATTTGGTTTTTGTCTAATTACCTAGATAACGGTTTCAACTGGGCTGCCTCTGGTGCCCTAGAACAGATGTAAGGCTCAGCTGACACTTTTAGCATTTTAGGCCTCGGAGATTCAATTTGCTTAAATTGTTTTTTTAAATAAAATCAAATAAATCAAAAGTAAAATAATAAAAATCTTGGTAATATCAGGGTACTGGATGGTGCTATAGAATTCCTTAGCAAGAGGAGCACACTCTCCCAGTTTACCAAGCCCCAAGCTCCAGGAAGAGGCCAACTCTGAGCCTTGGGACGCACAAAGGCCCAGCAGAGTGGAGTGAGAGGACGCCAGTTACAGCCAAGGGCCCAGAGGCTCCAGTGCTCCCTCCTTGTCTGGTACTCACTTCCTCTTTCCTACTTTAAAAACAAGATTATTTGATGGCAATGCCAATTGAGTTGGCACTTTCTATGTTATAGTCTCGAGGAGCTGAGAGGTGGGCCAGGCTTCCACCTATCTACAGAAGGAAGAGAAGGAGAGAGAGGGAAGGGAGGGAATGAGGGGGAAAGTTGCTGGAAACAAAAGAGGTGGAGAAAAAGAGGGAGGAAGAGAGGAAAGAAAAATTAGGAAAGGAGTAGTGGAAAGAACAAATGAAAGGAAGGAGGAAAAAGAAAAGACAGAGAAAAAGAGAAGTGAAAAGAATGTTGAAGAAGAGGTGGAAAAAGAAGGAGGAAAAACAGATTTTAATAAAGAAAACACACAAAGCTACCCATCCTCTGGAGGAAAACTGTGACTGCCCTGGCAGACTACCTGGACCTTTCACTGCAGCCCCGGGCAGCTTCTCCTCCCTCCCAAAACGCAGAACCAATGACAGTCCCAAGCATAAATTAAAAGCCCCAACTTCCTACTCCTGTCCCAGACTAGACTCAGGTCACCTTACCTTGATGTCTGGCGGGGGATCCCACCCGCTACCCTAGCATCACCCTCCCCCAACTCCTCGCCTCCAAGAGCCGAGGACCCTGGCTGGGGAAGGGGTTGGGCAGTCTGCGCCTGCCAGAGCGGGTTGTAACCTCGGGCCCGCGAGTAACCCTGGGGCTCTGACCTTTCCCGCCGTCCTCTAGGGTCAGTATTTAACCTTTAGCTTTCCCACCCTACCCCCCACCACTCAGTGGCCCTCGGCTAGTGAGAAAAGAGGAGTGGGTCGATATTTGGAACAAATAGGAGAGGGGCGGTGCCTAGGCAGAATGGGGCAGGGATGCTGCGCAAATCAGCGCGCACATTTCCCTGCAGAGGAAATCGAGTCTCAAGGATCGCGCCCTTGCCCAGCGCTGGACGGCAAGGCCCATTTCAACCCTGGTAAAGACCCTGCTGAGACACAGAGGGGGAAAGTTGGCATCTTTCCCAGTTTCTCTGCCCAGTTCAGAGCAGTTTCTCTTCATTCCAAAGCTCCCCCACCTCCCCAAACCAGCTACCCGTTTGCCTTTGGGGGGCCTCGAGAGGTTGGGCCAAACGGGCGGGAGACTAGAGTGTAGAGACAGACTTGTGCCTCTCTCAAGCCCGAAGCGTTTGGCTCCTCTTCGGGAGTGGGTGCCAAGAGAACCAGTGAAGAAATCGGGCCAAAGTCCAGGCCACCGAGCCCCGCTGGCGGCCTCACTGTCCCCGCCGGAACAGCCAGGACTAGCCTCGCGCCTGCGCCATCCCACTAACTCCCAAAAGCCCCGCAACCGTCGCCCCAGAGGGCTCTCCCACAGGGGACTAGAGAATGCGGCAGTAAACCGGAGGCTGAATTGGTGGGGGTGGGGGTGGGGGGCGGGGTTGAGAGGGAAGCGCCCCCTCCCTGCCCCCCAGCTCCCAGCGGCTTGGGGTTTTCGCGGTCTCCCCAGCTGGAGCCGGGGCTGCCAGGAGCCGAGAGCGTTAGGTTCAAATGCATCAAGGCTCTGAAGTCATTTATCCGGTTTCATAAATAATTTTCTTATTACACTTAAGCCCGAGTCCTGCCCCCTTCCCGTTTTTATTGCGGGGTTTCAGCGGCAAAAAGTTTCTAAGTCGGGTGGGCCGTTGTTTTCCTTTTTCCATCATTAACATCATTAATATAAGCTATCAATAACCCTGTCGTTCGGAGCCGAGTTTCACGGTATTGATCCACGCAGCTATTCATCTCTGCCATGCAAGACACGGAATAATTTTCGCATTACAGTAGCTTGGATTTGCTTTTAATTCATATTTAAAGCTGCAACCGGCTCGGTGGAGCGCTCTGCGAAAGACTAGAGGCGCCTAATTAATAATAAGTTAGAAACGAAGGAAGGCACCAGCGAATAAATAATTAATACAGACATCTATGTCTCTTTGAATATTGCTCCTTTAAAAATTTAGACTTACCAGGACCATACTGTAAGTCTGCAATTTATATTGCGGGGATGATTTAAGAAAGCTATTTTTTTTCCTTGAAATACAATACTAAATTATTTACACTGTTTTGCAAACCTAAGTTCCTTCATTAGCCAGCCCCTCTGGTTTGTTCTTTCCAGGTGGAAAACACCAATTTTTAAAACAAAAATTATTATTATTATTTAACAATCATAATAAACTCCCAACAAGAACCCCCACATGCAATTAGCTTCAGGCAGCAAGGTTGAGGAATAGTGGCCGGGAGAGCAAGTACAGAGTCTGCAGCTCTGGGGCGGGTGGGGGGGGGGGCCCGCATCATATAGGGGTTTTGTTAGAGAAAACAAAATCCAAAGGCACTGGGCAGAGATTTGGGGGCATTCAGTGGTGCAGAAAGGGACAGAGTTTGAGGTGAACCCCTGGAATCCTCAAAGGGCCTTGGGCAGAGAGGAGGGTGGGATTTGGAAGGTCCCAAGTTCCCCTCAATGACAAAATAAAGAAAGAAAGAAGTTTTACAGAAAGGCTATTTAAAGCCAGGACTGTATTCCAGACTATCCAGGAGCTACCAGTGGGCTAGGAGAAATAAAATTCAAGTGTGTAGAAGTGACTGAAAATTTGACAAGGTTTTTGTATGAGAGAGAGTAGGATTTGTTTGCAATATTGTTAGCAACATTGATTTTTTTTTGTTACTTTGGATGAATGTATGTTAAACAGAAAAATACAGGCATTAGTCAAATACATTATAATCATCTATTGTTGAGAGAGAAGTTTCTCAGGTGAGTGCCTGAGTGTTGGGATTGTGGGGCAGTTCCAGGTTCAGGTAAAGGCAGCCCAAGCCCCCAGAGGCTGGCAGTGTGGAGACGGGAGAGGGCTTCACCTCCAGCTCAATCTTCCTTCCTACTTTTAGAATTACAGCCCGTGTTTAACCAACCCACCACCCAGGTGAGTCAGGCTCGACCCCTCTGCCCGGTTAAATGGTGATTAGAGAAATTGAGAAGTGGAGGTGTTCTTGGCCAAGCAGTTTCCCCCAAATTTCTCACTGGCCCACCCATCATCCCCACAGCCTCCTAGCCCAGACTTCAGGTCTCTTGGGCCTGGTGACCATCACTTCAACCCCCTTGGGGCTACCAATTCCCAGCCCTGGTGGCCTGAGGCCGGCCGGGGTGCGACCGCAGCCCGTGCCTATACACAAATACATGCGCGCACCCATAAATGTGCACCTACACCTGAAAAAAGGCAGTAGGAGGGGAAGGAAACACAGGAGCATCTACTTACAAGCGCCTGGGGACTCTCCCGACCCCGACCCCAACCCCTGGACCTTGGGCGCTAGCCCGGCCCAGAGAAATGTGCCTCAGGGGCAACACACATCCCCCAGCCATCGGCTCCAACAGCGCAGCCTCCTCACCCAGCGTTCGGGGATTGGGCACCAAGGCCGCACTCTCAGCTTCTTTTCTCACCCCCAGTCCTGTGCCCTGGATCACCACATTAATAGCTCAAGACCCTCTGGGTCACCGCATTAATGGAGCAATGTTCTTCGCCCTACCGTGCAGGCAAAGGTCTTTTCCGAGCTCCACCGAATCTAAAGAGCGCGCACAGACCCCTCAGGTTTTGAATGGTTCAGAGGGGTGAGAGAGGGTGTACATCAGGGTTAGAGGGCGAGGGTCCCGAGAAAAGGCTTCTGGGCTCTTGATGACTACAGAATCCTGCACAGGGGTGGCACTGGGGCCAAAGGGTGAGCAGGCACTCTCACCCAGAGCCCAAAGGGTCCGACGCCCGGGGGCTACCAGCCACGGGGTTGAAGGAATGAAGAGGTAGAGGCATGCAAGGTGGACAGGGCAGGATATGCAAGAAAAGAAGGCAAAGAGTGCAAAGTGCGAAGAGGAAAGGAAAGGTGGAAGGAAGGAAGGAGGAGGTTCGGGCTGGGGGAAAACAAAAGGCCAGCGGGCCCAGCAGTCTGGGAGGGAAGCGCAGACAAGGAGTGGGGAGCTCAGAACACCGTCGTTTCATTTTTAAATCTTCTAGGTGTCTGCGTGTCAAATAAAGACAAGGGCGATAACGATTACTCTGTTAAATCTATGGTACTTGACTGCGCAAACACTAATTGATTAGACACCAAAATGATTTGTTTAAAGAGTTTTCCTTCGCAAGAGTAGCTGCTCTCGGGCCCGGGTGGGTGTTATCCTGTGAGGCTGCGGAGGAGCTCGCCAAGTGGGCCGCGCGCCGCACAGCTGGCAATCCCCCAGGGTGGGGGTGGAGGCAGTGTAACCTGTGGGCCCCGCCAGCCTGTAGCTCGGGGTTGGACTGCGACCCGCGAGTTCCGCCCTTCCTGTCTTCCTGGGCGGGAGGACTGTGCACCTAGAGACCGCCTGGAGCCGACTTTGGCCTCCACCCGCCCTCTTTGAGTTTTCTCCACCTAAAGTCGCTTAGAACTGCACCGGCGTGAGGGTCCCCTGTCCCTTGACCTATCCTCCCAGCACTCAGCCCTGGCGCTCCGCCCTGACGCCCCCTAATCCGGAACAGAGCCCCGGATTCTAGGTGCAGGAAGAGGATCCTTAACCACCGCCCCAAATCTGGAAAATTTGTCACCCGCCACAGTCTGGACAGGTCTCCTTTGTAATAGACTTCAATGATATACAGACGGGACCAAAAACAAAATCCACTGAAAGTTGGACGAGAGAAGGCCAGCTTCCCCCGGAATCGAACTGGCTAAGGATCCCAGCGCGGGGTTCTGCAGCCAAAGCATCAAGAGGGAGCTTTGGACCCCGCCGCAGCTCCACGATATTACATCCCTTCTCCCTTCAGCGCTTTTGGCCTGAGGCCTTGGAAAGCCCTCTGCGGTCTGGGGACCGCAGAAACAGATTTAAACCCCAGAGAGCCACTTCTAGTTTATTGGATGGCCCAAAAGAGGAAGTGACGGGAGGTGCCTGTCCGACGTCCGGGCACTCAGTCCTGGCCACTCTCCGCGTCTCCTTGAATCTGGAGTCTCCTGAAGTTGGCATTAGCCATGCAGAGCCCTTCACCAAAGTATCTTCTCTGTGGGTTTGGAGGAGGTGGGTAGGCGATTGAACGCAGGAGAGCACAAAAATACAGAGTAAAAAAATATGCATATTGTCATGGGCCTTCCCTCTGCCCCACCTTGGAGCCTGTGGAGACCTGCCTGGAAAAGGACTTCTATGAGGACAAATACGTCTGGAAGGCTGTGGTACGCGGCCATTTTTGCAGGCTATTAGCAGGGCCTCCAGAACCAGATGGAGCCCCTCTTAAAATTGAAGGTGTTTATGCTGGAGATGAAACTGACTGCTCTCTAGGGGAAAGATGTGCTTATGTGTACAAAGCAAAGAACAACACAGTGACTTCAGGTGGCAAACTGAACAAAACCAGAGTCGCCGGGGGGAGGGTAACTCGTGCTCCTGGAAGCGGTGGCATGGTTCCTGCTAAACCCCAAAGCAACCTTCCTGCTAAGGCCACTGGGCACAGAAGCTGTGTGATGCTGTATACCTCAAGGATTTAAACTGATTGAAAACTAACTCAGCAGCCCTGACTGGTGTGGCTCAGTTGGTGGAGTCTTCTGGGGAAGCGAAGGACTCCCGGTTGGGGCGCATGCCTGGGTTACAGTTCTGTCCCTGGTCGAAATGCAAAGGGGAGCCAGCTGATGAATGTTTCTCTCTCATGTTGATGTTTCTCTTCCTCTCTTTCTCCCTCCCTTCCCTCTCTCTAAAATAAGTAAGTAAATAATATCTTCTTTAAAAAGTAAAAAATATATACATATTGTTATGGGCAAAAACATAATTTAGGTTAAGAAAGAAAAAGCGATGGAACAGGTGGATTAAAAATTATATGCTAAGTAGAAGATCAAAGATTGACAAAGAGGGTTAGAATAATTGGTTATCCTTTCCTTGGCCCCCAGGGACACATGGAGAAAGTCATTGATTAAATTTTTAAAATGGTTTCAATAGTGAATTATCAGACCACCCCTTTCTGACTTTCTTGGTGTTCTATTCCAAGCCAACAGCAATTTTCTGAATTAAATATCTCCAGAGGTGGGAGGAAGACAGGAGAGCCCGGCAGAAAGCACCACCAAATCCATCACCCCCCAGTTTATCAAATTGTGACCAGTTTCCAGACACCAAAGAAACGGTTCCTCATCAGGAATTTAATTCTAGACTTGCTATAAGCATCAGAAACACTGGTGAGTTGCCTTCTGAGGCTGTGGCAAAGGAGTCAGCCTCCCACGGGACCTTGGCTGAGGGAATCTGCCCTGATACCCAGGCTTGCTGTTTGTGTGGTCAACGAATATGTAGTAAATATTTCATGTCTCAGAGGGGCCAGAAACATTTCTTTAGAATGGCCTTAAAAACTGGGACTGGGCTATATGTTACCTCTGTATTACTCACAAAGAAAGCTAAACCAGTAATTCTGAAACCCCAGGAAGATTCTCAGAAAAGCTTGTGTGCCCAGCATTCGGAGGAATGGACTTATTCTCCTTTTTAAGCTTAGTGGGGTCGCCTGGAAAGCTCTAGCTCACCCAGCACAAGAAAGATTGTACCCACTTGATCACCACCCCAATATTTACAAAATAAGCAGTCTAAAATCCTTGTTTCCACGTGGAGAATATTACCAGGAACAGTATCCAGTCAATAGTCTTATTTCCTTTTTTTCTTAAATATATATACATGTATGTAATTTTATGGTGATGATTGACACTTTTTTTTAAGTTTCCTGCAGCTACTCAAAATCTAACTAGCTGATATTAAGCATCCCTTTTAGACTTCTTGGCTGTTATAAAGAATTGTGCAGCATACTGTAATACACTTGATCAACCAAGTAGTTCCAAGGAACTCCTCCTTGGGCTTTCATTGTTTCATTCCTCCATAGTGCTCCCGATGGGTGCCAGACATTGTGCTCGGCACTGGAGGAGGCTGGGGGGAGGGACAACAGGACAAAAAGCTACCCAACCCAGGTAACAGTTGGCAATCCATCTAGTCTCACTCACATAGACACACACACATTCACTTTAACTAAGCCTAAAATAATCCTTCCCTTTCCTTAGTATAGTAACATTTTCCAAGAAGTCCAGTCAGAATAAAATGTTTCTGAGAAATCACTGCAGTTCAGTCAACTACGGGAAAATGATGGTTAGTTATAACAGTATGAATAGACAAGAAAGATTAGGGAGAGCTGCAAACCAAAGCGAGTGCTGCACATGTATGAGCCCAGCATATGCAATGGCCATCCAGATCTTTTCTTCCACTTCTCCTTTCGTGACCGACACTGACACCTTTTAATGAGGGGGTAGGGGCTTGAGCTCACCTGATTCCAGCCCTCTTCATGCGGCCTCCGGGGGCTCAGCCGGAAGCCTCACATGGCGGAGGGTTACCAGGGTCGAGTCCCTAATTAGTTACACAAAGAGAAAACCATGAACAATTTGTGCACTTGGTAGTATTTACTTCTTTCTTGTAACAAACTGCCTTTTGGGAAGAGAGTTGTCATAAGGGCAAATCAATCATTTCCGAGGGATTAAAATATGGGCGTGTGTAGAGACAACAGTTTAGCTTAAAGGTTGTCCACTACTTTAACCCATTGTGGGTCTCATATGAGAGCCACACACTCAGTGTGTAGCAACAACAACAACAAAGGGGGAAAAAAAACCCAGAAACAATAAGGAAATAAGAATCCAACTTCCCAGCAGCACACTATAATCCACTAGGTAGAAAATACATATTATGCTTGTGTGTGTGAGTAGATATATGTAGACAAAAGTTTAAGTAATTTTGTTTCCTGAGCTTTTTTATGTCAGTGTATTTTTCCCAAAGATCTTTTCCTCTCTGGGGGCCTTAAATTCCTAATGCTCACTGTACAAGTAGATGGGAATCCCTTCAGATAGATTCCCATTTCCAGGGCTTTCCCAGGCATTGTTTGGACAAGATAAGAATGTCTCATGATAAAACCAGCAAGATTAACCAGTCCCAGGACACGACCACTTTCAAGGAAGTCAGGTCGACTGTACCCACCCGGATCATGGTGTTGCCCTGGTGATGGCAGGAACCTGGGCAAAGAGATGGGCCTGCTCAATGCCTTAGCTGGTAGGAAGTTTCCCCCAAGAATGGGCCTGCCCAAGCTTTTGCCTAGGGGACTCAGCCACCATGACTACCACTGGTCTCTCATAGGGTCTGGCTGGGAGCATTTTCAGCAGAGACACCACTGGTGGGCTCCGACCGGGTGTCCCAGCAAAGGATCGTACAATTTGAGTTCGGAGCTGTACAGGCCACAAACACTTTGTTCCATATCCGGTCCCCGATACCCAGGCTCTGAGAGGCCCCATTGTGAGCACCGTTCGCCTGGGGCTGAGGCTTGGCGCTGACCCGGTCGTAACTGCCAAGGGCCTGACAATAGACACATCTGTCCTTTCTCTGAGGGATGAAAGCACCTAAGCGGACACGGGTCTGCCTTTTGTTACAGATTTTTTTTTCTTTCTTTTGTAAATGAAATAAAAGTCGTGGCATGTGGCGGCCGGAGTACGTCCCACACTGGGGGCCTCCCTACACGTCCCCACCAGGCCCAATGACCAGGTTCGATTCCGAATTGAAACGTGATTGTGAGAAGCGGACAATTACGCCAGAAGCTGAATTGATTTTCAAATCTGGAGGCTTCTCGCGGGGAAGCCGGGAAGAGGGCGTCCCTACGGGCCAAACGGAGACAGGCGCGCCTGGTCCACCATGCCGGTGGCAGTCCTTCCCGCGAGCAGTGGCTTCTGGGTGCTTCACCAGGAGGCCCATGGCGAAACTGCGGGAACAGCCGGAGACTCGGTGTCCTCACTAGCACCCAGAAGTTAACAAGGGAGCCCACCAGGGCACCCCCCGCCCCCAACACACACACACAGTCATTAGCGAAGCAGACGCACCGCCGTAATTGTCATCTCAGCCAGAGAAGGACCCAGGCAGCGGGAGACAGCGAGGTATGGCCCCGACTCTTGGCACTGACAGCTCCTCTCCCCAGACCATGGAAGAGGAGGGAGAGGTGGGCAGAGGATTATCAGGGAGGTCACAGATTTCTGGGTCAAGAGCCACCAAGCTGACCGAGGCCTTTAAGATATTTGTTCCTTGAGGATGGGGAGAATGCGGACTCCCAGAAGCCCTCCAGGAAATAAAGCTTAGTAGGCTAGGGTGGAGGGAGTGGTGACACAGTAACAGCATCCCGGCACCCTGCGCCCAGAGGCCGCAGCTGGAGAGAGGGCCAAGGGCTTCCCAGGCGCAGCGCACCATCCGGCACGAAAGCCCAGCAAGCGCAGCCCAGGACTGGCGGCAGAGCCCATTCGGGCCAGGGAGCAGAGAGAGGCCCCGGTCTCCCGGGGCTGCGGCGGCTGCCCGGGGTCTCTGTGCATGCTGGGCCTCCCCACGTGCACACCGCAAACCCCGCTGCCCGCGCTGCTACGAAGGCGCGAGACCCCCTCCCACAGTCGCACGCGGACGTCTCGGGCCGCGCGCTCGGGGGCTGGGGGGCGGGGCTGAGCCGCGCGCGCGCCTGCGCGCAGCGCCCAGCGGGCAGGAGGGCGGGCCGCGGCGGCTGTGGCGGCGGCGGCGGCAGCACCGCGGCCGCAGAGTCTGCAACAGTAACCGAGCCATGGCTCGAGCTGGCCAGCGGCACGGGCAGGCAGCAGCCGCGGCAGGCGCGCCGGCTGCGTCAGGGGAGCCGGGGACCTCACAATTCTAAGAAGGAGAGGGGCGAGAGGGGG
The DNA here is from genome assembly GCA_004024845.1 of Tonatia bakeri. Taxonomy (NCBI): domain Eukaryota; kingdom Metazoa; phylum Chordata; class Mammalia; order Chiroptera; family Phyllostomidae; genus Tonatia; species Tonatia bakeri. The sequence continues at coordinate 273,774 of PVIA01000505.1, read as the reverse complement.
CTAGGGGCGAGGGGGCTGGGGACACGGCGCTCACCCAACTGCGCTGATCCTTTTTGGAAATTAATATTAAAAAAAAAAAAAAAAGGAGCCGAGGACGCAGAGGGGAAGGTGGGGGCAAGAGGGAAGGCGAGACACTCAGAGAGGGAGACAGAGCCCCACAGTGAGAGGAAGGAAAGAAGGCAACAGTCGCCGGCAGCCGATGTGAAGACCGGACTCCGCGCGCCCTTTGCCGCCTCTGTCCGGCCTCATCGATGTTGTGTCCGCCGCCCGCTCGCCCGGATCACGATGAATGCGCAGCTGACCATGGAGGCGATCGGCGAGCTGCACGGGGTGAGCCATGAGCCGGTGCCCGCTCCTGCTGACCTGCTGGGCGGCAGCCCCCACGCGCGAAGCTCCGTGGCGCACCGCGGCAGCCACCTGCCCCCCGCGCACCCGCGCTCCATGGGCATGGCCTCCCTCCTGGACGGCGGCGGCAGCGGCGATTACCACCACCACCACCGGGCCCCCGAACACAGCCTAACCGGCCCCCTGCACCCTACGATGACCATGGCCTGCGAGACTCCCCCAGGTATGAGCATGCCCACAACCTACACCACTTTAACCCCTCTGCAGCCGCTGCCGCCCATCTCCACCGTGTCGGACAAGTTCCCCCACCATCACCACCACCACCACCACCACCACCACCCGCACCACCACCAGCGCCTGGCGGGCAATGTGAGCGGTAGCTTCACGCTCATGCGGGACGATCGCGGGCTGGCCTCCATGAATAACCTCTATACCCCATACCACAAGGACGTGGCTGGCATGGGCCAGAGCCTCTCGCCCCTCTCCGGTTCCGGTCTGGGTGGTATCCACAACTCCCAGCAAGGGCTCCCCCACTATGCTCACCCGGGCGCAGCCATGCCCACTGACAAGATGCTCACCCCCAACGGCTTCGAAGCCCACCACCCAGCCATGCTCGGCCGTCACGGGGAGCAGCACCTCACGCCCACTTCGGCCGGCATGGTACCCATCAACGGCCTTCCTCCGCACCACCCCCATGCCCACCTGAACGCCCAGAGCCACGGGCAGCTCCTGGGCACAGCCCGGGAGCCCAACCCTTCCGTGACGGGTGCGCAGGTCAGCAATGGAAGTAATTCAGGGCAGATGGAAGAGATCAATACCAAAGAGGTGGCGCAGCGTATCACCACCGAGCTCAAGCGCTACAGCATCCCACAGGCCATCTTCGCGCAGAGGGTGCTCTGCCGCTCCCAAGGGACCCTCTCGGACCTGCTGCGCAACCCCAAACCTTGGAGCAAACTCAAGTCCGGCCGGGAGACCTTCCGGAGAATGTGGAAGTGGCTGCAGGAGCCGGAATTCCAGCGCATGTCTGCGCTCCGCTTAGCAGGTGAGCGGCTCAAGGAGTTGGGCGCGAATGTATGGGGAAGACTAGGGACCGAAAAAGAGAGGGAAGGAGAGGGGGCTGGAACCACTTCACCTTGTCCTCCTTTTCCTGAAAGGGGGTCTTGGGCCTGGAAGAGCCAGCACACGGCTCCAGGCAGCAGACAGCCGGCTCCAGGACTTAGTGTGTTGGGCTGCGCAGGGCTCCGGGAGCTCAGTGGTGCGGTCTCTGTGACTGCCCGACGCACATATGCTGGAAAACTGCGCGGGAAGCTCGCACTACCGGAGGCGAAGAAAAGTCCCCGCACCTGGCCAGACACCGTCCGTGCGTCCCTTCTCGGTTGGGCACTCAGGTTTGGGGAGAGGGAGGCAAAGCGGCTGTGGAACTACGCTACGCACCTGGCACTTGCCCGGGCGCTAGGCTGGAGCTGCTTGCCAATGTTGGGCACAGTTCGCTGCAGTGTCCCCCTCCCGCCTAACTATCGGCTCCGGGTGGGACGGGGATAGGGAGCGCAGTCAGAGTTCTCGCAAAAGGTTCTGAAGTCTAGGCACTGTGGGCGTATGGCGCGGACGCCGTGTCAGGGTTAGCAGGCACTCTGCGCTCGCAACCGGCTGTGGAATGGAGAGGGAGACAGTGCGGAGGGAGGTCCGGGTGAGGGCGACGGAACCACAAGGGAACTTCCAGCGGAGCGCAGGGATAGTGTTCGCTGCCCACTCGCTTAGGACTTTGCGTTTTCATTTTATTCCTTTGCATGTTTCTTTTTTCCATTTGAATTCCAATCCAGGGGAGAGTGTGAGTGTGAAAATAGCCCCTAAGAGTCCGAGCAGAGGTCTCCCGGGACCGAAACCCCGAAGCCCAGGCGTTTTGAAGTTTAGCAGGAAGGTCTAGGCGGCGCTGCACGGAAACAGCGCCTAGCTCCCCCCGCCTCTCTAGGCCAAGGTGTGGACGAGGCTCTGGCCAGCCGAATAGCCGAGGGAACAGCTGAGCCCGGCCTGAATGGCACAGAGGGATTTCGTTTGGATTCCGTGACCTCCTCTCAGAAGCCACGAGAGGAGACGGAGCCAGGGGTAGCGGAGGGCGGACTCGGTTTTGATGAGACTGGGGCTGAGTTGATTGACTCCGGGGGTCCATTCCCTCCCTCTACCCCCTCAGCCCGGCGCCCAGGCCTGAGTCCTGGCGAAGAGAAAGGTAAAAGCCGGTATGCCAGTTTGTTAATTAACTGATCGTTCTCCATTAATTCGTCCCTGGAGAACGAGAGACAGTCAATCCTCTCAGAGCCGGGGGCTCTGAGCAGTTTCACTGTCTAAAATCAAAGCGAGAGGCCGGAGCCCCCTCCCCCACCTCGTGCGGGCCAATGAGAGGCTGGAGGGAAGCAGGTGCTGGCGCGCCCGCGAGCCTGCGACTCGAGCCCGGCGAGACCCAAAGCTGTCTTCGGGTCTGAGCGCTCGTGGCCTCCCCGGCCCGCGCGCCAGGCTGAGCCTCAGCCTCGCTCGTTGGCTCCAAGCAAAGACACCGCGCAGGGAAGCCGGGAGTAGGCGCACCGGAAGGGAGAGGTTTGACCTGGTGTCCTCTGGGCTTCCGAGATTCCACTCTCTAGCCTTGTCGCAGGTCGCAGCCCTCCCTCCCCTGCGGGCTGACCGAGACCTGAGGGCGGCTGAAACTCCTTAGGGATGGGAGAAACCGCCACTCCTCTCCCAGACTGCTCCGCTTCTGCCTGTGCCCAAGGCGATCAGTGCCTTTTCATGCTCCTGCGCCAGACTGGAGCCCGGCTTCAGGTCCTTTTACGAAGGCAGCGCCTGCACAGGTCCGCGGAGATTGGAGGGGGGCGTGTAGTGGAAATGGAGGGGTGCCCCCAGGGAAGCCCGTTCCCCACCTGCCACCCTTTGAAGGCGTTTGCTCCGCATTTAAGTGACCTTTCCTTCCTCCCTCACTACCTCCTCTTCCCCCCTGGAAGGACAGACTGACAGGTTCTGTTCAGAGACTACCCTGGACCCTGGAAACCCAGCCTAGGGCCCTGCCCCGCGGGAAAGCCCTCTGCCCCCCACGCATGGGTGCTGCAGTGCTGTTGAGCGGGAGCCCGAGTACTGCGACCCGCCCAAGAAAGGCACCAGCGGCTTGCTAGAGAAGGCTCAGGGGACCCAGGAGGCTATCGAATGAGCGCCTGCCTGGTACCCAGCAGCCTGTGTGTGCCATCGCGACCCAAGACATGTGGCCTTTTCCAGAGGTGGGGAAGTCAGAGAATCTTGTAGGACACATGTTTGGCCCCTAATCCCAAACGGACTCCGAATCCCAAAACCCGGATGGAGCGTCATCTGTTTTCATTTTCTTTCCTTTAGGTTAATTAAAGGGGAGGCAAGGGCTGAAATGTGGGCACTGGCCGAGCAAACGGAGAGCAATACCATTACGCTGCAAAAGCCACCACCTATTTTAAGCCACCAAAGAACAACAAGCCATTCTGTTAACATTGTCATTTAGAAAAATAAATAAGAGCAAAGTCATTTCATGAACCCTCTCAATGATCTCTACTGGGCTTTTCTGGAGACTTAAAACAGATTGCATGTGGGGCATGTTGGCTGCAGCCGTGAAACATTGCCGACCACCCCCCCACCGCCACCTCCCATGCACCGAGATGCTCCTTACAGCTTTGCTCGGTGTTGCAATCAAAGACCTGTCAACCTAGCACCTCCCCCATGCAAGGCTGGGGCCCACCATCATCGGTTCCGTTGGTGGTGGGAGAGTGGCTTCTTTATGCTCCTCCCTGTACCCCAGGTTTCTCACAGCTTGCTGTGGAGAGTCAAGCCCTCCACACGTGGCAGCGTGTTTAGGGAAGCGCCTTCTTACGAAATTACATCTGCTGGTGGAAGACAGGAGACAGAAAGAAATTCTCACCAAATTAACTACCTTTAAAAATCAATATGTTCCCTCAGTGCAATACTTGGTGCTGCCCCATCTTGTCCCAGGTGGCATGAGCGGGCTGGGCTATGAGAGTAGGTGGGTACCCCCCCCCTCCATGGGCGCCTATTGAGACTCAAGGAGATTAGTTTCCAATTAAAGATTCCAGAAGATGTCCAACACAGTAGGGGAGCTGCCAGCCCAGGAAGAGGCTACAACCCTCACCCACCAGCTGGCGAAGCACCAAGCACCAGGGACTAGGAGGAGGTGAGGCCCAAGAGCCCTGGGTTCTGGTAGGGTTGTGTGCTGGGACACTGGGTCTCTTTGATACCTGGAGACAAAAAAACCTCCAAAGGGTCCCAAGGAGCCAACCAGATCTCCTGCACCCAGACTGCACTGTTTAACTGACCAGGATTTGCTCCAGAACAACTCAGAGAAAGGTGGGGGTGGGAGTGGGGGGAATATCAGGCCAGGAGGTGGCCATGAGAAAGTCTCACCCTGGCCAACCTGGACTGTGTTTGCCATAAGTGGCCTTGTGGCTGGGTTGATTGATAACAGGCCCCCGCACAAGTTCATTTGCTTTTTGTTAATATTTATCCCAGCCAGCGACATTCCAACTGTCTTCTTGCTTCCTTGGGCCACGGGAGCCAAGCAGGAGTGCAATGCTGGCTCTGGGAACCCCGCTACTTTAATCCTCGAAGACTCCTGTGCTGGGCCGGGAGAACAGCCAGGACTAGGTGTGTGGGACGTGGAACTGGAAGGGTGCCTGGGCCCTAGAGAGGAGGAGAAGGCGCCAAGCGGGTCTTGCATAGTACAGCTGCTCCCATCTGGTTGCTCAAACAAAGGGCAGGCGGGGCGCAGCCGACCGCTCAGGTCTCCAATTCCTTGAGGAGGTCTTCCTCCAAAGGCCTAGGATGGACCCTTTCCAGCATGCTTGAGGAACAGGCCAGTTGTCAGGCGAAGACCTTGGGCTCCCAGATTCTCCTCACACCCTGCCCCCAGGCCAAATGGTGGCCATATACCACGGGAGTTGGCTAGGGATCCCACACACACCAGCTCAGCAGGAAACCAAAAGGCTTCACTCCTGGGTACAATTACCAGAAGGTTCTGCGTGAGCCTTTCTTGCAGTCCATGTCTGACTCGTCAAGGGTATGACTCAAAAGTTTCCTCTTGCCATCCCCACTAGGGAGCACAAACCCTCCTGAGGAGAGAAAGAAGCGTGTGGGGGAGGAGGAGGTGTGCACGTGGTTAGACTGGGGCGGAGAAGACCTGCGTCTAGGGCTTGAGGAGGCTTGTCAGCTATTGTGTGGCGACTCTGGTGTAAGCGTATGGAGGAGGACAGCTGCTGGAGATCAATAAACACCGGCCTGTGCGAAGGGCCACAGGCTGTCCTGCTGGCAGACCCGAGCCCCTTGGAAGTGCCCAGAGGAAGTCAGCCAGAGAGAGAGACCCTCCTGGCCCACGGCCGCCTGTGGTCACTGGAAACCCAGCCCTGCCCTTGCTGTTTTGCAACTGACAATTGGGATGGACTGTACCATCCAATAGCAAGTTGTGTTGTAGCAACAGAGCGACTAAAAGCCCAAGGCACGCTTTCTTATCTTCAAGCTTTGAGCTGTTAGCGCGCCGCGGGGAGCCAGATTCCTGCCCTGCATTCAGGCTCACGCTCTCGCTGTGAGCCTGTCTGTGCTGCTATAGCTGCGCGCGCGCCCCCTGCAGGCCTGCGGGCCTGCGGGCCTGCGGGCCTGGAGCCCAGCAAGCCTCTGTGGTTTTCAGCCTTTTGCGGAACTGTCCCAGGGATTTCAAAACGATAACTATTTTGATAGGAAAAGACTGTGAAAGAGGAAGAAAGGGATACCTAGTGGATCTATCTTGCTCCCCAACAGTGCCTTAGTATTATCCCAGTGATGAGACAAAATTGTCATCCCCTCAAAGTGCACCCCAACCCTAACCTATCCAAACAAGATGCGTGTTTGGATTTTCTATCTGAATTATACTTTTGCTGGCATGTTTTTATTTGAGAAAAGCAGGATCACAGTAGAAAAGGTGACTCTGGCTGTCGAAAGCAGGAGGTGGGGGCTGAGGGCTGTAGGACCCGGAGGACGGATTATTGGTTCCTTTGTTTTGTTGTTTCCCCTTCCAGCTATTGACTGGAGTTAGAAGGCTGCTCTGAGGCCTTGAGCTTGGAGGTCTTTGTTTCCTCCCTTGTGAAGTGGGTGAAAGGGCATTCGGAGGCCCACCGGCGTGGAGCCCTGGGGCGGCGTCAGGACCCTGGACAGGGCCCCGCCAGCTTGCTGCCTGGTCCAGTTTCTCTTCGCCCCTGGAAGGTGGCTGGTATGTCTTTGGAGAGTTGTAGTGAGAAAACGAAAACTCACTGCTACTATTCAGAAATTTGTGAGAAATGGTAAGAGCCCGCCAGGAATATACACCGCCACAGTCAAGTAATCGAAAAGATCAAACCTATTCTCGTCGATCAGGTGGCCGATCTTTTCCTCCCTCTCCGGCAGCGTTCTGTGCGGGTCTGAGCATGTGCACACCTGCTTATAAAATCGGACCTCGAGTCCCTGTGGGTGTGACAGGGGTTGGATCATTAAGCTAAAACGTTCAATCCAGTCCCTTTGATCCGTGCTGGGGAAAATCTATAGTCATCTCTAATCTACGAGGTCTTTAAGGAGCTTGTTACACAGGCTGTTTTGATGTCATCATTTCCACATTCATGGTGAATTCAGCTAATCAAACAGACGCTGCTACCCAAAGTTCTCAGAGGAAATAGTTCTCACAGAATGTATCGGTAAATTTTGTTGTTGATTTTCTTGTAAGAAGAAAATCCTGAAGTCTGGTGAGGGTGAGTAATTTACAAGGAGGTTCTTGGTGTTTTACTCCAGAGAATTCACAGTTAGAAGCCTTGCCTCTTAAGTAACAGTGCTCAATGTTCTTTGTAAACTCTGCATATTGGAATAAACACCAACTTAATATTTAAATTAACCAAGGAACCTTGTCAGATTGGATGAGAAATGACTAGCTTTATTTCAGTCCCTTGAAAACAGTAGGATTCCCACACTCTTGGAAAAGTCTAATGTTCCCCTTGGGTAGCAACAGAAGGGGGGTCTTGCTGAAGTCATGGTAGTTGGAGAGTAGGTATCTAATAATTCTGGGTAAAACAAGTATTCATTAAATACTTTATTCACTATGTATCTAAATAAGATGAATTTGGGAGGAAAAAGCTATATTATTTCCACATGGAAAGTGTCAGCCTCAGAGAATTCAGTAAAAAGAAAAAAGTGTATTTGTAATGTGAATGAATTTAGTGCACAACCATAAATTCCTGTTTTCTGTCTATAGATTTGTACAAGTTTTTATTTTAACACAAGTGTGTTAATACTAATGAAGCTTTATGTCCTCCTGAAATGATGATTGTGTTGAATGACCAGACCAATCAGAAGACAATCTGATTATTTTAATACAAACATATGGATTTATGTTTTATCATAGGGTCTTGCTATAAAGTCATCACATTATGTTTCTTAAAAATATTTATCATAAAGTTGGATCAAAAAACTTCTAGAAGTTTTTTTCTTATCTTGGTGAGACAATTTGATAAGACAACAGCTGGTGCCAGCTGGTGTAGCTCAGTGGATTGAGTGCAGGCCTGAGAACCAAAGGGTCACAGGTTCAATTCCCAGTCAGGGCACATGCCTGGGTTGCAGGCCAGGTCCCCAGTAGGGGGCACACGAGAGGCAACCAAACATTGCTTTTCTCTCCCTCTCTTTCTCCCTCCCTTCCCCTCTCTCTAAAATTAAGTGAATAAAATCTTTTTTTAAAAAAAAGACAACAGCTGAACAGAACCAGACTCTGGAATACCACCCATCAGATTTTTATGGCAATTGATAGGAAAGGAGTTTATGTCTGCTATGCACTTTCTGTTAGGTACATGCTAGGCACATAGATATTCTCATTTAATATCCACTATCTATGCCAGTGGCTCCCAAATTGTGCTACATACTGAAATCACTTAGGGATCTTTTTAAAAAAGTGATTCCTGCCATCACCTCTCAGTCTTTTGGCTAAGATCAAGGGTAAAAATGATTCCTGGCTACACCCCTAGATATTCTGCTATAATTGATATAGAATATGTCCTGGGCATTGGGATTTTTAAGAGCTTAAGGTGCTTTTAATATTCAGGAAAGCTTGGAAACGACTAGTTTATATGGTAATTATCATTATTTCCCCTGTTTCTCCATACAGTGAGGCTAAATAACTTAACTGTGATAGCACAGCTGGAAACCCCTGATGCCCGGGACTCAGGTTTCTCAGGTCATAGCCCAGAAGCCTCTGGCCTTCCTCCCCGTTCCTCTGTCACTAGAGCAGGTCTGCCAGACCCGTGGACCCCAAATCCGGAAATGTCTGAGTCTCCGTCATAGGCACCCAGTCTAGAACGTCTCTGCATACTAAAGGTCTCAACATTAGGGAGGTGTGTCTTCCCTCCGGGGCTCTCAGAGAGAGTTACTTATGGAAACTTATTTCCTTTTTACCAAAGACTTTTCATTGCTCTCTGTCGAAGAAGCAGCCAGGGAGAATGTAAGGCAGTAACAGCGCTGGATGTGGAACCAAAGTCTCCCTATCCATTTGTTCACTTAAACAATTATCGATGGGCAAGACCCATCTCATTAGATGTGTTCTGTGGGCACTACGGGTCCGCTGGGACCCCGGCCTGGAGGAGGGCCCAAAGGCCCAACCCTCCCAGACTTCCAGGCACTGGCCTTCTGATCTGCACTTGCACAGCAATTACATTTCTTGGCTTCACATCAGCTCCTGACTTGCTATTCCAAAGCTTGCCTATTATTCATATTTTAGGACTTTGCACTAAAAAATAATACATTGACTAAAACTCTGTATATATGTTGGCAATCATCCAAAGGGCAACTTACAGTTTCCATCAAATACTGTATGTTTCCAGTTATCCATGTGTTTCTCATCCTCCTTTGCATATGCCATAGGGCACTCAGAATCGACACTTTCTGAAATCATTGCTTTCATTTTCGAATCTGGTGATGATCTCATAGTCCCAAAGAGCGGTTATCAAAAGGAACACAATACAATGTGCTTTTTCTCTTCCTTTCCTGTTGTCTTCTACAATAGATCAATGGCGAAAATTAAATAAATAACCGAGCGAAGTGCGCCACCTAGTGACACCCGTGATCACTGTAGGTGAAGTGCGTGAGAGGAGTGGCTAACGCGCTTCGAATATTGATGGAGTCACAAAAATCGTTCATTAAGGCAATTTAATCTTTGCTATTAAATGTCCTTTCAATTCATTTGGGATAATTAAGATGCAGTTAAAGTGATTAAATTCTAATTACTTATGCTAGACAAAGACATATTTGTCACACTAATGCGGTTAACTAAGGACTCAGAAAGAAAGTTAACATTTACTTCAAATGATGCAACTGGAAAAATCAGTTCCTCTTTTCATCATTAATCCAATGAGCTGGGTGATTATGTAATGGCATTACAAGCTCATTAAATAGGGGAAGTGCTGATTAAAATGACTGCTAGGAGGAAAACCTGAACCAGGAGTACTTCAGTATCGTTTGCTCAGCATTCCTAGCAAAATCACTTGATGTTCTTTCCCACCCCACAGTAATAAATGCTCCTGAGTTTTACCCTGATGTTAAAATAGGGGTGAGCTCACAGAAATCTGTTATTACCAGACTACAGACATTGTTAAACCAAAAGATATTTTTAAGTGGTAAATAAATTCTTGGGGTAGCGATGGGCAGGGGAGATGTGGTGCCGTGTGTGTTGGGGGGAGATTCCCACTGCAGGCTTCAGGAGCCACGTTCCCCATGCAACCACCCCTGTCTGCTGGTAGGCGGTCCTCCCCATCCCTAGTTCTGCTTTTACTGCCTTTGATGCACCAAGACAGATTCCTCAGCACAGGATCACGCCCTGTTTCATTACTAGGTACACTCTGAAGAGGGTTAAGTACCTCGGCTGCCAGCTGGTCTGTTTTCAGTGTTTTTCTACATTCACATGTAAAGCCATGTGAGATTATAAGCCATCGGGTCACAGAGGCTATTTTGCCATAATGTGCATATAGTTCCCAGCTGCTTGCAATGGCTGATTATGAGTGCTCAGAGAGTAGAATGAATTGAAACTCACTGAGGTTTGCCTTCCTTACAAAATGGCTTCTTAAGGCAGTGCCTAGCATTTGCCTGGGGGAGAGGGAGAGGGGGAGTGATCCAAGGACAAACATGGTCAGTCAGAAAGTTGGGGATTATTTTCCCCAGGAAGTGAATGTCTTTTAACACTGGTAGTTTTGTATACTAAAAACCATAATTGTGGAGATTGCTTCTTTCCCCTACTTATCTCATTGAAATTCAGTACTACCCCTGTTTAGTTCATAAGCGAAGAAGCTAAAGTTATCGAGTGTATCAGTCACTTAAGTCAAACAACCACCTTTTAAAAATAAATTGGCAGTTATTTAAATTTTTACAGGCTCATCATTAATTTAATAGATCATTTTATGCCACCTTAAATTACTAAACCAAACAAAATTTTTCAAACCCTGGAGTAAGAATCAAGAGCCCCAGGGACAGGTTCTCGCACTGACTGGCTCTGAGACCTTGTCAAGTCATGGAACCTTTCTGGGCCTCGGCCTCCTTGAATGTACAATGAAGGATTTGGGCTTAGGGTCCTTCCAGGTGCCACATACTACAATCGATTGCCATCTGTGATGACTGTGTATCCACAGCAAAGTCTGTCATCTCAACTCAGTGCTCTGTCCCAAAGTCAGGACTCAACAAGGTAAGGCCCAGGGGCCCATCTCTGGGACAGTGCAGGGCCAGGCTCCCCTGTCTGATGGTCAGGAGGAAACAGTCAGTCCAGTCGGGAATGCCGCTATCCGGCACAAATGTGCTGCAGTTTGAGTGCCACTCCTGTACCCTAATAGTACAAACTGGCGGCAAGGCTATGGATGATCAGTGAGTCATACATACAGTGCAGGTGGGAATGTAACTGGCACTGTTGCTTCAAAACATATTTTGGCAGTTTCTTATAAACCCGAACCTATGCCTACCAGCAGCTCTAACTCTTAGGTATATACTCAAGATAAATTTACAGAGGTTCCTGAAGATGTGGGAAAACCTATTTGTAGCAGCAGAGGAAAAAAAAAAAACAGAAACTGAGAAGGAATGCATAAATAAACTGTGGTGTATTCATACAATGCAGATTTACACTGTGACGAAAATGAATGGGCCACAGCTATATACACAGCTTAGCTGAGTCTTAGGAATAATGTTGCTTTTTTTTTTTTTTTTTTTTTACAAAAAGAGGACAAGCTGTAGAAGATCATACCAAAACAACACCACTTTCACAAAGCTCAAAAACAAGCAGTGCTAAATAACTTATTGCTGGGAGATGCATAAGTATTGTTTTAAAAAACAAATGAATAATAAATACAAATTCAAGAGATGTGGTTACATCTGGTGGGGGAAACCCAGGTGATCAGAAGAGAAAACACCTTGTAGTTCGCAAGGTAGCTGATGTTCTTCTTCTTCTTTTTTTTGGACACTGCCTTCACAGATATTTATTTCTTTACTGTGCTTCCTATCTCAAACACATGATACATATTGTTTCATAGGGAGTAAATGTTATTTAATTTTCTTTTTTAATGTTAATTTTAACATTGGGAAGGAGAAAGATTGTTTTTATCTGGTTCCAACCCAAACAATTTTTACCAAACAATCCCCACAATATTTGTATTGTCATTTACGCAGTTCCTAGCGCTATACTAATTATCAGCCTCTTAGGAGTTACATTTGCCAACTTTGAACAAAAGCGAAAGAGGAAATGTCATCTGAGTAGCAGCTACCGCAGTGCTGCGCTCAGTCCTGGGGATGGCGTGTGCTGGTTAGTCCCTTGCAATGCACGGTCCAAAGGGGAAGAAAGAAAAATAATAGTTCATATCCTTTTTCTTGGTTGTTTTTTCTGTGCCAAGAAGAGGTTCAGGCACAATGTGATGAAGAGACATTTTTGAAGACCTGGAGGATGAGTTCGGTTAGAAATGGAGGAAGAGGCCTTCTTTGGGCAGAGGGATCAATCGCACTTGTGGAGGCCCTGGCCAAAACCCCTTCCCAATTCTTGTGTCTGAATTATCACAGATCTGGAGGCCTGTTTCCTCCCTAGCACAGCTGAGTAACACAATACCTTCCCATCGATAACAGAAGCCTTCTCCACAGCTGCAGGTTTTGCTGGTGGGAAGGAGTAGGCAGAGAATTTCACATCCCTCTAGGGGAGCAAGTCTGATCCGTGCAGGAGAGGTCGGGGAGAAGGTGCAGGGTCCGGCAGAAGTAACGCCACGGAGTGTGGTTGGGAGGGAACGTGAAGATCTCGCACGAGATGGACAGCAATCTGAACGTTTCACCTAAAAGGTCCTATGGTGTGCCTGAGTGTGATATTGTTATGTTACAGAATCACATGCTTATGATTCTGTAATAAAAGATTTTTATGTAATAAAAAGGGGCGTTATTTGTGCCAGACCCTGTATATTGGGTAAAAAGCCTCCCACGTGATTCTACTATAACTCCAAGTTGAGAATTAGAATATTGACATTGGGAATTTAAGAGCAAATGACTTTTATTTTTTGCCCCTTTTTTATTTTACCCTTTTCTAAAATAACCTATAGTTCCATAGCTTAAATGTAGGGGTTGACAAAAGTAGGTTTATGGTTGTTCATATGGAAAATAATACAACAGTTAATAAATAATACAAGAATAAGCTGTGGCTTATTTTCCATTCAGACAACTGTAAACTAACTTTTGCTCTACCCTGTATAATATTATTACACAATATATGTTATATAGTATTATATAATATTTCACTTTTTATTTTTTTTAAAATTTATGTTTTTATTTATTGATTTTTAAAGATTTTATCTATTTATTTTTAGAAAGAGGGGAAGTTAGGGAGAGAGGGAGAGAAACATCAGTGTGTGGTTGCCTCTCACGCACCCTCAGCTGGAGACCTGGCCCACAATCCAGGCACGTGCCCTGACTGGGAATCAAACCAGCGACCCTTTGGTTCATAGGCCGGTGTTCAATTGACTGAGCCACACCAGCCAGGGCATATTTATTGCTTTTAGAGAGAGAGGAAGGGAGAGAGAAGAAAGGGAAAAGAGGAAACATTGACTTGTTGTTCCACTTATTTATGCATTCATTGGTTAGGTTTTGTATGTGCCCTGACAGGAATTAAGCCCGCAACTTTGGCATGTCAAGACAACACTCTAACCAACCGAACTACCCAGCTAGGACCTCTTTTTGTCCCTTTTATCAAAAGTTTGCTCAAATATTCAAGATTCCTGCAGGAATAATTGCTTCCATACTCTCCTCCATCTAAAAAAGTATTACTACCCTGGCTGGTGTGGCTCAGTGGATTGAGTGCTGGCCTGCAAACCAAAGGGTTGCCAGTTCGATTCCTAGTCGGGGCACATGCCTGGGTTGCAGGCCAGGTCCCCAGTTGGGGGTGCATGAGAGGTAACCACACATTGATGTTTCTCTCTCTCTCTTTCTCCCTCCCTTCCCCTCTCTCTAAAAATAAATAAATAAGTCTTCTTTTAAAAAAAGTGCAATATGCCAATCAATAAAAAAGAAGACAAGTGTCATAACACCCTGACACAGGAGATAACCCCCTTTTTGTTGTGAATATCCTTCCAATGATACATGCATACTATTTGGTAACTTTTTACAATTCCATGTTATTAAAAACAGTTAAAAATTTCATGTCATTAAATTTATGGTAGAATATTTTAAAATACATAAAAGAATAATGGAGACAATAAAAATCCCTGGTAATTCCACCATCCCTGTCCCCTCCCAAATACCTCATCAGTAGCATCCATTCGCTCAACAGACATGCAGAGGTGGGGTCTCACAATTTGCAAGACAGCAGAGAAAAGGTCCAAGTTGCCCCTCTGCTCCGGGACCCTCCATGTCAGAAAACCCGCAGACTGTCTGTTCTGCAGAAATGCTGTCATTGAATCAGTCCCCTGTTTTTGAATGCTTAGGTTGGCCCATAAATGGACTGGGTAGACATAAGTTTTCATGACTTGACAGTATTTTAGAAGTGCCCTGATTTACACAGCCTCCCCAACAACTTGGACATCACAGGGATTTCAGGGTTTCTGTTTGGTTTGGTTTTTTCTCTTACTAATGAATGACCGCAGTCAGCAACATTATATGTAAAACTTCACTGAAATATTGTTTTCCTCTTTCAGAAGTAATTTTTCTCTAATTATTGAAGTATAACCTGCTCAGTGTAGAACTTTGGGAGATGTGAAACGTTATAAACAATACAGCAAACAATACAATAGAGTAGAGATCACACCTTTTCACACATTGATTTGTTTCCTTCCGGCTTTTTTAAAGTATGTAAATAAGATATTTTCAATTCTTATTTTTCACAAAATTGGGCTCATAGCAGATTTACATTATTCAAAAGCATGATTTTTAAGTAACTTTTATTTGGAAATTATTTGAAAGTTTTGAATGGTACAAAAATAAAATAGTTCAAAGAGCATTTTTATGCTCTAACCAATGGTCAGTATGACCCATTGACCAGTGTTAACACTTGCCCTACTCATTTGATCATTTGCCCGTTCACGCGCACTCCCTCTCCCTCTCCCGGAATCTCTTCATGCACCCAGGGAGGATAAACTATGAGCATCATGGCCCTTATCCCTAAATACTTGAGTGTGTTCCCAAGAGTAGAGACATTCCCTTATACACCTCAGGTCACTGCTGTCAATGGCATTGTTATCCTCCGTCAGTCAAACTAGCTTGTCATGTATCTTTTCTTCTTTAATCCAAAACATTTCCATTTCCATTTTATAACATTGACATGTTTAAAGAATACAGGCCCCACTTTTTAAAAAAGATACTTCTCATTTTGCGTTTAGCTGATGTTTTCTGATGGTGAGGTTGAGGTGTTGCTTTCTTGCCCACAAAGCTACATGGTGTGGTGTGTCCTTCCCAGGGGATCTCATTTGGAGGCCCAGGAAGTCTATCTGTCCCTCACTTACCGGAAAGTTCATTTTGATCACCCAGTCACCGTGTTATCTAATTTCTCCACTGAATTATCGCTGGGGCCTTTTTTTTTTTTTTTACCTCCCTTACAACTAATAAGCAGTCTGTGGGGATTCATTTTAAAGCCATGCAAGTATCCTTCTCAGCATCAGAATTCCCCATAGATTTAGCATCTATTGATTTTTGCCTGATCTAGCCTTTACCACAATGGTTTCAAAATGATTTTCCAACCCTGGCTGGTGTAGCGCAGTGGATTGAGCACCAGCCAGTAAACCAAAGGGTGGCAGGTTGGATTTCCAGTCAGGGCACATGCTTGGGTTGCAGGCCAGGCCCCCAGTCGGGGGCGCACAAGAGGCAACCACACACTGATGTTTCTCTCCCTCTCTTTTTCCCTCCCTTCCCCTCTCTAAAAACAAATAAAATCATTTTTTAAGAAATGATTTTCCATCTCCAGCACTCCTGCCATTTTTAACAGGCAGCTCTCTTTCTACTGTGAGTGAGAACCCCTTCCCTCTCATTTACTTAACGATTCATTATATGTGTAGATGCATGCATTCCTTTTTAATTTAATCTTTATTGTATTTTTTCCATCACCATTTAGTCCTGTTATATCCCCAGCAATCACCACATTTCTTTTTTCCCAAGAACTTATAGTTCATTACTATACGTTACTATTTCAGTGCTCAAGTTGTCCCAGATTTGACCAATGGGAGTCCTCTTAATCTAGATCCTGTGCATTTCCAACTTTTTAAAAATTTTCTGGTATCATCATAAAATATCTCAAGCTCGTCCATTGCTCCAGCCCTGGACTCTGCCCCTTCCTTGACGAAGCCTAGTTTATGTTGGTGGGGAATGATATTGGGGACCAGGAAAACCTGGGTAGCTAGCCGTGCTCATGGCTGCTAGTGTGACTTTGTCTGGGGCCTTCTCAGACCAATCCAGGAAAAGTGAGCATGCATATTTACACACACACACACACACACACACACAAATGTACACACACTCATGCATACATAATACACACATGCACATAAATATGCTTATGTATGTATTTTAAAAATCATGAGTTTACACCAGTTCCTCCACAGTCCATTACAGTATATCCCCACAGGATTTTTTCTTGCCTTCCTCTACACTGAGAACCTGGCACCTAATGACATCACTCTGTCTACCTTATAACATGCATTATTTACTCATTCCAATAAGTATATCTAAACTGTTTCCAAAGTTGCTTTGCTCAAACCCATAAAATACACAAACCTGCTAAAATATTTTTAGGTGGGGTTCATCTGCAGTTCTTGCCACACATACACATCCGGCATCACTTGAGACCTTGTTAGGAATCCTACCGATTCAGAAACTCGGAGACAGAACCCAGGAATCTGTGTTTCAACAAGCCCTTGAAGTGATTCTGATACATGCTCAAATTTGAGCAGAACAGGCTGAAATACACAGCATGGGTTTATGATACGGGTATATGTGTGTGTCCTGTGCCTGCATGTTATTATGTAAAATAATACTTTCCACTTATTCAAAAAGTAAAAACAGCTATAAAACAAGTCCAGTGCCAACTAATAGGGGTCCTGTTGTCACAGCGTGGGTGTGGAGGTAGAGATGTAAAGGCAAACAAACCCTCTGCTCTTTGTTCTTTATTCGTCCTCCGGGTACCAGCCAGGAGGATGGGGGGATGGGAGGGTGCAGCAGTGACCACACTGGTGTCAGGGGTGCTATCCCGTCCCCAGCTCCCACACCTCCCTGTAGATGCATGGTAAACTCAAGATGGAGCAAGATCTGCTTGTGTTAAAAAGCTCACAGCAGTAATCTGAAATTTTCCTCCTGTTCTCACCCAGCTTCCTCTCTCTTCAGAAGCACCAAACAAAACCCTCTGCCTCCAGCACTGAACACTGTACACTCCCACCTTCAGGTCTTGCCTGCCCCCCACACATCCACTTTTTCTCTGCAGGCTGTCTGTGACAGTCACTAGCACTGCATTGTACAATGATAGTTTCCTTTTGGAGGGAGGGAGGGGAGTTACCTGGGCCTTCCCCAACTCCACCAAAAGATCCCACCAAGCAGCCTTTCCTAGACCTGCAATCAGAGGGATTACCTGGTTGTCTGCTCAGCGTTCAGGTTGTCTGGCCATATTCTGATTCAGTCCATCTGTATTTCTGACAAGTGTGGGGCATGATTCTTTTTATCTTGGCAAGTTTTGAAATATTAGCCTAAAAGCAAGTGGCTCCATCTAAATTGCCTGGGTGGAAAGCTTGTTTAAAATGTATGTTTGTGAATCCCCCTCTCAGAGAATCTAATTCAGTAGGGATAGGAGGGGGCTCTGTGCATTTTGAACACACTACACCCTGGTTACTCAGAGAGTGATGCTGGACCAGCCGCTGGGCATCACCTGGGAGCTTGTTAGACATTCACAATCTCAGGCTCTGCCCAGACCTGCTGCGTCAGAATCTTCATCTTAACAAGAGGTCCACATGGTTCAAGTTTGCACATTCAAGTTTGAGAAGCACTGATTTAGAGTAGTGGTTCTTAGCCTTGGATATGGGTTAGAATCACTTGAGGAGCTTTCAAAAATCTCAGGTGATTCCAATTTATAGCCAAGGCTCAGAACTTTGAGTGTCCTTCCCACTCTCCCACTGCAGAATTCAGGCTAGCCAGGAATTCCAGGGGGAAGACGTGGCACCCTCACCCATGAACCCAGGGCACCAACTCAAAAATTCCAATGACCTGGCAGGTGCTAAAAGAAAAAGAGAGAAAATGGTATGTCATTTCACCTTATTTATAAGCATTTTTATCTACATCCTTCAACCCATAACTTTTAATTTCTCCAAGACCATTCCACTGGGGTCATCCCATTGATTAATTCTATGATTTCCACCACACAGACTCTGTGGCTATTTGCTAACGTTATCCACAAATCAGATCCTTACCAATTCTATATTTGACTAAAGTATATATGGACCAGTCATCACCCAAAGTTAGCAGGAACAGACATAGATAGCATCCCTCTATCTTCTGGGACCTGGTGACGCTGAACTGGGCACCTCATCTGGGAGGGCTAGTTGCCCTATTCCCAGCTCACTCATGCCCCAGCCCAAATTCAGCCCCTCTGAACCTTCTGTCCTTCCAGTTCTGTTACTCCAGCCTCCTCCCTCCCTGGCCTAAACACCATCTTACTAAACCAGCTTCCTTCACCAGGGTTCAGCCTCCTTTCACTAACTTGTCAATGACAATTTAGAAATATCCCCCATAGTGCCATTAAAAAGCTTCAAAATAATTATCCAGTAAAGGATTAAGGTGAGCTCATGGAACTGCATTCTATGTACACATTTTCAAAAGAAAGATTTGTGTCTTGGGTGTCTCCATTTCCTATGGGGCCACATCCAGCTTATTTATGCAGCAAGGATGCTGAGTATGCCAAAGAAATAATCCATGGTGTAATCCACTCTTTTTTTAAAAAAGATTTTATTTATTTATTTATTTTTAGAGAGAGGGAAAGGGAAGGAGAGAAGGAGAGAAATATCAATGTGTGGTTGCCTCTCACATGCCCCCAACTGGGGACCTGGCCTACAACTGAGGCATGTGCCCTGACTAGGAATCAAACCAGCCAACTTTTGGTTCACAGGCTGGCACTCAATCCACTGAGCCACACCAGCCAGGGCCATGGTATACTCTTACGGATCTTGTGATCTAGTGACAGAGATGGGTGGGTAAACAACTAATTATGCAGGGGGCTCTGTGAGCTCAGGAGACAGCAGCTCTCCCTGGATAGGAAAGGAGTTAGAGAAGGCTTAGCAGAAAATGAGATGTTTGAGCTGGGTCTTGATTACATAGGAAACTTTTCATATGGAAAAGAAAGAGAAGGAAGGGCATCTTGGTGGAGGGAACAGCTTGGGCAAAGGAATGGGGCGTGAAATTTCCTATGTATGAAGGACTGACTTCTGAGCAGTGTGCCTCACTGTGGGTGGTTGCTGGGCAGTAGTGGGAAATGAGATGGGAAAGGTAGTTGGGGTCTGTGTCAAGATCCTTGACTATCATGGTGGACCACCCACCTAGTGCTTTCTTCTCCAGCTTTTGGGGGACCCATGTAAAACTAATTGTATAATACATGTCATTGGGAGAATAGCATTTAGAATTGGACTTTACAGACGAGTTTCCAGAAATGCAAACTACTAATTTGAAATTACTTGTGGGAAATGTCTGATGACTTAGTGCAAAGTCAAAATTATAGGTTATTTTTGAAGGGATTCCATATTGTAACTTTCAATTGCTGTGAATATTATAAGGTATTACATACAGCTTTTAATTAAAGAAATGGGATCATGAAACTAAGACTTACAATTTACAATACGCTTATCTGAGATAATAATGCATAATAAGCATGTAATTTATCAGGTGTGTCATTTATCTTATAGAATCAACATCATAACTAGGGCATCAATATCACATATTTCCAGTTATTGGGGTCCAAAGTATTGAGGGGCTCTTCAAGATGAGGGATACTGATGTAATAAAATTCCAATGGATCAGGCATTAACAGAAGTTTAGGAATTTAAAAATCAGAATTTCTGAGCCAACCTTTCAGAAAAGAGTCACACGACCTCTTGTTACTGACGGGACAAGCAGGCTCCTGGTAGCAGCTTCTCTTCCCACTGGTTCCTTCGAAGCCACAATGCAGGGAAAGAACTTGGTGGGCAAAAGGGCCAGGCAGTGAGCATCTCTTCCTGCGAGTATCAGAAAGCTTGACTCTGTGCTGAGGAAAGTGTGTGCCTGTGAGCGTGAACCGTCAGCAAGACAACAATGCAGGTATCACAGGAGTATGAAAATGCATTCATTCATTGAGGAGTCCCAGCTCACTTCCCTGTCTCAGGGTCAGCCTGTCCTGGAGAAAACGCAGAACAAAAGAGAGAACGTAGAATTCGTGAGAAGAACTGGGGTAGTCTAGAGTCATATAAAAAGGGCTGTTTGAGGGGCCATGCCAAGTGAAAGCTGGTACAGCAAGTCCTCCAATCCGTAGTTTCATTGCAATGTTGATGAGATGTTTAGGAACTTAACTCCTATTTATATCAATTAGACCATGGTAAGATTGGTTTTGTTATAAGTCATTTCACTTAAAGTCACAGAACCTGTGGATGAAGTTAAGTTAGGACTTACTGTATGATTCTCTGATTTTCCTGCCCACCTGTGCCTAAGGACCACCTGGGTCATACCTGGTCTCCAATACTTTCACTGAGCCCCACACTGCCCAGCCCCACCATTTACTCTCAGGTAACTTTGGACCAGTCCCCTAATCTCTAAGCTGCAAGTCAGTCATTTGTAAACTAGAGATAATAATAGTCCAGACCTCCCATAGTGGCTGTGAGGCTCTGAAAGGTAATAAGATAACATGTGTGGACTTAGCTCAGGGAAAGCAGCCCTAAGTTTCCGCTGGTCCTGTTCCACCCTTCCCAGGCCCTTGCAGCCTCTGCCCACCTTTGATCCCAAGGTTCAGGGGATTTTCTCCTCCTGGACTACAGCTACGGAGTTTTACCTAGAGAAGAGAGGTCAACGAAATTACTTTATATGCTGACTCCAGAAGGACTCCAGGCAGCAGGTGTATGGGAAGGCAGGTCTCTGTCCTGGACAGCTCTGTTTAAAAAGCAAATAGGTGGAGTGCTGAGAGGCTTGGATGACTTTTCCAACCTGAATTGGATGGAGCAGACGTGTCCTGGCTTTAGCCCACTGCTCCCCATCTTTCCTTTTCCATTAGGTCAGCAGTTCCCATCAGCTTCCTCTCAGAGCCGATATCCGTATGGAGCACCCATCTCATGCTCTTCTGCTCTGCTTCTGGAAACCGGATTCACTCCCGCCCCTCTCCCAGGCCAGAGTGAGTGTGCTGTCCCCTACGCGGCCCGAACACCTTCCATCTCAGCTTCCTTCCGTACAGCCCACTCTCCTGGATGGGCCAACTGCAGTTCTCTCTGCCACTGCGAGGCCAGTCTGGCCAACAAGCCTCCTGCAGCTCGGTGAGCCAACTGTGCCCACCTGCTCCCCATGGCTGTGGGCTCCCCGGGCTCCTGTCACCAGCACTCCTGCCCTTCTCTGCCCTGGGCAAAGTTCTCATGCGTCCACTCTGCTGACATCTGCCTCTAGGGCATGGTTTGGAGGTCCCCCACTCACCAGCTGTGTGCCCATAGGCAGGCTGTCTGCCCTCTCTGATACTGTTTCTTCACCTGCATAAAGAAGTAATACCCATTTCTTCCTCACCTGAGCTTGCTGGGGCTCTAAGAGAAAGATTTAACAGAGGTTCTTTTTATTTTTTAAATCCTCACCCAAGGACATATTTATTGATTTTAGAGAGAAAGGGGGGAGAAAGCGAAAGAAACATTGATGTAACAGAGAAACATCAATTGGTTGCCCCGGGCCAGGGATCAAACTTGCAACCTTTGGTGTATGGGACGATGCTCTAACCAACCACGCCCCCAGGCCAAGGCAGACAGGTGTTTTGAGTACTGTACAGCAAGACGCAGGGCTAGGTTTTTATGATCATTCCTGCCTGGGAATGTCTGCTCTTTTCGGGTTCAGTAAGGCCTTGCATGTGCACGCCCAGAAGAGCTTCCGCTCCCTCTGCCGGGCATCACAGCTCCAGACAATATGTGCAGGGGTTCATTTTCTGTGCAAAGGCTGTCCTTGGCCATGTCCATTAGAACTCACTGGAGTTGCTTTTCAAATTGCACATTGTGCCATGCCCTCTAAATTTGCCACTTAACAGCTGCCTCATTCCAAAAACTATTAAGAGCCCCATCTTATAAAATTATGCATAGGACAGCCAGATAACTGAAGGCAGATCAGATAACACTGTGACCCTGGACTCTCAGAGTCTGAGCTTTGATCCTGATGTCATGGCCTATCCACTGGCTCTTTGCTCTCCCCACTGTGGGACTGCTCTGTAAAACGGGCCCAGGGCCAGACCCCTATCTGTCTTACTGAAATCTGTCTTATCTGCATGGTTGCTCTTTCATTTATATTGTCCTGTAGAGTTTGCTTTGAAAAGCAGCTCCAGCTGTCAAGAGAGGGTCTTTGGGGGCTCAATAGATGCCATTCATTTGGCTCCATTTCCATCTTGTTCTATCAGACACCACGGCTTCCTAGAAGTGTGCCAACCACTAAAGATCACTTGTCTGTATGTGTATCCACCCCCTCCCCAAAAAACACACACTTCTCCTATTCCTCCTTCGTGTAACTAACGTAAGCTAGAGTTTTCTAAAGGACCTTTACAAATTATGTCTAAGAGTAATTCAATTTATGAAGTCCAATTTTCTGATAATACTGTTTACTAAGCACAGAGGTCTTGTTCCCCTTCCTACCTCAAATGACAGTCCTCTGCCCCAAATGCCTTCTCTCCCCAATCCACCCCCATCCCTGTCTGCCAGGAGTGAGATAGAGGCAGTGGTACCTGGACAGTCTGACAAAAGGGGGGCCATGGATCTGAAGGGTGGCCCAGCCATCCCTAGAATGAGTAGTTTAACCCTCATACTTTTCTGGGTGCCCATTTACAATGCAGAAACCAATAGTCCTGGGCAGGGTCTGCACTGCCTGCTATTTCTTCTGGAGCTGAAAGCATTTACACACATCTAGTCCATAGAGCAGAACCTGGAAGGGACTCTGAGTTATTTGGTCCAATCCCTTCATTGTGCAGTTAAGGAATTGGGACTCAGTTTGTTTGTTTTTTTAAAGATTTTTATTTATTTATTTTTAGACAGAGGGTACGGGAGGGAGAAAGAGAGGAAGAGAAACAATGTGTGGTTGCCTCTCACACACCCCCAGCCGGGGATCTAGCCCACAACCCAGGCATGTGCTCCAACTGGAAATCGAACCAGCGACCCTTTGGTTCATGGGCATCACTTAGTCCACTGAGCTGTACCAACCAGGGCAAATTGTCCTACAATTTTAATTAAAAAGTAGAAACTTGATAAGTAGAAACATACAAATTACCTATTGTTTAATGGCTCAGAGTCCTAGGAAGGCAAATGCTTAACTGTACTCAGAGCCTGTGAGAATGGGGGTTGTAACTGTTTTCATCCAGAAAGCTCATAAATTCAAAAAGTGAGAGCAACTGTGAGGACTGTGAGTTTATGTTTTTTCACGTTCATTCAGATGAATGTGGATCTGGATTATGTGAGGACTAGCTGAGGCCCTGCAGAGCCAGTCCCTGCACTTTTCGAGAAGCCGGAAGGATGGAGAAGATGTAACGGAAAACTGCACTTATGTCAGAAATTTGTGATAGACTTTGGAAACCAGCATGCACCGCAGCCATGCATTCATTGACTCGCAGGCTTTCACACACGCAGGCACCTCAGAACACAGCCTGCTCGTTTAAAGGGAGCAGGAAAGAGAACGAGCGATGTGTCCAAGTTCGCTCCACAGGCTGGAGACAAAGCAAAGGTGCCAGCCTGCTGTGTCAATTCCGTATCTACACCGCACCTTGACCAAAGAAGAGTGAAAGCATCAGAAAGTTCATTTATAAACATCTAGAATACTCCTTAAGGATCTATACTTTTAATAATTACTTCGACATATATTATCTTACTTAATGCTTATTACAGTCCTGTGAGGAAAGAAGGCCATTGTCCTCTGGGTTGCAGCAGAGTAAACTATGGCTCGAAGGCGAGGAAGGACTTGCCCGATATCACACACCTGCCAGTGCCCGTGCAGCTGGGGCTCGGTTTTGTGTCGTCCGTATCCAGGTTCACCCGAGAAGTTGTGTTATAAATCTACCAGGCTTTCTAAACATCTTCTAGGCCAATATGTCTATGCCCACATATTCCTAGACAAGTTCTTGGCAGTCTTTTGTATAGCTCGATCAGCACTTTGGATGTTATAAAGTCTTTTGTGTCATTAAATCAGGAAAATGAATACAAGTTGGTTACATGAACGCTTGGCAGATAGCTGATTCTAGGACGTTACTGTATGCCTCGTGTTATAACATGTGTTCTGAGACAAGCCTTCTTACAGTCCATGTAGTGAAGGACTAGTAGTTTATTTCTAATCTCCATCTGTCCTGGACCAAATTTTGATAACACATTAAAAAATCTATTACTAGAGCAACAATCGCATGCTTGAATATTGCAGTAATGTCAAACTGCCACAAAAATTTCTAATTGCTAATTCCCAGTTTTCTGTGCTGATCTTGCTTCAGGTCAGTAACAGTTCACAGACCAGCATGGGTCTGCCAATGTGTTGAGAAACATTGTTCTAAGCAAGGCCACTCCTGAGAGAACTTCTTTCAATGAAGAGTTCCTTAATCAAATAAGTCTGGGAGACTCCATAAGCTGAAAACTGTCAGTGCACATTAACATACTGAAGCTCTGAGAAGTCCTGCATTGAAGAAACTCGTTGCCTGTGGCTCAGTGGATGGAGTGCTGGCCTGTGAACCAAGAGGTCACCAGTTCGATTTATGGTCAGGGCACATGCCTGGGTTGCAGGCCACATCCCTGGTTGGGGGCATGCGAGAGGCAACTGATCATTGTATCTCTTACACATTGATGTTTCTCTCCATCTCTTTCTCTCTTCCTTCTCCTCTCTCAAAATAAATAAAATCTTACAAAAAAAATAGTTTGTTTAATCATCAGTTAACTCAGCTTTTCCCAAACTGACTAACCTCAAAAACTCATTGTTCACAAAATACCTTTCAAGATCCTGCAGAATTCATATTTCTTGAAATAGCCTTGGCTTTGTCTTGCCAATTATGGGTAAAGCACAGGCCCCAGGTAGGCCTGAAATGAACGTTTCTGTCCTTTGTTCATGTCTTCAAGTGCTGTCTTTAAAAAAAGTCTTTATAATCTTTTGTTCTGTAATGCGCGCAGTCATGCTTTGCCTTTTACCAACTTCCATGCCTACTTCTGCCTCCCCAATAGGACTCGCTGTGGGTGATGTCACCCACAAAGAAGGTCACAGTCACCTGTCTGCAACAGCCCCACCACACTTTGCCGCTGCACCTTGAAAATGTATTTGCTTGCCCACCTTCACTGACATGGCTCATGACAGCCCATTTTCCTCTGCAGCGTTACTATTCACAAACTGGAGGAATCCTCTTCCCATAAACCCAGTTCCGTGACAAACACCTGTCCATTTTTTCATGGAAACTGTATACCCA
Organism: Tonatia bakeri; assembly: GCA_004024845.1. Taxonomy (NCBI): domain Eukaryota; kingdom Metazoa; phylum Chordata; class Mammalia; order Chiroptera; family Phyllostomidae; genus Tonatia; species Tonatia bakeri. The sequence goes on along the minus strand of PVIA01000505.1, from coordinate 248,279 downwards.
CACAAAAAGTGTAACTTTCGCCTAACACTCACATATTGCTGTTCCCCAAGCAACAGTACTTCTTATCATGCTCCTCATGCACTTTCTTACTCTCTCTGCCTTGCACACTGTGTGGACTCTTGTGACTCCCAGCTGGAGGTTTCCCACCTTCCCTCAGGTCATCTGGACCTGGAAATGAATTCCACAGAGCTTCTAAATCATTGCTGTCATTCACACTCTTTTAGATTTTTTAAATTACATTTCATTGTTTATGCTATTATATTTGTTCCACATTTTTCCCCTTTGCCCTTCTCCACCCACTGCCCCCTTCCTCAGGCAATCCCCACATTGTTGGCCATGTCCATGGGTCAATGCATGTGTGGTCTTTGGCTACTATATTTCCTATGCTGTATTTTACATCCCCATGACTATTCTGTAACTACCTGTTTGTACTTCTTAATCCCTTCACCTTTTTTCCCTTTCCCTGACATCCTTCCCATCTGGCAACCATCAAAATATTCCCTGTATCGATGATTCTGTTTCTGTTCTGCTTGATTGTTTATTTTGTTTATTTCAGTACCCCATGGATGCTGAGCTCCCCTTCAAGCAGAGGTGGCAAACACAAGGCCCACAGGTGTCATCCAGCCCTCCACCTTGTTTTATCTGGCAGACACCTTGTTTCTACCCAGTGGCAGCGCCAAGTTCCTTGCCACTAGTTAAGAAGTAGTTACATTTATACAGTCCTAAAATTATATTCAGCCCTTTGAAGGCAACTTCAAGGCTGATGTGGCTCCCAGTGAAAATGAGTTTGACACCCATGCCTTAGAGCCAGGCACTATGCCAAGAAATATGTTGAAATATAGCACAAGTCAGCCAAGCTCCCTGCTCTGGGAGAATCTTACTTCCCGGGTTTGGACACTGTGATGTCTACAGTGCTTGAGAGCTTAGGGCAGAAACTTCCAACATTGGTATTGTATGAAATATGAATAGACAGTCCCCACCAAAAAGGGGTTAAGAAAATTTGGGAAACAGAATTACACATGCTAACACATATTATGAGTTTTGAAGAGAAGGCTCTATATAGTAGGTTTTTGTAAATGGACTTGACCTGCAAAACATCTTTTCAAGGAACCCATGTTTAAGACATTATTCCTCTGATACATACCGTTTGGGAAATGCTGGCTTGGAGTAGCTTCAGCCCACTCAGTCCTGCCAAATGCTGAGGACTAGATGCAAGTCATTCAAACATACATCCTCGTTAGGTAGGAAATGGATATCTTTGTGATGTCCCTTCTCTCTGCCTTTTGAATGATAAATAAGTTGAGTCTGCACCCAACGCTCAGTTATTTACTTTTCCACGAGTATATGTTCTGTGCAATTTACCACCTAGAGCCCCAATGACTCCCAGTCTGTATTCGTAGCCCAGACCTCTCCCCTGAGCTACAGACTGCACACATCCTGCTGTCTGCTGAACACTCACCTACTGGGGCTCTTTAACAAAATGTCCAACAAGCACGTCAAGTGCAGTTTGTCCCACATAGAAGTGATTACTGCCCTCATAAAGTTCATTTGTCCATCTGAATTTCCTAATGGCCCTACTACTGCCATCCAACCAGAAACCTGGAAGATCTTCTGAGTACCATCCTCCCGGCCAAATTGGCATTAAGTCCTCTTGGTTCTTTCTACCTTCCAAGAAGCTCTAGAATTTGCTCCCGATATTCCATCCTCAACTGCCATTGCCTAATTTGGGGTCTCACTACAGTGGTTTGCTAATGGCTTCTATCTTAGGTTAGGTTTTCTGGGGAAAAGACTCTGGGTTTCCGCAACCTGCATGCAGGAAGGTTATCAGAGAAAGCTATGGGGAGTAACACCTGTAGGGGTGGGGATGGAGGAGGTAAGACCGAGCAGAGGGAGCAGTTAAACTTTGATGGAGCTGCAGTAATAGCCTCAATCAATCCTGCGGGTGCTCTGAGATTGGATGGCCCTTCAGAGCTGCCCCAACTTGATGCAACGGACTGGAGTTGGGAGACCTTAAACCAACACATTCCCACTCTTTTCAGCCTCTACCATCCATAGCACCCCTCTTCCCCCCACCCCACCTCGCCCCAGGGCGGCATGACCTTTGTCCAAGGGCAAATCTCAGAATGGACCTCAGCTGAGAGCCACCAGCCACCAACTCTTCCAGCAGGTGGAAGAATGGATGCCCTAGTCCTGAGGGAGATCAGGGTGGCATACCACAGCCTCCTTGTCCCTAATCTTGCTGCTTTCCAATACATCTCCCCTGACACCACCAGAGCAGTTTTTCTAACCCCAGATTTAATCACACTACACCCTTACTAGTAACCTTTCAATAGCTCCTCACTATCTACAAGATAATTCAGTTCTGATCTCTGTCTACCCGTGAAGACTCGTCTCCCACAACTTTCCTCCTGCGTGCACTCTTGCCCCACCCATCCCCACCTACCAACACTTATCAATCCTTCACGCATGTTGCTCCCCCTGCTGAGTATGAGTTTGTCCCCCCTCACTCACTAGCAAACTCTTATTCATCCTTCATAGCCCAGTGTAAGCACCCCCTCCTCTGTGAAACCTTCCTTAATATCCTCAAGCGGAGGTACTATCCTATATACTCTTTTTCTACTCTTGCAGTTATTTGCTTACATGACCACAAGAATGACCTCTTTAAGAGCAAAGTCTGTGTTGTATTAATTTTTAATGTGAATAAAGGGACAAGCCATGTGCATCAGTATTGTATAAAGCTGTGTCTACATGGACTGGCTCAAACTAACTAGAGTTTTTGGTCTAATCAGCTGTTTTTTTTTAGGGACTTAACCAAGTTGTCCAATGAGGGCTGTAGGTCCCTATGGGGAGGGATTCTACCTGGGGAAATTCAGCTGGTTTGGTATACACAGCTCAGTGCTCTGTGGCTGCTCCCTCATATTGGGAAAACAACGTAGCCAGTGACCTACGGCAGCAGTCCTGACCTTTTGGCACCAGGGACTGGTTTCGTGGAAGACAGTTTTTCCACCGACCCGGGGATTGCGGGGCAGGGATGGTTTCAGATAATTCAAGTGCATACATGCAAGCTCACTCCCTGCTCTGCGGCTCAGTTCCCAATAGGCCTGGGCTGGTACAGGTCCACGGCCCGGAGGTTGGGGACCCCTAACCTATGGGATGTGTTCTGAAAGGTGCCATGTGGTCTGACTTATCCCATGATCTATTTTTTGTGACTGAGGTCTCCCCTCATGTTCATTCTGAAACTCTTACCCTGTATTTTCTGTGACTGGATCAGTGGTTCCTTCAGTGGGGTGAACGCACTCTAAGGCCTGGGCTAACTGGTGCACCTATAGAAGAGAATTTCTGTCTCTTTATTTTACCCCTTTAAAAATGTATTTTGTGTATGCTTTATCATGCGTATAATATAGTAGCACAGTAACACAAGTATATAATTTATAAATACAATTAAGTATATAATTATAACACAAGTATATAATTTATACTTGAGTATACACTCAAGTATACTTGGTATTTTTAGAATGATCACAGAGGCTGCATCCTGCCAGAGCTGGTGAACCATCTCCTAAGGAATTGAGAACCTGGATGCGAAGAGCCAGGAGGTGGAGCAGAAGGCAGCAATGGGCCAGGGAGCCAACAGGAGGTCTGAGGGGATATGAAAGGTCAACAGTCCCTACCTGCACGGGAAGATGCCCTGTCTTCCTTTCACTGTGGTTGGAACTCATGTCAGAGTATAGCCACCAGATGCAAAGATAGTGGTGGCTGCTCCAGAATGGGTAGGTAGGGGGCCTGAGGGGCACCTATCTGATTGGAGTCAGGGCACAGGAGCCTGGTCTTAAAGTTGCATTCACATAATCAGAGCACTGTCTTCACTCCGATTGTGCAGTTATTTGGGGATGGTTGTAAGATTGATTGATGGTGGAAATGAGGAGTAGGAGGGAGGGTGTTGTTAGCATTGCAGCCTGTAGCGCCCTTTTGTCAGACGGGCAGCCAGTGAGCCACATTGCACTGGAAACAGGAGTGTGGCACCAGAGATAAAGAGGGACCCTGCTCCCAGCACCAAACCCTGGGGCCAAAGGACACATGGAGATGATGCTCCAGGATAGCCCAGCAGCCAGGAAGCAGCTTATGATATAGGACCAAGAGGCATGATCAGGGAGGGGACCTGCCACAGAACCACTGTGTTCTATTGTTCTGCATTCTATTGCCTGCTACCAATAACTGTGAGTCCCAATGCCAGAGTCTTATGAAAAGGAAAGGAACTATTTATTCAGAAGTTACCCAGGTTTAGAATGATGGTGAAATTCTACCGTTAAATCTCATACCCTTTAGAAACAAACAAACAAACAAACACCCACAAACACACAGTTCTGCCTCCCCTTGCCAAACCAGGCCAGTCAGAGGTACCATCTCTCAGGAAAAGAAATAGAAGTCTGTAGCTTAGCTGGGCAGAGTCCCGTCTGTATTCCAGCTTCTTCCAGTCATCCATGCTGGGTTCCTGCTCTTAATCCAAAACTGCATCCTCATGGTGGGCTGGCAAGGGTCCTTGTGCATCCTTTCAAACTGTGTGGCCGAGACCCTTCACAGCTCCTATATCCAGCTTTTCTGTTCCTTTCATAGCTGAATGGTTAAGCCCTCCCATGGCCTCTTTTGCAGGCGCAGCAACTGGGGGACCGCCTCATAGCTGCATCCCAGGTTAGAGTCACACCCACCTCTCTGGCCTCCAATGTGGCAGGCACAGCTACTTAACGTTACTAAAACACTGGCCAGGTTCTTTAAATATGCAAAGTAACTCTCAAGGGCTCTGCTCCACCACCCCTCCCCTCAGCCAGGTTGTGGAGAATTTGGTATTTTTTTTCTTTTTCTATATTTGGGAGCAGAGGGTCTCTGATTCAGGGAGACCCCTAGTCCAGACACCCCAGGTTCTGGCCCTTGTTCCAGACTTGTTACAGACCTTCTTAATGGGAGATGGGTTAAGGGCAGAGAGGTATTCCAAGAGGAAGTCTTCGTGAAGGGCAAAAAAGAGGCGCAGAGACACCCCAAATGTGAATATGCTTAACGTGACAGGTTTTATCCAGATGGCGAAGAAGCAGCCTTCTTCGCAGGTCCTGGCTCCGTAGTCAGTGGAAGGCTGTTGGCTGGGCACGGGAGGATGCTATATGCAGTTTTCTTACATACAGTGTTCCCTGGAAAGCAAAGATCAGAAGGGAACCCAGTGCAATTTCTTTTTATTTTCAGACTCTTGATTAGGCTCTTTGTGTGCTACCAGTCGCAGACCGTGCAACCGACGAGGGCTGTGTCCACTTCAACTGATCAGACTTTGCATTTATAAATCACTTCAGTTAACGTAAACTTTTCATATACTGTTTCCTATAGCCTTACCACAACTCAGACAGGCAGGTATTTTTATCGCCATTTGGCAGATGGTATTTAAAAAAAATTCAAACAATGAGTGTTTAGCCCAAACCCTGTATCCTGCAGAAGAGGACTCTGAGACCCAGGAGGTTCACTGATTCACCACAGACAAAATGCAGATACTGTTAAAGCCTGAAAGCCAGGACTCGCAGAACTCCACCTCCTCCTAATTCTGCATCATCCTGTTACACTTCCCCCCAGCCCACCATGATGCTAAAGTCAGAGACCAGCAGACAGAAAGTGGACATGAGGAATGGCTAACACGTTTTATTGGCTCTGCCTTTCCACTTTTGATTCTCCCAGGCGGTTGGTTCTAACAGTTCCTGTGTTTCTTTACAGCATGCAAAAGGAAAGAGCAAGAACACGGGAAGGATAGAGGCAACACACCCAAAAAGCCCAGATTGGTCTTCACAGATGTCCAGCGTCGAACTCTACATGCAATATTCAAGGAAAATAAGCGTCCATCCAAAGAATTGCAAATCACCATTTCCCAGCAGCTGGGGCTGGAGCTGAGCACCGTCAGCAACTTCTTCATGAATGCGAGGAGGCGGAGCCTGGACAAGTGGCAGGACGAGGGCGGCTCCAGCTCCGGCAACTCATCCTCTTCATCAAGCACTTGTACCAAAGCGTGAAGGAATAACCACGAACTAAAACCTCGGTGGAAAAGCTTTAAAGAAAAAAATTTTTAAAAGACCAGGACCTCAAGATAGCAGGTTTATACTTAGAAATATTTGAAGAAGAAAAAAAAAGTTGTTATTTATAGTCCAAAGAAACCAAAGACTTAGCTCACCTGCATTCTAACTTTGTTCAGAGACACACACTTCAGCGGGGCGACGACTTGGCAAGAATCATGAGCAGGAAAACACCACTGGATCTTACACCTTCAGTCCATGGTCATTCTCACTGTGCTTGGCTGTTCTGTGGTTTGGAGCATAGTGGTACTGAGCCATCGAGTGGACATCTTTCAAGATTGGACTTTCTCATCTGTTCCACCGAGCCACGAAGGTGTCTGGTGTCTCAGTACCGTGTGTATGGGTGTGTGCGTGTGCACACACCCACACCACCAGTGGTTAGGGACTTAGGCAGGGCTGGTCTTTAGGAAAGGCTGTGCTGTACGAGTGCAGCCAGCACTGTGGGGTTGTCTGAGTTCATTGGGTTCGGAGTGTGATTTTGCTCGTCTAGCCCATTGTTTGAACCTGCCAGGCCCGCGACCTAAACGCAGATTCAAACCCAGCAAAGAAAATTTGAATGACACCTAAACTAGTGCATTCTCTTTGTTTGTTAAGGAATGTTCAAATGTTTTTTAAGAAATGAAACAAGAGTCCATCCATTAAAAAAAAATCACCTAGGTACCAAAGAACACACTGAATATTAAAGTGCAGGTATTTTATTGCAATGATTTTAATAACCAAAGCTATTTTTACACAAGATACTATGTAAAGTTATACGTATGAACTGATCTAGCTGTAATACACATGCCACATGGAATCATGACTATTATTTATGACTCTTGAAGCATTTGAAATACTCGTTTTGAGAACTGGCAAGAAAGAATGTAGCTTCAGGGAAGCAATTAATACCACAACAGAGAGGGCGATGCGGCATACATGTACACCCAGATGGCACACTCCCTTTCGGGATCCATAAGCGTCACTTCAGCAGACATATAACATGATTCCAGAATCTGTTTATAGCTGAGAAAACCTGGGGGTTCTTCCAAAGTAGGATCCCATTTGTAAACTAGATAACAAAGTTTCACACAGTAGGTAACTGAATTAGAAAATTTATTCAAAGTAATGCTTTTTTAATAAAAAGACCATGACATAAAGGACTCCCTACTTAGATATTAATTTGACAAATGTGCTGTATGCATTTGACACCAAATACCTTTTAAAATACTTTACAGACACTCAAAGTGAGCAGAACAACATTATTATTAAAATGAACTATCCAATATCTGTAATCATTCTAAAAATATAATCAAACCGTTTTTATTGCTAATCCCAGACATTTTATAAAGACTTGGGCATCCATAAAAGTAGCAGGTGCAGCCAAGAAATGGTGGAACGTAGACCAAGCCAGAGTCCTAGTGGGAGACAAGACTTTGGGTCCCAGAGGTCTTAGCCTGTTTATTTCATGAAGCATAGCCTCCAAAGCATACTACATTCTTTCTTGCTACTGCATTAAGCTGGAAATTTTATAACACAGATTCCACTTTCTAACAGGGACAGATAAAAACTAGACCTCAACCTCCAAATATAAAAATGTAAATTTCTATTTTCCCAAACCAGGGCCGAAGAAATCAAAGCAAGAAAGAAAACAAAAGAAAATCTACCAAAAGATAGTGCCACGGTACTAGTAGTACCTGAATGGATACTTGATTTTCACCCCAAATTCTATCTGAATTCCATTGAATTGTCACTCACATAAGTGGAAGTCTTTTGTACTATTAGGTAAAGAAATGGGTATTCTTGGTTAGTTAGCATATCTAACTAGAAATATAAAATTAAATATTATCTCAACAATAAGTTGTTTACTGAGATTCATTAAAATGCTAAAGAAAAAGATGAAACCATCTTGAAATAAAATCTAACTCCTTAGGATCAGATCCCAGCACCTTGTTGAGGTCTAGAAGAGGCAAGCACCTGGAGAAATGAGGCAAAACCGAAGAGCCACCTGCGTGTCTGCCGCAGGATGAGGAAAGGAAACCGACACATACTTCCCCTTTAACGAAATAGAGCGTTTGCCTTGACACATTCTATTTCCTTTACCTTGCCCTAAATTCCAGCTTAAAATTTCCCCTTCTAAATATGGCACAATTACAATGGAACTCTTAAAAGAGGCAATTTAAATGGTTACCCTCCATATTTGCTGAAAATTTAATCTTGTCAATGACATAAACTAAAAGGAAAAAACTGATCTACTTTTTTTCTCTCTCCAGGGATAAAGGGGGCCAGGAGTAGAGCTATATAATATATTTCTATTTAGGAGGGAGGAAAGCCTTATTTATTTAAAACATGAGAATTTTAAATGCAGGGAAATTCAAGCTGTGTCTACACCTAATCTTACCAAATTCAATACCACAGGAAAAACAAAAGTTGAATTCAGACAACCATGGTTTTGTTTTTTTTTTTGGCTTTGTTTGTACACATAACCCTCTCAAATTAATGCGATTGCGTTTTAAATTTTCAGCCAGTTATTTTGGTACTATGTAGACACAGTCTCAAAGAATATTATTACATTTTAAATATTCTCACCATAATGTTTTTTTAAAAATAACCAGTGATTCTATTTGCTAACACCAAAGATAATTTTCATACCAGCATTGAATGTGCACCCATTATGCAATTTCAGGGCCTAGAGATATATTTTCTCATAAACAGATGCACAAATCCGAGCCTGAAAAGCAATTTTTTTACTTGACTAAGCATCCTCACAACCTCTGCTTCTTAGAAATCATAATGGACAAACTCAGCTTCTCACAAGCAATACGCTTATTCCATCACGTATGACTGATTCTGCTTTGCTTCTGACTTATCACGTAGAAAATGCTTCCATTCCTGCTTCGCATAGCATTGATTTATGGCTCAGGTTCTAAACCCTCCACAACCGAGCAGGTCACACGCCGTTTATTCACCCATCATTTCTCAGTCCTTGAACAGAATTCACCTAAAAAGACATCTCATTCTTTTATTCGTATGGTTTGTTTATTCCAAAACTGCACTTCAAATGATACATTTTGGGTTTTGTCTTGTTGAGTTTTTTTTTTAGAATGGAAGTTAGACTGTTGGGGGCCATAGATCATTTATGTCCTCTCACAAGTAGAAGCTTCCCTGAAAGGGAGCCAAGAGAAAGAGTAGGAAGAATGGACACCCCAAAAACTCAGTAAATGTTCAGGTAAAACAATTCTGAATGTCAGGAGCTGAGTGATCCAGTCCTGGATGTAGTAAAAATAGACCCCCCAAAACCAAAGAAAACGTGTGGGGGAATTCAGAAGTTCTAACTGAACATGTCACTCACTCTGCCCCCTGCCCCCAAAAAACATAATTAATTTTCCAGGAAAAAAAGTAAAAGCACCATGCTACATTTGGACTCATGCCCTTCCCATTGCTACCCCAGGTGAATGACCCATCTTTGCAGATTAAATGCAAACTTTGCTATACCAAAGAGTCCTAGGACATTTTCTCATGAGCTATAAAGGCATTTTCCCTGAAAAAGGTTCTCCCTTCTTTGTACATAAAGCATGAAAACTATGCATTTAGCAAACAAAGAGAAAGCACTTCTCCCTTTCCGATCTAGTTGTTTAGGGTGCATTCAAACACCAGAGGCCATTTTGAGATGCCATTGGCCTTCTGGATTATTCCTGTGGTGTGGTTAGCTTTACAGTGCATTCGGTAACTATTTCCTAAATAGGAAGGACAAAGAAGCAGAAGGTAAGAAATAGCTACTTCCACGTGTAAAAAAAAAAAAAGTGTAAAGATCTACTATTTATAGTGTGAACCAAAGACGCTACCTCACTCGATTTCCATTGGTGATTTTAATCACATTGATATGATACCAAAGAATACCAAAGATATTTTCATGCACGGCCTCAGTCTGCAGAGGGAACTCCGTCCCGTCCCTTCTCCCACCTCCTTGCCCCTCCTCACTCTTCACTCAGTGTGTAAACTTGTCTTCATTCTTAATAATAATGATACGACAACAACAACAACATTAGGAAATACTACTCTTACTACTGCTAGTTCTACTTGTAAATCTCTAGGCAAACATGTTGCAAACTTTGTAAACTCCTAGGACGAGTGCCTTGCTTGAACCAAAGTGTTAAACCGCTGTTGACCTCTCTCACCTTATACTCTTTGAATACCTCAGCCTCTTAGAAAGGCCACTAATGAAAAAAAAAAAAAGAAGGAATAATTATTCACCGTGGTGCTTTTTCCGTGCAACCATGCAATGAAACTTTCTTTGATACCAAAGGATGACTTTTCCCCCCCAATTTCTTGCTGATAAACCAAAGCTCCTCCTCCTAGTTCCCTCTGAGGTCCCCCACTTCACGGAGTCCCTTCCCCAGGCAGGCCGTGCGCCACTTTTACCAATTCCTCCAAATACCTCATAGTGATGACGTTTTAGGGTTATGTTGTATAGAGAGTTTATGTGATGAGGCAGAACTTACTAGTTTGATAATTGTTAAGGTTACTTTTAAAAGAAACTTTATAATTCTTATTTATTTTGTAGCTTGTACGTTTGGGATGTCCGCCCCCTCCCCGCTTCGGTTTGGGGTTTATTTTCCTGGCAGAACTGCTCTGTTGCTCAAGGAAGACTTCATTTCTGGAAACGTTCCCCACGTGGGTTAAGGGTTGTGTAAAAATGCAAGAATGGAATAAGAAATGCTTTTCACTTTGATGGTTACTTATGAAGTTTTTGTGTTTCGTAGTAAATTTGTTTCCACAGGGTAAAAAAAAAAGTATATATATATATATATATATAATCTCTTTTTTGTGAAACTGGTTCCTATTTTCTCTATAATGTGCTGTGATTTTTTAATTTAATTACATTTTATATGAGCTTATTTAATCACTGCTTTAATTTATGACTGTGTAGTTTTTAAAATGTATATACTAGAATTCAAATGGCCAAAGCTTTATGTTACACAATCTTTTTGTTCTTGATGCTAAGATGAGCTGAAGGCAAGAGCTTCTCTTAACTGCAGGGTGTATCTTTAGCTTTTTCTTAGCGGGCACTTCCACACGTGTTGTGAACACTGCCAGTCCCCCCTCAGAAACCTGTACATGCCAAAGTGAGTGTTTGAAAGTAGTCCTTTTTGTCACTTAGAAAGAAGAAAGGCATTATTCGTGTTCTTCCTTTAACTTATTGATTTTTTTTAAAGAAAAGATTACTTTGCAGGTTAGACCTGAAATTCCAAAGAATTTAAGACTTGTTTAATGTTCCAAAGCACCGGCATCTGTGAGATACTTTGCTACTTTTTTTTTTTTTAAGCCATTCGCACGGGTATGAGAAGAGTGTAAAAACTCAAAAAGACAAGCTAACTTGAATTTGGAAATCCTCTTAAGTTTCACCAAGTTTCTGAATTGCTTCAAGGCAGGGGGCAGGTCCTGGGGACCCAGTTCCTTCAGCAGAGCCCAGAGGTGTATAGAATGGCTTCATGCCCTTACAGAGGAAGTGGAGACTGAGGGGCAGCTGACCTGGCCCCTGCCCCTCAGGCCAACCCATAGAAAACGCAAAACGTGATTGCCCAGCCCCAGTGATCAGTCAGGTTTAAGGACAATGTTTCCCAGTGACACGTTCCACCCCCACGTCTGTTTCTTGGAATCTGCTACTCACAATTCCCATCCCCCCGCCTCATACGCCCGCCCATTGAAACTGGAAGAATTCTCCTCCAATGTCGGAGTGCCCTGGGGAATGTATCCCAGGCCTATTTGAGTTTGTCTCTTCTCACGCATCTTCCCACTAGTTTCCTTTCCACGCAGCACAGGCGGCCCCTGCCTCGGGCCCCCTTTGCCATCGCGGCTGTTCAGGTGCTGGGCCCCGCTTTACCTTTGGATCCGCACACACGGGATTCTCGGCCGATTCCGGGCACCCTCAGAAGACCCAGTGCCCACTATTTTGTTTTATTTTGTGGAAATAAGTTGCTTCAACTACATGGCGTAAATCCATAAATGTAAATACTTTTCCTCTCAATACAAGAAGTTTATATGATTTTCTTTGGCAGGGGTGTTTGGGGTGGGGAAGGAAAGGGAGGGCTTAGACTTTGGGTCAAAGGTTACGTTTTGTTAGAAGCATTTTTATACTCATTGTGTGTTTTAGTCGGGCAATAAATCTGCTCTGAGTTGCAGGATCATTCCGTGCTCTGTCGGTCAGCATGGACGGATTTGTTTTTAATGCGAACGCTGTGCGGTGAGTGCAGAAAGCCCACGAGGATGGTGGAGGGGGAAGACTGACCGTCAGCGGGGAACCGCTGAACCGAGTGGTATCCATGAGGTCACAGTTCCTGTTTCTGTGTTAGTCTGGATTTTTCATGGTATGTTCTGTCTGCATTTATTGCATAATCTTTATGGGCTCATTTTAGATATGCCGTCTGAACCAAGTGACAAGTATTTTTTAACAAAATAAACTTTAAAACACTGTCTTCCGCTGGCTTCGGTAGTCGTCTTCATACTCCCTGTGTTTCTTGTCCCTCCTGAAGTCGGCCCACCTGTCTCTCACTTAGACTGTCCCTTCCTCGCTGTTGTTTGAGTGTGACGCAGTTTCCCTGTTCAAGTTAGCTTGATGGTTTATTATGTAAGGAGGGTGCCTAAGACAATCATCAGGTAAAAATAAATAAAAATAAAATGAAAAAAAAAATCAGTAGAGTAGAAAATCTTCCGAGAGCAGAGGGAGTTCTTCCTTAGCAATAGGGGGGAAAAAGAAAAGGTAAATACATAATTAAATAATGAATTAATTTAAAAACCTAACCATGAGGGGCTTAGAAGATTTTTGATAAAAGAAAACTGTTGCTGTCATTTTCTTTGTCAATTAGAAAGCAGTGGTAGCTTCTACGTTGCATCCACATTTCAGACAAAATGGTTATTGTACCCAGTTATGGTGGTTTGCTAATATTTTGTCTCTCTCTCTTTCTCTGTCCAATGCTTCTTCTGTATTTTTGTGTGTAGCAACAAAAAGTGTAATGCATTAGGCATTATTCTGGTTTGTTTATGAGTATTTCCTGTATTGCATTAAGGTTTCTTTCTCTTTTTTTTAAGCTTCGCTACTGTTCTCACTTTATGCCGTGCAATATCATCTGCTGTGTTTGCTAAGCAAAAAAGAAAAAAAGAAAAAAAAGCAAGTGATGATGCCATCATGCTTTTCAGTGTTAAAATGTTTCAGCATTTATGTAGTCACCAAAATGTAGTAAATAAAATGTTGGATTTTCCAGCACTTTAAATTTAGACAATTCTTGCTTCTTTTGTTTTCATTCTCTTTGTAAACCTCAGCAAGTAGCTCATGGATTTTCTTTGGAGGAAGGGCGAAGCTGAGAGAACAATGTGCCCATGGTTTTTTGCTTTGTTTTTTGATTTTTTCAAGTAGAAGGGAAAGTTTATTTAGAAAGTTTCCGAGTTAGTAGAAGGGAGCCAGCTGGGCTGCAGAAGCTCAGGAAACAAGTTGCAGAAGCAAAAGGAGGACCCTCGGAGCTTAGGAGAGGGGAAGGCAAAGGTAACTCGCCTGAGGAGAACAAGGGGACAGGAGAGGTGGGGTGGGGGTGCTCCCTGGAGGGAGGGCTCACCAAGCCGGGGCCACGTTTTCAAGGAAGATGAACTAAGTGGGGGAGAGGAGGTGTGCTCTAGTGGAACAGGAGGGTGTTTCTAAATGCAAGTGGGGCATTCTGTTTGTAGATGTTATGTAGAGAGGACCATTTATGTTAACCTGATTAACTCTCAGAAGACATATAACTATTACGAGAAGATGTCCTTAAAAAGTCCCCTCCAGTTAAATAAAGTATATGGAGAGGGGGTGTCTATCTACCTGTCAGTCTGTCTGTCTCAGAAGCTGGGGTGGTGGGGAGCATCTGGGAAGTTAGATCCTCTTCTATTTAATAGAGGGCAGTGGTTGATCAAGAGGCCTGGTTTAGGGGAGAGGGAACAGGGGCTTAGAACTCCTGTTGTGCTGAGTGCTAGCTGCGTGACCTTGGGCCGGCCGTGGGGTGGTGGTAGGTATGCTTGAGCTCTGCCCTGCAGATGATGAATATACTGACCTGATTCGGACAGGATAGAAAAACCTCACTCCACTGTAGTTCTGTTCTCTCCTCCTGTGATGGTCAGTTTTACGTGTCAGCTTGGCCAGTCCTGAGGCTCCAGTCGTTCCATCAAACACTGATCTAGGTGCTGTGGGGACGGCATTTTGTGGGTGTTATTATTGTGCATAATTAGTTGACTGCAAGTAAAGGAGACTATCCCACACAGGTGCATAAATGTGTTCCGATTCCCAGACGAGCTCATCCAAGTCCTTAATGGGTATCTCATTCCCCGGCTTTTCTTTTGAAGATTTTTGGTAAGGTTCTTGTTTGCCCCCATGGTTGCCACTGTCTCAGGCAGTGATAGGTTAAGCAGTTGTCCCCAAATGCTTTTGTCAAATGCCCCAGTGGCAAGGTTTTCAGAATTGAGCAAGCTCTGACTCAGGTCAAATTTAAGGAGTAAATAAATAAAAATAAGCCCTGTGAATGGAGGTTTCCAGGGAACTTCCAGATGGATGAACAGTGATGATCCTTTGAGAGTGGTGTGTTGGGAGGGCTCCAACCCCATCTGCCCCATCCGGTGGCTGCTAAGCTGTTGGTTTTCACTCTGATTTCAGGGCTGTTAATAGCACAGACTAAAATAACACAAAGCTATAGCTATATTTACTGAGATTCAGCTATTTTTCTTAAATAAATATTCCTCGCAATGTTACAAGCCTTTGGTTCATTCCAGAGTTCTTCAAAAGATGATTTTGATAATGTGCCAGTGTTGTTGTCGGTTTTGTGGAGAAACTGGCTTTTTGAAGATCTTTACTCCGCCATCCCCCCTGCCCTAAGGGTGGAAGTACAGGGCTGATGTCCAGGCCCCCCTCAGGAAGGCAGCCGGCAACCCTAAGGCAGTGGTAACAATCGTTAGAACACCTAGATTTTTTTCAACCTTTGTAACTTCTCCATGGTTCTTATTTTTGTCATGCCAAGTTTGTTTCTCCACAGGGTAAACTACGAAGGTCCTGAGGGCCTCGTGGGGCACGGGAATTGTGATCAGAGAAGAGGATTTCTTCACGTTCCCTTCCCTGAGTTCACCTGTTGAGAACCTCGTGGTCTGTTATCTGACATTCCTGAGAAAGCCACTAGACATTTCAACTCTGCCCTTAGGTCAGGCCTTGTGAAATTCACACTTGCAAACAAAACCCAAGCAACGGGAAAGTGGGGTGATGGTCAGATATTTTGTGAGGAATAATCTCACAGGGCATATGCTGTTAAAAAGAAACGACAGACAGAAAATGGAATCACTTTTGCTAAATCCTACCAAGATTTAATCCTTAACCTAATTGAAGTTTCAGCCTCTCCCAGGAATGGAATTTTAAACCAATCAGTCTAGAAATTCCCTGGTCTGCACTAGCAAGGTAATGTGCCTGGTAAGATCCCCTCTGCCGACCCCTTGGGGAAGGTGTGCTTGCCTGAAATAATACACTCATCCTAAGAATGCAAGGTTGGTTAAATATCTAAATATCAGTTCATATAGTATACCATATTAATACAATAAGGAACAGAATCCACATTATCATCTTAAGAGATGGAGAAAAAGCATTTGACAAAATTCAGTGTTTAGTCATGATGAAAACTCTCAACAGGCTGGAAATAGAAGGGAACTTCCTCAACCTGACAAAAACACATTTATGAAAAGTTTGCAATGGGGTGTAGGCTGGGAGGCCCCAGGAGCCCCCAAAGGGGGGATTTGTAATGGGGTCCAGAACTTGGGGTGTCCGGGAATATAGGATATTCCCCGTAGGCCTGGCTGGGGGAAGGGAGACATGGAGCAGGGCCATTGAGAGTTATTTTGGATATCAGTGACAGCTGGCCAGCTTCCAGCCTGAATGGAGCCAGAAGGAATGCATAACTTTGACCCATGATGTAGCTGGGAGGCAGCTCCCCTGGTTACAGCACCTGCGTGAGAGCTTGGAGATGCTTTGCGCCACATCCCAGGGCCACACCTGCCCAGACTAACTATGGCAGCCAAGGAAGGCAGAAAATGCGGGCGTGCTGGCAGGTGTAGCTGACTGTGGGAGGAGTCGGAAATGGGGTTATGGAGCAGGTTCCAGGCTGGGATTTAAACTAAAGGCAGGCTGTGGCGTGGGGTGGTGAGACAATGGGGGACAGAAACAATGCAGGACTGTGGATGAAGACAATGCGAGACCGTGCAGGAAGGACAGGAGTGAAAGGACTCTCGCTGGTGGGCCATGAGGGGGTGCCATGTGGTTCTGGATTAAGAACAGGAGATCATAGTGGTGTCACAGCTGATGGTGCTGAGAGCTGCAGAGACCTGCCCAGCCGAACACATTACTGTGAGGGACCAGAAGTCTAGCTGAGCTACGGACTTCTATATCTTTTTCCTGAGATATAGTACCCGACTGACCTGGTCGGGCAAAGGAGGGGAAAGCAGGACTGAGTGTGTGTGTTTGTGGGCTTTTTAAAAGGACTTTGGGGTTTTAACAGCGACATTCTGCCATTATCTAAACCTGTTTAACTTTTGAATAAATAGCTCCTTTCCTTTTCACCGAACTCTGGCACTGACAGCCACAATTCCTAACACCTGGCGGCGAGAAAGACGAACATAGTGTGGAGAGACCCCGGGGTGGGGCTTGTTTCGGTAACAGGATCTGGGCTCTCCCGCGCCGTGGGTTCCTTTAGGTAACAAATCACAGCTAACATCATACCTAATGGCCAAAGACTGAATGTTTTCCTCCTAAGACTGGACACAAGTCCAGTATCACTACTTCTATCCAAAACTGCACTGCAAGTCCTAGATGGGGCCATTAGGCAAGAAAAAGAAATAAAGACTCATCCAGACTAGACAGGAAGAGGTAGAACTGTATCTTGCATATAGGAAATTCTAAGGGATCTACAAAACACTAATGCATTCAGCAAGGCTGGAGGCCACAAGATCATTATACAAAATCAATTATATTCCACACACTGGCCATGAACGATCTGAAAATAAAATTAAGGAAAAAGTCCATTCACATTAGCATCAAAAAGAATAAAATAGGAATAAATTTAACAAGAGAAGTGCAAGACTTGTACACTGAAAACTGTTATCCATCGGTGCAAAAAATTTAAAACAATCTAAGGAAATCAAGATATACAAACAGCAGACAAGCATGTGAAATGATGCTCAGCATCTCTCATCATTAGGAAAATGCCAATCTAAACCACAAGGAAATATTACTTCATACCCACTAGGATAGCTATAATAATTTTTTTTAAGGGCAATAACAAGTGTTGACAAGGATGTAGAGAAATTGGAATCCTCAAACATTGCTGGTAGAAGTATAAAAGGGTCCAGCTGCTCTAGAAAACCACCTGGCAGTTCCTCAAAAAGTTGGTCATGGAATTACAATTTGATCCGGCAATTCAACTTGTAGGTGTATAACCAAAATAACTAAAAACATAATGCTCACACAAAAACCTGTACACAACTGTTCATAGCATCATTAGTCATAATGCCAAAAAATGGGAACAAGTCAAGTGTTCACTAACTAGTTAATGGATGATAAAATGTGGTATGTCCACATATGGGACTAGTACTCAGCTATAAAAAGAACTGACACGTCACAACATGAATGAACCTTAAAGGATTATGTTAAGCGAAAGAAGCCAGACGCAGAAGGCCACACATTGTATGATTCCATTTATATGAAATGTCTAGAATAGGCAAGTCCATAGGGAAAGAAAGTAAATCTGTTGTTGCCAGGGGCCGAGGGAAAGAAGAAATGGGGAATAACTGTTAAAGGTATGATTTTTGGCGTGATTGAAATGTTCTACAATTATACAGATAGTGAGGATGGTCGCACAATGTTGTGACGATACTAAACACCCGAGTCACATACTGTAAAGGGTGGATTTCATGCCAAGTGCACTCTATCTCACTACTGCTGTTACTGTAAAAATGTTGGGGCATGTCGAAGGGCACAGGGGCAGACTTGAAAAATCTCCCAAAGGCCTAAGCTTGGACAATTTGAAAAACAGAATAATGAAAGTATTTAGAATAAAATAAATATCCATGAGTTCATGCTGGTAAAAATACATAATGGAATAAATAAATAAGTGTGGGGAATGGACATCCCTTCCTTAGAGTAGACTTCCAAGTTTAAAATGTGGAGATGGAAATAAGTCATCACAATAGTTGCTTCAGGCAACAATCATTAATAGATGCTAAAATCAGTAGCCAAAAGTATGATGAGAAATTGGATGTGTGTAAAAGCTCAAAGTATCCCCCACCAGAGACTTACCGTGACAAAGGGGAAAATAGTAATTTTACACACAGCAGAGGAACCCAACAGACTCCTCATTAACCAAGAGTCCAAAGTTAGCATCACTATCTATAAATAAGATATATCAACATCGTGTATTTCCTGATCTGATGCACTGCCAAAAATATATGTTTTCAATGTAATCATGTGAAAGTATCAAACAGACTGTGGGACATAACACACAACAACTGACCAGTACTCTTCAAAAGAGTAAAGGTCAAGATAGCCTAGGAAACTGTCACCTTTTGAAGAGACGAAAAAGATGGCCATGTGAGCTCTTGGACTGGACGAGGAAAAGCCATCCGTGGGAAAACAGTCAGCATTCAGTCCAGTCTGCAGAGTGGGAGGAGTTCTGATGAGATGCTTTGTATCGTTTGTGTTGTGTCGGTGCCTGTTTTCCAGTTTCAATAGTTGCACTACGGTTATGTAAGACATTAATATTAGGGGACTGGACAAAGGGTAAATGGAGCTCTATTATTTGCACAACTTCTCTGTATCTAACATTGTTTCAGCATAAAAATGTTTAAAATCTTCGATTTAAACAACTATGTTCCGATGCATTTTTCTCTGAAAATACAGCTGTGGACCCCTCCTTTGTTTTACAGGTTGCCAACACAATCATGTGAAAAGCAGCAACACAGCACGTTGTCTTGGAAACCTGTTTAACATTTTCCAAGCCACAGCTCCTTAGTTGTATATATCATGACCAGTAGGTGGCAGCATTCAACCAGTTTCCCATCAGAAAAACCCTGGGTGGGGAAAAAGAGCTGAGGTTTAACAGTGGGAGGTAAAACCATGAGACATCCTGGCAAGGGAGCTGAAGGTGACAATGTACAGTCACTGCAGGGAGATGCCATTTTTATGGGCACTTAAGTGATGAGGCATGGAGGAAAGAACTTGTAAACAGTGATGTCAAGCTTCGAGGCAAAATTATCCTCCCCACGCTGCCCCCACCCCAGCCTGGGGCCTGCGCTGAGGTGCAAATGCCACACTTGGAAAGAGTAACAAAAGGTGACTTGCAAATTTCTAAAGACTTTCAGAGAATGAATTACAAAGAAACAATTAATCATTAATAGTATAAGAACATTAATAATCTTTAAATAAGACTATTACCAATATTTTGGTTGTTTTTTCTTAGAATTGTGGGCCTGGAAGGAACTCCCCTCAATTCTTTCTCCTCTCTCAGTCTTCTCTCTCAAACCCGGAACTGCTCCCTCCCATCAAAGTCTAATACCTGAGTTATCTCAGCTATCTTCAGTAGCCGCTGAGCCCCAGGCTTAAGTCCTAGCACCAGAACTAGGACTTAAAGGTAGACTTTGGGTGAGTCCAATCCTTCCTCAAAGCCTTCCACAGAGCTTAAACCCATTCTAAGCTCCCACCTTTTACAAGGGGGAACCCCCCAAAAAAACAATGGAATTAGCTTGTGGAGGGCCAGCACCTTGTAGTACGGGCTTCCCCCACTAGGTGAGTGTTCTAGGAGCCCTCTGTATCAGTGTACCAGCTGGCGTTGTTGTGAGAGGCTGTGTTCAGCTTCAGTTAATTTTTTTTTAAAAACTCTTGCAACACGTTTGCCCATTTCGCATGGGTGATTTATGAGCGCACCTGCCCCCACCTTGCTGAGTGTTCAGCAGATTTTGACCAAAACTGCACAATTCCCATGCCCCACCCTCCTTATTCACCCAGTCTCACCCCAAGTGAGTTTTTTTGTTTCCCCCAATGAAAAAAGCCCTCAAAGGGAAACATTTTGCCAGCATAGAAGAGGTGAAACAAAAAATGACAGAAGCACTAAAAGGCATCAAAATCAACAAGTTCAAAAATTGTTTTGAGCAGTGGAAAAATGTCTTCATAGGTGTATTGCCTCAAATGGAGAGTACTTTGAAGATGACTGGACTTTAAACATGTAAGAAC
The DNA here is from genome assembly GCA_004024845.1 of Tonatia bakeri. Taxonomy (NCBI): domain Eukaryota; kingdom Metazoa; phylum Chordata; class Mammalia; order Chiroptera; family Phyllostomidae; genus Tonatia; species Tonatia bakeri. The sequence goes on along the minus strand of PVIA01000505.1, from coordinate 227,924 downwards.
ACATACACAATTATTTTTATAAATAAATTCCATTTTCTGCCCTCATATCTGTGAAGGACTAGACTCCAGGGGGCAGGAACCTGGGTTGATTTCCCGCAGTGCGCACCAAAGATTCCCTGATGAAATTGAGTTACACTAAGCTGAACTCTTCTGCAATCATTAAAACATATAACATATGTATTTTAATGTCTTATTTTCTGATTTTCCTGGACTGAGAACTTTTGTTCCTCATTCCACAACCCCACCTTTTCTTTCTAACCTTTTCTTTCCCCCACTGAAGTGGGAGGATAACGGTCATGAAATGTAAAACCCAAGCTTCTGATCCAGCTTCCTGCTACTCCCGAAGCTTCTCCCAGCATGACCTCAATCACTAGGCCTGAAACCAAACAAACAAAAAAAGAAAGCTATTTAAAGATATCCTTTCTACCACTCCTAATCCATAGCCTTCTGCTAATGGACAGATGGGCATTGTGGTGCCAGCACAGAGAGCTCCCCACCAGTATTAAAATACTCAGTTAACGCTCACTGCCTGGCATCCTGAAACTCCCCCCCACCCCCCTCATGGCTCATTCTGCAAAGCAGTGGGTTGGAAGGATGCGTGAAAGGACATGGCCTTCAGAACCAGGCAGAAGCAGCAGGGATCCCTGGGGCCTAGGCTTGAGAGATATTAGGACTGACAGGGATGAGCTTCAAGAATCAGTTTCTGCAGGAGCTGTTCTTCAGTTTCTGGTCCAGGTCCAGGTTGGGGCCACTGAGGGAAGCTATTGCTGTGGGAGTCTTAGGGTCTAGTCCAAACCAGGGAGCAGAGGGCCCACATCGTAGGTGGTTCTTCTTAGTGGTTACTCCTTAGAATGTAGAGGTGCAGACGTGATTCTGAAGTCTGTTTGCTTGAGGGGGGCACTGAAGTCCCACGTGACGCCCATCAGCCTTCCCTCCCAACCTGAGTGCTCGCAGTTCCCTTTGACCCATGATAGATATGCAGAGGCACAGAGTACAGGTTGCGGTCTTGGGAACAGGCCATCTGTACTGCTTTGGAGCTGCTTGCCACATCTGCAGCTGAATGTGACAGGATGTGGGTAAGAGGCCTTGAATACTGTGATGCAAGAATCCATGGCTTTAGATAACACGTGGCCTGCTCTGCTGACAGTGCAAAACTTAGCACAAGAACTCAATACCCACAAAGAGGCAGCTCAAGAAAAACAGCCGTGCGTGACTGCAAACATTCGGAGTTGCTGTAATTTCCTCCCCACACACCCCACGCCTAGTTGTCAATGATGACACTTGTTTTTAACCAGAATAAAAATAAAAATGTAGCACAGCCCTGTTACCCCACCTTGATCTGGTAAACTTTAATTTTAAGCACTCAAACTTCCCCGGGTGCAGAGGGGCTGGTGCTGTTTGTTATTTAGCTTCAGTGTACCTCTTTTTAAATTAAGAACTTTTGGAGTTTCTTTTAATAGCCAAAATAACATTTCACACTTAACCAAATTAAATTATACAATTATATTCCTTAATTAACATAATTCCCAGTTAAATTCATATTTACCGTGGACTTGTGATCAAGACAGTGATGTAGGCAGACATGGCTTGCCTCTTCACACAACCACATCAAAATTACAACTAAAATATAGGATAATCATCACTCAGAAATGTCATGAATTGAGTTGAATGGAAGTCCGACAACTGTGGAATTAAAGAAACCACATCCATCCAGACTGGTAGGAGGGACACAGAGGTGGGACAGGCTGATCTCACACCCTTGTGTGGTGGATAAAAATTCAGGAGGGATATATCAGGAGCGAGGAGTCCCAGACCCACACCAGACCCTCCCCCTCATCTGAGGATTCCAGTGCCAGGAAGATAAGTCTGCACAACTTCTGGCTGCAAAAACAAGCAGGGATCGAGTCAGTGGAAGGAACTTCTGGAGCCCTAAGCATTTCCTTTTAAAGAACCTACACATGAACTCACCTACTCACACTCACTCCCTCTGAGCTCCAGCACTGGGGTGGCAGCTTGAAAGGCACCAATGGCATACAGGGAGAAACTGAAGTGTCTAGCATCAAGGCAAGGTGAGGCCATGGTCCCTTTTCTAACCCTCCCCGCACAGAGCTAGCAAGCTGATGCCATATCTGAGACTCCATCAACCTGGCTAACATTGCTTGATCCACCTTGGAGATCTCCAGAGACTTGTGCCCATCCGAGCTCCTTTTCCACATGAATGGCTGGTCTTGGCTCATGCTTCACAACTCTCTAAATCCTCTCAAATGAGCAACAGTTTAACTCAGCGAGCCCCAGGCCCAGCACTAGTAGCAGCCAGCACAGATTCACAGCTTGGCTTTACCTGGGAATCTCCAAGCCCAGAACAAGTAGCCGTCATCTCAGATTGCTATATAGCTCAGGCAGGGTGGCCCCAGCAAAACACAGCTGAGGGCTTACCTGGGCTTGCACCACCCAAGAAACCCTGGGGCCAGCATACCCAGTGGACAGCTACAGACCATAAGGGAGCACCACCACCCTGTGCCTGCACAGCTGATCCTCCATGGAGGGCAGAATTTGGTGATAAGTGGTCACAGCCAAACCTTGCAGCTGACTGGCCTGGGTAAATCTCTCCCATTGACCTGCCAACAGCAACCAAGGCTCAACTACAAGAGAAGAGTGTACTCAGCCCACACGAAGGGCACACCTCGAGTACCCAGCTTGGGTGATAGGGGAAGCTGTGTCACTGAACCCTATGGGACACCTACTACATTAGGCCACACTACCAAGACAGTGAGTCATAGAAGCTCTACCTAATACACAGAAACAAACACAGGGAGGCTGCCAAAAGGAGGAGACAAAGAAATATGGCCCAAATGAAACAACAAAACAAAACTCCAGAAAAAGAGCTAAACAAAATGGAGATAAGCAATCTATCAGATGCAGAGTTCAAAACACTGGTTATAAGGATATTCCAGGTACTTAGTGAGAACCTCAACAGCATAAAAAAGATCCAGTCAGAAACAAAGGATACTCTAAGGGAAATGAAGAATAATTCATAAGCAAACAACAGTAAAGTGGATAAAGCCAAGAATAAAATCCATGATTTGGAACATAAGGAACCAAAAAACAACCACACAGAACAACAAGAAGAAAAAGAGAATCAAAAAAAATGAGGATGGTAGAAGCAGCCTCTGAGACAACCTCAAGATGTCCAACATTCACATAATAGGGGTGCCAGAAGGAGAAGAGAAAGAGCAAGAAATTGGAAATTTATTTTAAAAAATAATGAAAGAAAACTTTCCTAATTTAGTGAAGGAGATAGAAATGCTAGCCCAAGAAGCACAGAGAGTCCCAAACAACATGGATGCAAAGAGGCCCACTCCAAGATACATCATAATTAAAATGTCAAAGTTTAAAGACAAAGAGAGAATCTTAAAAGCAGCAAGAGAAATGAAGTTAGTTACCTACAGTGGAGTCCCATAAGACTGTCAGCTGATTTCTCAAAAGAAACTTTGCAGGCTAGAAGGGATTGGCAAGAAATATTCAAAGTCATGAAAAGCAGAAACCTGCAGCCAAGATTGCTCTACCCAGCAAAGCTATCATTTAGAGTCAAAAGGCAGATAAAGAGTTTCCCAGACAAGAAAAAGGTAAGAGTTCATCATCACCAAACCAGTATTATATGAAATGTTAAAGGGGCTTATTTAAGAAAAAGTAGATCAAAACTATGAACAATAAAATGGAAAAAAAATACATATCTTTCAACAATTGAATCTGAAAAACAAACTAAACAAACAAGAAGAACAGAGACAAAGTCATGGATATTGAGAGTGTTTTGATGGTTGCCAGATGGGCAGGGGATGGCGGGGGCAGGTGTGGCAGAATGGGTGAAGAGGTGAGGGGATTAAAAAGTATAAATAGGTAGTTACAGAATAGCCATGGGGTGTAAAGTGCAGTACAGGAAATGGAGAAGTCAAAGAACTTATATGCATGACCCATGGACATGAACAATGGTGTGGGGATTGCCTGGGGGACAGGGGGTTGCTGGGTGAAGGGGTGGAAAGGAGAAAAATCAAGACAACTGTAGTAATATAATCAACAAAATAAAATTTATAAAAAAACAAATTTACCTAATTTTCTTTTAAAATGTCCTTTACAGTTGGTTTGTCTAAACTAGTATTCAATAACAGGACCATACACTGCACCTGATTTTCATGTCCTTTCATCTCCTAAGCTACAGCAGTGACCTTTTCTCATGCTGCTGGCTCCTTGGCATCATGGGCCAGTTGGCGTGTAGAGTGCCTGGGTGTGTCTGATGGCTACTTCCAGGTGTGGCAGAGCTTGTTTCTCTATTCCTAGAGTGTCCTGTAACCCAGAAGTGAGATGCAGACTAAATGTTTTTAACGTGCCAGATTTCCAAGTGTATTTTATAGAAAGGAGACAGCATCCCACAGAATAGCTGAATGACATAAATGACAATGACATACATTACAGAAAGTATCACACATGTATCAGTTGGTATTGCTCAAACAGACCACAGTTACCTTAACATTGTGAAACCAAAGCTTACTCCTATACTGATCCTGCAGACAGGAGTCTCCCTGTAATCCTCCCTTTGGAATCTCTGAAGTCACAAACGTGGTCTGATAGGGCTTGGAACAAAATGACATAAAGGAAATCATAACATTTAAGCCTTCTACAGGCAACACCCCTGTTTCCTCTTGGAAAACAGATCTGTTCCCATTTCTTGATTCACAGCCCTATCATTTGTTCTATGAGTGTGGGTCTTACTCAAAGAAGCCACCTTAAGTAAGTTCGGCCACTTTTTCTGTTCAAGAAATGTGGAGCTTGGGGCCCACCCTTGCACAGGTCGGCTCCGCCCTCTGATGCGGTGACCAGGGGACACTGGGCAAGGCCTCGGAGGGCGAGCTCCATCTCTGAGTGCGAAGTTACCCTCCGTGTAAGTCAGTCTGTGAAAAAACAAGGCTGGCGTGGGAGTCAGGGAAGAAGGAGCCACAGCCCCGTTTCTTACATGTAGGTGAAAAAAGAAAGAAGGAGGCCATAAAGGGAAAGCTACCTTTCATATGCCTGCGTGTGTGTGGGATATTTGTGGAGGGATATGCAAGAGTCTGATGAGGATGGCCTCTGGCAGGCACCAAAGGTATGGGGGGAGGAAAATTAATATTAATGTATAACCTTTTTTCTATTGCTCTTTTTAAGATTTTATATATTTTATTTTTAGAGAGAGGAGGAGGGAGGGAGAAAGAGAAGGAGAAAAACATGAATGTGTTTTTGCCTCTCACACGCCCCCAACTGGGAACCTGGCCCACAACCCAGGCATGGGCCCTGACTGGGAATCGAACCAGCGACCATTTGGTTTGCAGACTGGCACTCAACCCACTGAGCCATACCTGCCAGGGCTAATGTGTAGCCTTTTGTACTACTGGGATCTTTTTTACCATGTGCATGTATGACTTTTTCAACAACCACATATTTTTGCTGTTAATACATTGATCTATAATGTTACCCTTCCTGAAAAGATTTGCCCTTTCACATGTCTTCAGCTAAAGGCATCTGTTAGTCCCTGGCCTAGTAGCTCAGTTGGCTACAGTGTTGTCCCAGTAAACCAAGGTTACAAGTTTGATCCCCAGTCAGGACACATACAAGAATCAACCAATGAATGCATAAATACGTGGAACAAAAAAATCTCTCTCTCCCTTCCTCTCTCTCTAAAATCAATAAATTTAAAATAAAGGAATCTGTCAGTGAGGAAATTGCAGGTGCCTGGTTGTCAGGGGAGAGAAGGTATTTTACCCAAGAGAAAGCTTTTCCCTGGTCTTCTGAAATTATGAGGACAGCTCAAGACTGTCCCCATCCTGTTTCTGGGGAAGTGTGTGGTGGACTGAGCTCATACTTAGGCATCAACAGGATGCTCTGGACAGGCAGGCTTGGCTGTGGCCTTAACGCCCCTCTCCATGGTGAAGCCCTGTCTCCCCAGCCAGAACACAGAGAGATATTTTTAACCGTGGTGTTGGCTTACACAGAGGTTCGGGTATTCTCTGGGGTGTTCTACGAGACAAGAAAGCTGAGATCTGATGCTCGGACTCATTTGCCCTACCTCAATGTGCTGGTTCTATGCACCTTGGAGAATTGGACTATAAAAGCTGTAATAAGTGAAAGCTATTTATTATACTTCCCTAGAAACCCTTTGGATATCATCTTTCTTTTGTTTCTGTCACAGAAGTGCAGTGCAGGGAGGGATAGCTAACCGCAACCCCTACCCCCCATGGAAAAGGGAACAGAACAGCGATTTTTAACCTTTTTCATCCCATGGCAGACATAAAATAAGTACTAAAATCCTGTGGCACACCAAAAAAAAATGTGTATTTTTGCCAACCTTATGAAAAATAGGTATAATTTTGATTCATTCATACCAAATGGCTATCGTTGTGTTCGGTTTTGTCATTTCTTAATTTGACAGTCTAAGGGAAAAGAGGTCAGTCCCCCTGACCAGTCAGGTACTGCAGGTTTTAAAAATTCTTGCAGCACACGGGTTGAAAAGCACTGGGATAGAAAAATGACGTCCATATCACCTGCCTCACTAGACCAGGAAGAGAAACCAGATGTGGGTCTATTACAAAAGAACTAGAATTACAGGTAGGTTATATAGGTCCTCTTCGCAAGGTGGCATGCATTAGTCATAAGACCCAATGGCACGTGCATGAGACAAATCAAGTCAACAGGAAACCAATCACGTTGTCTGGGAGAGAAGGACAAAAACTGAAGAATTCGTGTTACAGAGATTCTTAGGGGATTGTGGAGATCGCGGATTTTTCTTTTCTCACCAGAGGAGAGAATGAAGGAATGGTGATTTACAGATTCGTTAACAAAAGAAGGATACAAACATTTCATTTAAGTAAATACATGAAGCCTGCAAAACACCAGGGACAAAAGAGCTGGGCTAGAAAGTAACAAGTCTGGGCCTGTTTAAGGAGAATTGTCCCTTCCCTTAAGAGGTAAGAAGGAAAACATAATCAGGTAGTGAGTTTGTTTCAAAAAAGAAACACAATAGGGAGGTAAGTCTGTAGAGACATCAAAAAATCTGATGATGAGGCTGTGCTATTCTTGAATCCCATGGCCCTTCATAAAATAAAGCCCACTGGAGACTACAAATCAAACTCAGCCCAAGTCTTTAGGGTTCACACTAGTACAAGCGTGAGCTCTCTCCTAGCAATGTCTCATCAGGGTAAATGCAGAACTGGCTCCTCTTGCACCACTGACGTAGACTGCTCCTGGGCACAAGGCAGGATGGATGGGGCAGTATGTAGTTCATAGCTGTCTGTCTTGTTCCAGATTCCAAGTGCTTGTTTGGAACCTCAAGGAGCCCCTCAGGGCTGGAAAGGAGGAGGGCTGCTTCCAGATGTCTGACTCACCTCACACAGGGAGGCTTGGTACCAAAGTTTCCTCTCTGTGGAATCTCACACCTCCATTCCTCCCACCCAGATATTCATCCCTCTTCTTTAAACTCTAAAATAATAAAATGATTCTGATCATGGGCTCTAAAACTAACTATTCAATCTTTATTTTTGACTTAATTCATTTCTATTTCTTTAGACATGGTGGAAAAAAACCTGAAGTCTCAGTGATTTTCAAAGTCAGAATTCATTCCAGACTGAGTCCCCATACTGTAAGTGATTTTGTGTATCTTTGGTCTAATATCTATTGCCACACAGACTTAACTAAGCAGTCTCGGTTCTTCGGTCTTGCTCCTTAACCGGAAGAAGAATCTGGAGATTGTTGCCAAATAGGCTGCATGAGTCACAACAGGTGACTGTATCTTCCTTTCTGGTGTGCGGTGGTGCAAGACAAATTTAGTTCCATTGTTTTTGTTGTTTCTCACAAAGAGCAGGACATGCAAAATAAGCCAGGATTACTGCTCTGATTCACAGCAGTTTTTATTTCCTTCAGGGGTGTTTCTGGCCAGCAATGGAAGGTCTTTGTGCTAACTCCTCAAAGGCTCCCTGTGAGTCAGGCCTCAGCCGTGACCTTCGTGTTGTTGAGTCCTGTCTGGAGCAGGTACTCCCCACAGTTGTGCAGTCTGTTTGATGTATTATTGCTAACAGACTTTCAGCTCTTTGTTTTTCATGTAATGTTCATTCACTTTGCAGACGTAAGATCCGCCTGCTGTCTTGAGGACTGACTTTTGAGCTGTGTGAGAGAGGGAGGTGTATGATTTGGCCTCTGTATTCAAGGAAATTCAAAATCAGAGGTAGCCTAAATGGCAATAAATAATTTATGCATAAATGCTAAGAGTTTAGGAGAGGGAAGGTTAGCAGGGAAGATGACTCGGGAAGACACCAGAAGGAAGAACAAGAGTGAAATGAGTACTTAAGACGGCAATAGAATTTGAGGCCCTTAGCACGGAAAACCAGATATTTGGAAGAGATGGCCCAACGAAACCGCAGTGAAACTTGCTTTCCTTCGCATCAGTGAGCTCATCGGAAAGGAAGTTCCCCAGAGGCAGAACTAAATGTGAAGATAAAGCAGCGTGGTAAATAACAGGCACAGGGTCGGGGGTCAGGGGAAGCTGCAGCCACCCTGAGGGCAAACCCTGAGGAACAGCACCAGAGAGCCTGCATTAGTCTGCTGGGGCTGCTGTAACACAATGGCACAGGCTAGGTGGGCTAATGACAGAAATTTATTTCCTCGCAGTTCTGGGGACTAGAAGTCTGAGGTCAAGACACCAGCAGGGGTGGGTTCCTTTGAGGCCTCTCTCCTCAGCCTGAAGGCTGTCTCCCTCTTATGACCTCCGCACCCTGGGACATCCCTGGCATCAAGCCTCCCTGGTGGCTTCCTTCTTTAAGGACACTAGTCAAAGTGGATCAGGGCCCACCCTAATAGCCTCATTTTAACACTATTACATCTTTGAAGGCCTTATCATCTAACAGGCTACACTCTGAGGTACCTGAACAAATGAACTGTGGGGAGGACACAACTCAGCCCATAGTACAGCCTAACTAAGCCTTGGGTCAGCAGCAAAGTGAGGAAGCCTATCCTCAGTCTCCAGGTTAAGCCAAGGACCCTGGAAGAGGCCACAAGTTCCCAGTAGGCAGTGCCCCCTGTTTGCAGCCGCAAAGGAAAATTTTCTTTGAGCAAAGCAACCCCAATTTAGGCCCTGAGGGTGTAACAGAGTGAAATGCTTGGTCTCGGTCTGACTCCTGTTTCAAGCCTGCTTTGTTCCCAGGGCCTTCAGGCTAGTAGCTTCAGCTCAGTCTTGCCTGCAGACAAGCGAATCATTACAGGAATTCTGTTGGCAGCTTGAATCGCACAGAAACAGCCCCTCCGATTTCCTCTTTCCTTCACATAGAAGAAGCTTGAACTCTGTACCTTTTAAAGATGAATTTGAGGTACCACTAAGCCTCCCATCCTCTTGGTTGATGCCTTCTCAATCAATAAACCTTTCCTTACTCCAAAGTCAGATGTTTTGAGTTTTGGCCGTTCAAAGTGGCAGGCACATGGACTTTGGACCTGTAACGAGGATTCTTACAGATTAAAATCAAACAAATCGACATTATATCCAGCAAAATGGTTTTCTAAGAATAAGAATAAATGAATATGGCCCTGACCGATGTAGCTCAGTTGGTTGGGCATTGACTTGCAAAGCAAAAGGTCACCAGTTCAGTTCCCAGTCAGGGCACTTGCCTGGGCTGTGGGTTCAGTCCCCAGTCAGGGTGTATATGAGAGGCAACTGGTCAACGTTTCTCTTGAACATCGATGTTTCTCTTCCTCTCTTTTTTCCTCCCTTTCCCCATCTCTTAAAATAAATGAATAAATAAAATCTTTTTCTTAACTGAATTGGCCACCAATAAACTCGCACTAAGGTATTCCTAAAGGATCTTGTCTTCTTTTCAATTCCCTCAAAAATGTACCCTGACTTACCCTTGAACAAAGCAGGGGGAAGTGGCACTTTTGACTCTCCATTTGGCCCTTCACACCCATGGGTTAAAAAAAGTATATTCAATCTGGGTTTGGGAATCCACTGCTAGGAAAGTGCAGTTGGGAATGTGGAAATACTGTTTTCAATCTACTGTTTGTGGATAGGATGGGCCAACTGCACTTACTGAGAGAAATTGGCATGCGAGTGGACCCCCCCAGTTCAAACCCCAGAGGTACAGGGATGAACTGTTGGTCATTTGAGAGTAATTTTTCAAACGCTTTCAGTTTTAAGGAAACACTTGTGGGGTCTTGGGGAAGTGAAAGAGGAAAGAAAGGAAACCAGAAAAGGCCCGTTGTCCAGCAAGCCACCACCATGGGCAAGCAGAGCTTCATCCCACTGAGGAGCCCACCTGGGCCAGTATAGAAAGTGCCTCAGAGTTTTCCTGCCCGAGGGTTAAGATAGCTGGGCACCCACAGATTTCCTTCATCCCCTGGTTGAGGCTACTCCCAGGAGCATTCCTCCCAGGAGGTATTGCTCCCCCGACACTTTTTGCCTGCAGCTGTGGTAGGAGCAAGGGGCTGCAGGCAGCCATCAGAAAACTCAGATCCAGTTGCAGGTGCTGAGAGTTGGAGGATGGCCAGCTGAACTTGCAAATGGTCTAAGTGTTGATGGGATGTGGAAGGCCACCAGCAAAGCCTACTCCCCATGTACTGCAGGAAATCTGCAAAATGATCGTGGAAATGAAGGCCTGGTGTACTGTGAGCAATGAGTCAATACATTGGCGACTATGTAGGTACATCTGAACGAACACTGTTAGCATAAAAGTATAATGTTAGTATCCAATTTGTAGTCCAACACAAATCAAAACAGAGCACAACTAAAATATTGGAAACTAGCATATTTTAAATTAGAGTCTACATCATTATTAAGGACTTTTTTTTTTAAGAATAAAATTTGACCGTTCACGTTGGTGGAAGGAGGAGAAGAGATGTCCCTGAGGTTACCTGATAGAAGTTTGGAGGGGACTGTGCGGCAGCACAGACTTCTGGAAATGGCGAGCTGATTAGAGAGAGGAAAGGAGAGAGAGAAAGAAACATTGATTTGTTGTTCCACTTATTCCTGCACTCATTGGCTGCTTGTATGTGCTCTGACCGGAACGTGCAACCTCTAACGAACTGAGCCACCCAGCCAGGGCCCACTAATATGTTTTGAGCTTGTACCCTTATATGTAATATTTGTACTATATTACTAATACGTACATCATAAAACATACTCAAAAGGAATTTTTAAAATGAGATCGATTACTTATAATATGCTTTTTAATATTTGGTCTTCTTAAATGCAGTATTAATAATTTAGGTGTGAGCATTAAGCTTGGCTACCATTCATTGTTTTGGAAATCTTGACTTGAAGAAGATGGGTATACTTTGACATCGGGTGTTAGTGGCTGTCATGGCTGGTAAAAGATATCTCACCAAAGTAAAGCAGACCCAAAGGAAGACGTGTGCTTATGAATCATGAAAATTATTAATTTTTTCAGTCCCACATACCTATTATGCAAGCATTTTTGTTGAAATTTTTCTAGGAAATTTCCATGTTCTCTGATTTCAATCAGTGGTAATAGCATACTAATCAGAAGGGGCTAATTGACACATTTTTAAACAAATGAGTCCAAATCTCATTGAAATTCTTCATCAGAATAATTTTTAAACAAATTTTAAACTTATGATTCTGTATTTTTTCAGCAGACCCTGCAAGGAAGCCACTGCAGCTACATGGACAGGAGGATTAAGACCTCCAGTCACAAGGTAGGTTCAGAAAGGAGGGTCAGGGGACAACTGTGGCCAGATTTGGTAATGGCACGTGGAAGAACGAGCAGGCTAAGACTGTAAGTCCCTGAGTTAGTCAGGTTTTTCAAGTTGTAAGATGCAAAAATATATTCAAAATACCTCCATGAACCAGAAGGCATTTTAAGGACCCATGCAAACCTAAAGTGGACAAAGGACTACCTTTGTAACTGCATTGCTGGCTTCATGAAAATGTTACTAATGCCATTTCAAGACACCACATGGCTCTGGTGATCCAGTCTCAACTCGGGGCTCCACTGCTATCCCCACCCATGGCTGAGTTTGTGACTCAGTTCCGCAGATCCTGCTCTTCTCCTGTTTTTTCTCACAGTTTCCATTGCCTCCTGACTCCTCTTCGTTGCTTTGTCCGTGTTTCCCTCCAGTTCAACCCCGCCTCACTCATTCAGCATCCCCTCTCTGCGGTCACATTGGAAGTCCCAAAGGCAGAGGGGCTAACCGGTCCCTGCACCACAGTGTTGGCCAAGGGTCTTGGGCGAGGCCAGTCCATTCACCGGCCAGACTTTAGACAGCTGCCTTTGGAGCACATGTGCGTGCCTGGGGTGGCAGGTCATGTCTCCATGGCCCACATTAGAGCAACCTATGTATGAGGAACTCCTCAGAATAGGCTGTGAGCTTACAGATATTTTGAAGCTCTGAATAAGTGAGCTGGGGAATGAGCAGGTTACCTAATAGAGTCTGTCCATTGTCATGGGAGGTAGGAAGATGGGATATTCTGGATGTGGCTTATTTTACAATGAGGGCCAGTGACACACATGCATATATTTCACTGACTATGTGAATCTTTACTTTGGGTACTAACATAGGAAATAACAAAAAGTTATTATTACTACCACTAGCAGAAGAATTATAAGATGCCAAGTAGTTAAGATTGCAGACTCTGGAACTAGACTGCCTGTGGCTATATCCCCAGCACTCTCATTTACTGGCTGTGTGACCTTGTGCAAATTACTTAACTGCTCTGCGCCACAGTTTCCTCATCTGTAAAATGAGTACAATAAAACCTATCTCCTTGGGTTGTTATGAGAATTAAATCAGTTAATATAATCAGTATATTTGAATCACTTAGAACAGTGTCTGGCATATAATGAGCACTATGACTATTTGCTACTTTATTTTCAATCATGAGTTAAACTCCAACCATAGATCAGCATTCATGCATTGTATCTGCCACTTTAGTCTCTCTGATTTAAGCTTCGTCTCTGATTAAATATTTCAAATTATTTTCTCTTGCTAGTTTTGGCTTTTTAATAAGATTTATACTTTAATCTGTATAAAATAAATATTTTCAGACTTAGAATTTTAAAATGGCTTTCTTTGTTTTCATTTCACAGCCACTTCTGGGAAATAATTCTTATCAAAATAAATATCTTTTTATTTCCCCTGCTCTCATGTTGGTTCCAGGATGTTATTTTGTCATCGTTTGATTGATTTCCCTCTGGAGGAGATCAATTTCCCTGGAACATTTGATGTCATTATTTAGGGATGAAGTAGGTGTTACATGTTTATTAAAAGTGATCCACCAGAGTGATTCAGAAACCAGGAGACGCTGATATTTTTTGCCTCAGTAATCTTGCTGGCCTGCTTTCATGCTTGAATTTGAATGCTGGTTTAAATTAACCTTCTGTAAATGGTCAATAGCTGGTAGGATTTGCTCCAAGCATTGAAACTGTAATGTTCCACTATATTTACAGATGTAACTTAAAGCAAATCTTCAAAGATGTCATATATTTTGAGATGGCACATCCCAACTGTGGAAAGTAAATCCACATGGCAACAAGCCAGCCCATATATGAAACAATGGATCCATCGCTCCTAGGACACGGGGTCACCCTCTCCCGGAAATGAACCCCAAATCGTCCTTCTCCTACCACCACAATGATCTTCAGTGGCTTCACCTTCGAGGAATCTGGTTTGGAGCCCATGCTGATCTCCTTTCTCTCCACTCCCTCGGGGGTCAACTACTGAGCCAGAGCAGTGACCCACTGGCCACCCTTCCTCCCAAAGCCCAGGAGAGAGACAACCAGCGCGTGCCTCCCCAGCGCCCCCTCACATGGCCAAAGCTGCCAGCACGACTGCTAACCCTCCCAGCTGGCTCTCTTGGCCAAAATTATCACTGTCTATCAATCACAGAGTCACAGCTTTCCTTCTCCCCCACTGAACCTGGGATGGGTCACATGCCACTATCAATGGCAGAGAGGGAGGCAGGGAATTTCAAATCAGATGGTTCGAAAGGGCAGGGCACCTATTTTCAAAATAACCTAGTATTATAGGGCTATGGAGGTGACCCATTAAGTAGAGCTGTTTTATTCCTTCCCATCTTTAAACACTGAAGTCCTTTTATTATAGATTAGTGATCTTAGCCACCATTTCAGAAAGCTACTCCTCAGTCTCTGTGCACCCCAGGATCTCCAACACTCACAATAAGGTCAAATGGACTCGTAGGCTGGGATACCTTCCAGCAACTCAACCGTCCAAACTCATACAATGTGCAGGAAAAGAACCATGTGAGCCTCCGCTTCATCAATGCAGGACTTTCTACACCAAAATTGTACAACTCAACGTGACTTTAAGTGCTGACCCCAAAACACATACAAGGTTTTTCCTGCCCCAGGGAAAAGTATGTATAATCTTACAAGAGAGCCAAGAATAGCAACAGGAAATAATAGGAAAACAGTGCAAGATAACATTTCATTAGAAAACTTACATCGGAATGACCAAACTGACAGATGCAATGCCACTTTGTATCCTGGGGTATGCAGCCTTGGGAGAAGCATTTACTCTTTCTGGAATTCACTTTTCTTGTTGATTTTTATTTTGTTTTGCTTTGTTTTTAGGTAGGAATAATATTAATCACTGACCATCTTTTGAATAATCCTGTGATGCACAAATGTAACAAAACGTGTGTCAGTACTTTGAGAAATGTTTAGCACTATTGAAATGTAAAGCATTATTATTATTGCTGTGATCATTGCCATGGTGATTATTAATATAATTATATTGAAGCAGGGATCCTGGTACTCGGGGAAGTATGCCCAGAGAAGGAAGTATCTGAGAATCTGAGCCAGCTTTGAAAGATGTGTGGGATTCAGAGGGGCAGGAATGGCCCAGGCTTAGGGGCAACAGGGGAGAGCAGAGCAGAGATGGGTGAACTTGCAGAGGATCCACTTCTTCTGCCCCACTTTTGCCATCTTGTCAGTTCTGCAGAAGGCCCTTGGCGTTTCCTTTGTTCAAGGCTAGGGTTTGCTTAGAAAAACGTCACTGTGCTTACTAGTTCACCTATCCAGAGAATTACAGTTGATCCTTGAACAACACAGGATTGAACAGCAAGGGCTCATTTACCAGATTTTTTTTTCAATAAATACAGTTGGCCCAACATATCCACAGGTTTTGCATCCATGGATTCAACCAACCACAGATGGAAAACAGTATTTTCACATTCCCGATTGTGGATTCCCAACCACAAATGGAAAATACCATTTTGGATCTGTGGTTGGTTAAATCTGAGAATAGGAAGAGCCAGCCAGCTGTAGATGTTGTATATGCAGATGTTGAGCTGCACTGGGGCTGGAGGGGCTGGAGGTGGGTGGATGCCACCAAGCCCCCACCTGGACCCCCACATTGTTCAAGGGCCAACTGTAAAATGTTTCCTTCTACTACAGTTCCCAAGCACTGCCCCAGTCTTCCGAGCAAATGTATTCTTTTCCTATGACTTTTGTTGTATCCAGCCCAGGGCTCAGCTGATAAGAGCCCTGAAACTGCTGGCGGCACTGAATCCATACTACCTGCATTATCTTTCCTTATCGCTGCTACTGTTGCTCCCAGTTCCTTTAAGTTAGTTACCAATGACTTCATTCTATGCTGATCGCTGGTCATTTCTTTGTCTTCATCCTTCTTGGCCTCTGCTGACTCTGCCTGGCCCACTCATTCCACGTTTTCACCGAAGGCTGTATTGTCTGCTCTGTGCTGGGAACAATTCCATCCCCGATTCCCAGGCAAACAACTTGAGAATTCTGCCTGAAATTTAAAACCACGGAGATATTCGTACCTATAAACCCATGTTTGCTTTTAAAATACAAATGCATCCAAAGTGGCTAAAGAGGACTCAGTTTTGCAATTTGTCATTAAAATATTATGATAATGATTTTTTATCCTCATCCAAGGATGTTTGTTTCATTGCTTTCAGAGAGACAGGAACATTGACACAAGAGAGAAATATTGATTCATTGCCTTCCACATGGGCCCCAACCAGGGAGTCCAACCCCACAGCCTAGTGCCCTGACCAGGAATCGAACCGGCAACCTTTCAGTCCACAGGACAATGCTCCAACCAACTGAGCCATGCTGGCAGGAGCTGTTGTTAATTATTTTAATTTTATTTCTTTTTCTGCTACTATCTACCTATGAACTGCACTTGAAGGAATGAAGAAATGCTTGTTTCGACCAGTTTACACAGAGGAAAGGTCAGCTACAAGATGAGGGAAATGTGGGAGGGCTTTGGTGAAATGAAGAGCAGAATGGGGACACACAGATGAACCTAATTTTCGAACATTTCCAAAACCCAGCCTTGCCCCTGTGTACATATCCAGGTTTCCCCTTCAAGCTTCTCAACCCCACTCTGGGCTTTTCTCCCCCCAACAGACACCTTTCATTCTCGGGACAGCTTCAAGCAAAAGTGAATAACAATTACTCTCTTCCCTCCAGACAAGTCCTATGGGATTCTCAGGAGGGAATCCTTAGCTCTTTTTCAGACTGATCTCAGAGTTTCACTTGCGCCTGCCCCTACTCACCCGCCATGAGCAAGAGGGAGTGAATGTTACCCAGCTCTGCCCTGATTAAAATATGGGCTCACTTAAAAATATAACTTCTAGGACCAGTTCTGGAATGTTCTGAGAGGGTGAGACAGCTAGGGAATAGGGAACACTTCTCTGCTTATCCTTATGTTCCATCATTGACCCCTAAAATAGTCATTTCTGCCAACATTTTGTCCTCTCAGCGTAGCAAGAAAGCTGCTCCCTGCTCTGTCCTGTGGGGAGGAGTGACTGACATGACCTGACATGACCAGGCACATGGCGATCAAGGTCACACCGCCTGCTCACTCTCTCTGGCTAGGACCTATATGCACACGCCCGTGAGGCAAGCAGAGCTTAGACGGGGCTGTGGGCCTGCCGCCTGGAGTAGGCATCCTCTCTGAATCCTACGGGGAGTGACAGCAGAAGCTGCCTTTGCTGCAGAAGCAGGTCAAGCGTGCTCTGCAGAGCAGCTCTCACCTTCCACAGGTAGAATTGAAGATCCCACCTAGGCCACAGGTGCAAGCTGTGTCCTCTAGTCCAGCTTCATCATGAACAAAGATGTGGTTTTACTCCCACGAGCCTTGTATGCCCTTTCTCACCTAATTCAGAACCAGAAGGGAGGAAGATGATTGGCTGGCATCCCTCCAAGGTCAACAATGACCTGGGGGAAATTGCTTAGCAGAGAATTCTGCCCCCTCGCTTCCCAGTGCCCTCTGAAGAACAAGAATCCATTCTGATCTATTTTCTCTAGCATTCACCTTCCCCAGCCGCATCTGAGACCTGGAATTTGTCAAATGTATTCTGTGGGTGAGAAAACCACCAAAGATGAGGACCTAGGCACCCACAAATTACATCCTGATTCACACCCTTTCTGTGTCCCTCAGGGTCTGGTTTGAGGTGCACTGTGCAGCACCAGGGTGTTTGGAATCCTCTAAGGATGCTCAGCCCAGGGTATGCTTAAGTGATGTGGTTTTCCCGCACAGTTATCAGTATTAAGAGAAAGAGTGGAACGTTTTTTAAAGCGTTATAATTTATGAAAAGCCACTGTGGGAATACTGTAATCTACATTTCTCAATGGGATCGTTTATTAAGACTAAATATTTTTATCTTTCAAGCAAACATTTGATGTATTACTTGTAAAGAATGATACATTTTGTTTCTCAGGTTACAAAGGGGTTTAAACAATAACCCTAGAGTTCAGTTACAGTACTACATTGTCAGAGTTATCTGGCACAAACCATTATTGCAATGCCTCATAAAAAGCAACGAAATACAAAATTGAACATTGTTTCTATGTCTGGAATGTTGACTTGGCTGGCTGTCATGGCCCTATTCCAATTGGGATAATTATATTCCATCTATATATTTTTCACCTACAATTCAGCTGGATTGACCTCTAAGAGGAAAAGTCATGTATCAGACATTTGAAGACTCAGGCTTTGTAAAATCTCACCCCATTCCACCCTAGAAGGAAGCTTTCAAAATTAGCAGTAAAGCAATTTCAGTATCCCCATTTTGCAGCCTATCAAATTCTTAGCCATAAAGGCTGCAAAATGAAGTTTATGTGCATGGCTCAGGTAACATCATATTTAAATAGAAATCACACCTTTTCCTAAAGTATGTTGCTGTTAAATATTGCTGTTAATACGCATTGCTAAGTGGAGGTGTTCTTGTATCTGATGCTTGGAACAAATACTTACATACCTGCGTTGTCCTGAACATGTATGAATGAGCGACAATTGTTCAAAAATATTTCAGAAACGCTGTTTCTCAGCCATAGAAAATCGTAACATACTAACAGAAACCTGAGATTCCCTACGTGATATGCCACCCCCCACACCCCAACTCTACCAATAACCCAGGACTGAAAATTTGGCATTGTCTGTGGCCTTTGTTCTTTTTTGTTCCCCACATCTTGGTCACATGAAATCTTCCCTGTGTGACCTTCCTGACTGCTATCTCTCTGTCACTCCTGTGATCACAGCCTTGTCACCCTTCACTGGGACTTTTGCAACAGCCGTGTAACTGCAGTGCTGCTCTGGACCTCAGGTGAGGGGCGCGGCCCTGGCCCTGCTCTGGCTGAGGCTTCTCCACCAAAGGACACCGCAGAGCTGAGGGACAGGTCACTTTAACACCGCTACCGGAACACTACTTAGTTCATTCGAATCCTGGAATCTCTTGTCCAAAATAGCCCTGAGCCTGCTTCCTGGGACTGCAGGCTTTTTCTGGAGTTTGTCCTCCCATCAGTGAGCGTTACCTCCCTGTGTCTCAAGGGTGGCCCAGACACAGCTGTTTGAAGGGAGTATGGACGTGCAGTTTGGACGTGGGGGAGGCCTTCACAGAGCAGGACTGTGGCAGGGGAAGAGAAGGGGGTGGACTCTGGGGCAGGGGCTGGCAGCCAGGTTCAGCTCACTCTGTGATGCAACATTTGATATGTTTCTGAGAATTTAAAATTCCATCCTGGCTCTCCAGGTTGTTTTTACAGTAAGAGGATAAAACATATTTTATTTAGCAATTGGTCGGCTTTATTTACAACTTTTAAATATTTAGACATACGGTGTGTGGGCTTCTGTTTGTACTCTTGCCTGAGCCCTGCTAGCGTTAGCGGAAGGCCTGCCTACCTGGCCTCTCTACGCCCAGAAGTTTTCAACATGAACAGTAGCTCCCTCAGCTCCTAAGCACAATGAGGAGAACCAGTGGTATGTTAGGTTTTACCTCTAAGAATCTTTGGAAATGTGCTTATAAGGTTTTGTCCTCAATTATTCATTTTGTGTCATTTACAGAGAGGTAAAAAAAAAAAGCAGCTTGTTAAAACAACTAGCTGCTTTGGGGAGTCCATGAACATCTCCAGCCAGTCGAATCATTAAGAGTCCGGAGTCACATTTCTCTGACCTGAAAGAGCTACATGCACACTAGCGGGAGCAAGCAAAGCACCCAGCCGCCTACCCTGACAGAAGCCTCCATACAGTAGTACCTCACCTCGTGTGACCCTGACAGCTACCCCTGCCGGGCAGCGAGGGTGCCATCTCATTCCCCATGCCTCGGTGAGAAAAACAGCTTTGGGGGATTCGAATGAGTGAATTGCCTGAAGTTACACAGCTAATAAATGGCAGAGTCTCCTAACGCCTGATTTCAACTTCTTGCTTCTGAGGGGTACAGAATCCAGACTTCCTCTGAAGCATACAGATGCACTTTTTGTACTGGAAAAACTACCCTAGGAAAATATATCTGGCTTCCAGTTCTGATCTGGCTCTGACTAATGCTTCTTGGGGAAGTCGTCCAACAGAGGCGGGCCTCAGTTTCCATCTTCAAGATAAAGGAGCTGAAGTAGATAATCGCTGAGGCTCCTTCCAGCTCTGTGGCTCCTGTACAGTCTATACCCCAGATTGCTTTTCACGTTTGTGAAAGTGGCCCTGAAACTGGGAACGTGGCCGTGTCATATTAATGAGCCTTTATCAAATGGCCCCAGATGCTCTCCATCCCCTCCGGGCTAATCAGATCAACTGGCACCAGCTGAATCAGAAGTTAAAAATAAATATTGGGGACAAAATGGCAAACCAACAGTACTTTTTTTGTTGCTATTTCCAGACACTTTGAGGGACAAGACCACAGGGCAATATTTTGCACAGTAAACCAGTTCTGAGGTATATTAATAGGATCTCCTTGCAAAGGGAGTTTTTTGGTCACTGGGTTAAACAAAGTCAAGCAGGTATTTTTGTGTGTGGAGCTCCTTTAATACTTGTATGGATTTTAATTTTTGATCTCCAGCAGGGAGGTTTCTCATCTCCAGGAACCAGTGCTGAGAACACAGTTTTGGAAAACACCATTGGGAAGGGTTTGGAGGAATCTCCTGACTGCTGCCAGCATCTCAGAATCTATCCCCAAAGCAAAGTGGAGCTTTTGGTGATGGCCGTGAGGTAAGATACGAGATAGGACATAAGATGATAAGGCTATTTGTTTGTTTTCCAATAAACCCAGATGCCAGAAGGAACCTGTCTGTCTGTGTGGCAGTTCCCCACATTCTCCGCTCGAAAATGACATACATATGTAATGTGATGCCCAGTCAAGTCCGCTATGGGAACTGGTGGAATGAGGTTGGTTGTTTTATTTTTTCCTCCGAGGTGTTTTCCATGTTGGTTGTTATGAGAGTGCCGGAAGTGGCCTTTTGAAAATAAATTCTGGATCGTGTGTAATCCACAGAAGGAAATGTTCTCATTATTGAGTTACACTCATGTTTTTGAATCCCAAAAGAGCTCTGCTCACCTATATTCTTCATCAAACTTAACTCCTGGTGATTTTGAGCTATCTTTGAAAGTCAAATCTACCACTGTGGCACACTGCATTTTCCAAAGGTGCCTGCAAGAATCTCACCTCCCACGCTCTTCTCACAATGAGACCTTGAGCCGATGATAACAGTGTCACGCACCTCTGCCTTGCTCCTGTGGGACACTCATTCTCGGACCGCAGCTACCATGCCGTGGGGAAGTCCAAACAGGCCCGTGCAGGGACCACGCTGAGAGACCTTGTGCAGATGTGCCTCAACAGTAGCGCACACCACTGCCAGACACGTGAGCGACCTCCCTCCGCCTCCAGCCGTCAGCCGTGGAGTACCCCAGCCTTCTTCCCAGATGAGGACCCGGAGTCACAGAGCAGAGACCACCGTTCCTCTCTGCTCTGTCAGAATTCTTAGCCCACAGAATTCATGAGCATAATAAAATTATTATTTTACGTCCCTAAGTTCCAAGGTGGTTTGTTAGGCAGTAAGTAACTATACAACCACCAAAAGATACAATTTGCTTCTGCTGAAGAAAATTTTTTTAATGTGCCAAAAGTTTTATTTTAGGGATCTTTAAGATTTGAGATTTATAACTCTAACCTCTTGGACCTTTTTGTATTGAAGATTATTTTGGATTTGGCACCCAAATTACCACCATTTTAGCATTTGAGTTTCTCCAAATCATAGTTTATTTGTTTAACAAAAATTTTCCGAGGATTTCAGAAACCTACCAAACTCTGCGCATGGCCGGCCCAATGTCTAAAGGTTGGACTCACAGATTCAAATGGCTTCAGGGGGCTGGCAGGCAGAAGAAATTAACCGTGTAGAGATTTAGGAGCCTGAGGGGAAATTGGAAGGTTCCACCCACAGCACTGGCGTGTGACTCCTCCTAGATAAAGGCGGCCTGTCCCACCTTCCCTTCTGAAACTTTTAAGGATGCTGAATTGTCCTGCTGCAATCTCTGCCTCATGCCAGCCTCTTTTACCTGCTCCAAAGGAACTCAGAGCCCTGGGACATCCCCCAAATCGGAATTCTTCGGATGTTGAAACACGGAATCAAAAGCTATTCTCATGCTCACTGAGCCCACTGAGCATGCTGGTGCCATAGAGCAGTCTTGGTTGGACTCCTCAGCAGAGAACTAGTCTGACAACTGGAAACACGGTCGTTTGCCCCATCAGATCCCATAAAGTTTTCAGGACTAAAATGCTTTTATCCATTCATAAACGTGGCTCGGAGGGTTGAGAATTCTGAGCTCTGTGGCCAACAGCTTACCCAACCCTCCAACCATCCGCCGATGTGTATTCATAGCAATCTGTGAGCAAAAAACAAGCAGTTTCTTACTTGTTTCTTGTTTTTATAAGACAGCATTTTAATTAATTGATTATTATTTTAATGGTGGCCTTCCTTTTTACACAGGAAGCCTCCCTGGGGGAACCTCTGCCTATCTTGTGTATGGTTGTATCTCCTGCACTCAGCCCAGTGCCTGGTACACACCGAGCATCCAGCAGTATTTAGTCAGCGAGGGAATGGTGTCCCACTCATTCAGTTAGTGCACATACATTAGACACCACCTATGTGTCAGGTATTAATATCAGAGGTAGGACAATGTTATGAGCAATATAGGCCCAAATCTTCTGTCATGGCACTCATAAAGTAATTAGGGGAAGGGACTGGAAAAACACCCAAGGAAGTAAGTAAACTCAATAATTTTAGGCAGTGCCAATAAAGGAAACAAACAAAAAAGAAAGGAACAACAACAACTACAATGACAACAAATTGAGCACAAAAGGAAAAAGAAAAAAATAACCACTTCAGGTTGTGTTACTAGCGATGAAGAAAACAAACACTTCCCGTACCCTTTATTACTCTACCCTTCCAACCAATGAACAATCTTTGAGGGAAACCCTTAGAAAGACTGTTGTTACTCGATGAAGTGACTAATGAATGTTGGGGAGCCAGATGTTTATGTAAAGGGGGAGCATTATGAATGTTCCAGTTGCAGAAATAGTCAGTGCAAAGGCCCTGAGGCAGAACTTGTTGAACTGATTTAAGGGGTATGGAACGTTGAGAACACAGTGTAGTCAGAGCATAGTGGAAGAGGGTCCCATGGCAGGAGGTAAAGTTGAGCTGTTGGGAGGGGCAGGGCAGCGAGGGGCAGAATCATGATAGAGGCTGCTTCTAGGGATTGCGGAGCAGCAAGTTGTAACAAGGAGCTGGTAGGCCCGGGCCTGTCCCTCGTGGATGGAAAGTAACATATAAATACACAGACAAGAGGAACAGAAACTACTAGTTACAGCTGTAATCTTTCAGGTGCTCACTCTCGCACCAGGCCTCTGAACTTCAGGGCACCTGGCCTCACAGCTCCCTTTCCTTGGCATCAGCTGCCAGCCATACAGCACACACTAGGGACTGGTCAGCAGCCCATTAGCCCTAGGAATTCTGAGCTGTTGTGGCGCAGATGTCAACCTGGTTCAACGTCATTATCACTGTAACCCTAAAAATGACCCCCAGCTGCTTTACTGTAGGTTGGATGGATCAGACTGCAGTATTGGGAACCTGGCCTTAACAACCAACTAGTCCCTCCTTGGGCTAGCCAGGCTGTGACGGGCCAGGGACTCCCTCCAGCAGACGGGACTCTTTGCCTCTCTCTCTCAAGAATGTCTTTGGTGCTTCCCCTCCCACAGATTTTACCTGCTACAGTGGAAGCAGCCACGTAGTCTGCTGTCTTTATCTTCTGCGGCAGGGGACGCTTCGGGCCCCTGCAGACAAGACCTAGTAGGTAAGTGTCTGGAGAAACAGGGAAGTTTGAAGGGAGGTTGGGGGTGAGGAGCTAAAAAATGGGCATGGGGTGTTTGGGGGGAGGTACCCGGTAGGGGTGAAGGTGTTCAAGAGACGAGGCAAGATGGGGCTTTGTGATCAGATGAGGTAAGATTGTTACCTGAAGCATTCAAGGGGGATAGATGAAAATTGGCAGGGGTGAAAGGAACCCGCAAAGGTCAATGTGAAAAATAATCCGCAACTTGCTGTTTTGTAACCAGTAGCTTGGTCCTTTAGGAAAAACAGAATTCAAGCTTTGGGGCAAAGTTCTGCAAATGCAGTTAGCCCTTGAACAACATGAGTTTGAACTGTGTGAGTCCACTTATATGCAGATTTTTCTCAGTAAATATGTGCAGTAGTGTAAATGCATTTTCTCTTCCTTGTGATTTTCTTAACATTTTTCTTTTCTCTAGCTTATTTTGTTATAAGAATACAGTATATAAAACATATAATGTACAACATATATGTTCATCGACTCTGTTATCAGTAAGGCTTCCAGTGAACAGTAGGTTATTAGTAAAGTTTCCCGGGAGTCAAAATTATATGTAGATTTTCAACAGTGCTGGGGGTTGGTACCCCTAACCCCCACGTCGTTCAAGGGTCAGCTGGACACAAAACATTTCATGTGAACTCCTTCAATAGTAACCACTCTACCAAGTAAAGGCCAGAGATTTTGCAATGATATGTGACCAGCAAGACCAGGCAGGTTAATAAATACCAGAGAAAAGGCTGTAGGCCAGCTAACATGCCAAATGTGAAATTTCAAAATAATCAGTCACAGGATTTGGGGGCTAAAAGGGAATTTAGACATCCTCTAATCTGGAGAGGGGGAAACTGATCCACTTACCTGGATATGATTTGTATGTGTGAAGGCTTTCAGGCAGGGCATGCATGCCATCTCCATTGGCCCAGTCCTCACCACTCCCTAACGCTCACCTCACATCAGCCAGCTACACAGAATTGTGTTACCTTGTTACTCCCTGGAGAATTTGAGGTCATGACCCCTGGTCAACTAAGAAACCTCATTTTACCAGGGAGGAAGGGGAAGACTCCTGTAATGAAATTGTTAATGAAACAATCAGCTACCTGTAAATAATGTGGTAATATTGGGGTGAGTGACCTAGGGATTAAAGTAAGAGGCTCAAGGAAAAAGTGTGCAAACCACTTAGAATAGAAAAAAAATTTATGCAATTTAAAATTGATGCTGTATTATTTCTTTACTAAAGCAATTAGCAGAAATTATCTCTTCATCCCCAACAATTTTGTGAGAATATAACTATTCCCACTTCACAGATTAAGAAACGGAAGCAAAGAAAGTGCCTTAATTTAACATCTATTCCTCTATTTTTCAAAAATGCTCTGTAACCCAAGCTTTGTTATAAAGTTAGCCTGGTAAACACAGTTCATAAACCCCTGGAGCAGGAGAGTTTGTGTTCTACAATTTCATAGCAATGATCTCATTAAATGGCTCACCAGGAATCCTAGGACTAGCTTTCTAGCAAATTATAACAGTAGTAGGGACCTCTCCTCTCCTCTCCTCTCCTTTTTTTTCTCTTTTTGAAAATTTTTTCTTATTACTATTATTTTGGTTTATTTTTTCCTTTCCTCTTTCTTTCTTTCCTCTCTTTGCATCTCAGCAATTTTTCTCTTTCTTTTTCTCAATGCCTCTCTTTTCCAAAATGAGGAAATCTATTTCTAGTTTTTTCTTAGTCCTTTACAATTGTGGGTTTTACTGATTAGTATTTTTCAGACTATAAGACGCACTTTCTGCCCCCACCCCCGCCCCACTCCACAAATTTGGGAGGAATAATTGTTGTTAATGCTGCTGTTGAGTTCTGTTTACCTTTACATTGGTGAAGTATTATGTTATTTATGTTATTAAATATCTTACCACATTTTTTGCTTCAAATTTTTTTTCCTATTTTCCTCTTCTAAAACGTAGGTGCATCTTATGGTTTGAAAAATACAGTAGTTAGCTGCTTACACCTTAGGCCTGAATGCATTTCCACATGGGGTACTCGGGATGATTATTTACATTTCAAGACAGTATGACACGTGAAACAGTATAACACTACTCTCTGTTAAAGGATTAAGACTCAAGTGAGGAGTTAATTTTCGGTGGGGAGTAGGAATCAGGAAGGCTAGAAAATATACCTAATTCACCTTTTGGGACTTGAAGGAAAGTCCTCTTTCACCCTTCCCTCCCGTTTCTGTAGAGGAAGAGGGGAGGTGGAGCATATGAGAGAGAGGAGAAGAAAGTTCTGGAAGGGGTCAGCCGTTACGGTTGTAGAGCCACAGTCCCCCAGACTGCTGGCAGCAGGATGGACCCCAGCTTCAGTCAGGGGGTTGACCTTCCTTTCATGTTGTTCATTTCTCACTGCGTCCTTTAAAAAGAAGCCGCAGGCCCAGAATGGAGTCACTCTTTGGAAGCCCCACTAAGACTTAATAGCTAACCTAATTGTAGTTTCAACCACTCCCAGAAATGGAATTTTAAACCAATTAGTCTGGAATTTCCTGGTCAATTCTAGTGAGGTCATCTGCCTGATAAGATCCCCTGCCTTCATCTAAGGGATCCTGTCCTTGTTCTTTTAACTTTTTTATCCAGTCCT
The DNA here is from genome assembly GCA_004024845.1 of Tonatia bakeri. Lineage (NCBI taxonomy): Eukaryota > Metazoa > Chordata > Mammalia > Chiroptera > Phyllostomidae > Tonatia > Tonatia bakeri. The sequence continues at coordinate 201,652 of PVIA01000505.1, read as the reverse complement.
GTTTCTGGCCATAAAAACCTTCCCTTCCACACAGCTCCTCGGAGCACCTTTCTGTCATAGAATGGGGTGCTGCTTAATGCACGAATTCTTCAATAAAGCTAATTAGATCTTTAAATCTACTCAGTTGAATTTTTCTTCTTCAACAGCTCTATTTACTACTATTCTTATGTAACATTCACTGTGCTTTCCCTAGTTAACTCCACTCTTTCCTTGAAGTCCCAGAAAATACCCAGTAGGCCTCCTGGGGTTCCACTGTCTGGTAACAGGTTCTGGTGACAGAGAGGTCGCGTGGATTTGGGCCTAGGGTTTTTCTGGTTTATCATATTTGGATAAGCAAAACTACCCTCAAGGGCTCACATGTGAAAGGCAAATGAGTTTAACAGTATCATTTTGTGACTTTAATGGGCATTTCTTACAAAGATACTTTTATTAAACTTTTTTCATTGAAACATTGTAAGAACAGTACAGAGAGCTTCTGTGTACCATGTCCCAGATTCGCCAGTTTTTCATTTGCCACATTCGCTTTGTCATTCTCTCTGCATCTTTCCCTCCCCCTCACACTATTTTTTTTTAAGCTTAATTTTTTTTTTTATTTATTGGTTTTAGAGAGAGAAGGAAGAGGTAGAGAAACACTGATTTCTTGTTACACTTACTTATGCATCCATTGGTTGATTATTGTATGTGCTCGGACTGAGGATGGAACTCACATCCTTAGCGTGTCAGAACAGTGCTCTAACCCAACAGGTGGCAAACACAGGGCCCACGGGCCGGCCCTCCGCCTTGTTTTATCCGGCCTGGCACCTTGTTTCTACCCCTCGGCAGCACCGAGCTCCTTGCCCCTAGTTAAGGAGTAGTTACATTTATACAGTCCCGAAATTACATTCAGCTCTTTGAAGGCAACTTGCGAGGCTGATGTGGCCCCCGGTGAGAATGAGTTTGATACCCCTGCAGTCTAACCAAATGAGCGGCCGGGCCAAGGCCTCCTCCCCCATCCTCTGCCAAACACACATTTTCCTATTTTTTTCTGAACATTTGAGAGTAGGTGCTCCTTCAGTGTATGCATTTCCTGAAAACAAGGATATTTGTTTACATAACCATAATATATTAACAAATCCCCAAAACTTAATGTTGATAAAATATTATCAATTGTCCAAATGAACATTTTCAGCCTACTGTATATGATTATACCTTGTGTTTTTAGTCACCTATAATCTGATATAGTTCCTGGGTCTCTCTTAGTATTTCATGACCTTGACATTTTTGAAGAATGTAGAACAATTATTTTATATGTTCTTCACTTGGTTTATATGGTGTTTTCTCATAGTTAGATTCAGATTGCACATCTCTGGCTGGATGATTACATAGTGATTTTGTGTTCTCCCAGATTATCACATCTGGAGACACATGACACCTTTATGCATCTGTTACGGGAGAAACTCCCAGAAACTCGGTTCTTCTCACGGAGTAAAGAATGACAGATCGGCAAGTCTGTTATCGTGCAAGCAGGGTTTATTGGTGACACATTCTCATGGAAGAGTACGGGCCTTGCCGAGATGGGGGAGAAAGGCGAGAGCAAGGGTGGCAAGGGCAGGGGTGGCAAGGACAAGAGATCCTCTTTCTGAGGACTTATATAGCTGGCAGGATGGGGGAGGGTGAAGAAGTTACAAATTGACATGTAAAGGTGGTGCTAGCTTTCCCCTTTGGGGCGTGAATACCCAAAGGTGTTAATGGGTTTCTTCCTTTAGGTACTATGGGCCCTTTCTGGCCTTTCAGGCCTTGGGATGAAAGCACAGTTTCAAAGGCTTTCTTTCCCAAATAGTGGAAAAGATACATAGAATTTCAGACTACTGAGTCAGTACTTGGGACACATATCCCTCCTCCTCCCTGCTTTTGTTTGCTATCTATCTTACCTAACACATCTATTGGGTGATGTTAGTTTTAACCACCCCTTTGTTGTTTTTTACTTTACTGTTTATTTATTATTGAACCCTTACAACCAATAAACAATCTTTGGAAAGGAAACAAGGCTATGCAAATACCCTGCTCCTCATTCAAGTTTTCCTTCTTGATTTAGCATTCATTCTTGTTCATGCCAATCTTTTCCAGGATAGTTGCAAAATCATAGTTTTCCTATTATACCATCTCTGCCACTACATTTAACAAATAGCATCTGTCGTAAGGAAGAGGCTACCTTTCTAAGGCATTTTTTTGTTTGTTTACTGCTTCAGTTGAGGTGGGATAGTAAGAAGCTAGAAAATTCCTTGGCAAGTAGGGAAAACTGAAACAGATAGTTAAACACAGCCAGGCAGTTTACAGGCATCTAGTAAAGGGTTTGCACTTCTCCTCCCCAACCAGAGGGTAAATAGGTTAAATTACCCTACTGAGGGAGATAGATACCCCGTGTTTTGCCCTGTACACAAATATGCTATATTTGTAGGTAATGTGCACCCACATTTTTGGCCCAAACTTTCAGGAAGAAAATCTTTCATCTTAATTTTTTTAATTCAAATATTTATTTCTTTATATTTAGATACTTGTTTTTTCCATTATAAAGTAATTTTACCATTTATTTTTGAACATATTATGGTACAAAAAAACTTATGTAACAAATAATTACGAAACACAAGATACCAGGTATTTCAGGTACTATCCATGTATCATGCACATCCTTATTTTCCCTTAAAAATATAGGCAAAAAGTACACATTATACGTGGCAAAATACAGTAATAGAAATCCATCTGTGCCAACCACACCCAAGGACAGATGAGATCAAGGAAATAAATCTTATTTTGACACATCAACATAACAGTGATGAATATTCCATTGAGATCCTCCTCTAAGACCTCCCCTAAACTCACAGCTTTTAAAAACCCTCAAAACAAGGGACCCAGCAAGTACTCTCCTTCCCTGCTTTCCTTCCCCCCAAAGCATGCATCTTCTAAACTCTAAGGAACCCCACATGACTCGCAACCAGGGGAGCAATGGGCAGCAGCAGATCATCCTGGCCAGGCTTACCTGCTGCACATGTCTCCAAGGCCCTCTTTTCTCTGACTTCCCAGTGAGCCAAAGCAGCCTCGCCTAGGCTCATTTCTTTCCTATGACATTATTAGAGAAGCAAACCAACCCTCCCTAGGCTCCCTACTGTTGCTTCTTCCATCCTAGGCCCTTCCCTGTTTCACTGGCCCCAACTTTAGTAAACATCCTGTAAAAGTCACCTGGACTCACATTGTGAAATCTTTCCTGCACAAAGTCAAGAATCCATGCACTGGTGGCTGGCTGTAGGTGGACGTGCTCAGGGCCAGGTCCCCTTTCCAGTAATACGGTGACATAATTCACATACTATGTAATTAATTCATTCTTTCAGAGTGTACAATTCGGTGGTTTTTCTCTCTTTATTATAGCAAAATACACATAATATAAAATTCAGCGTCCTAACCACCTTTAACTACATGGTTCAGTGTTACTAAATACATTCACACTGTGCAACCATCACCATTGTCCCTCCCCATAACGCTTTCATTTTGTACAACTGAAACTCTGTACTCGTTAAACAATAACGCCCCATTCTCCCCGTTCCCCAGCTGCTGGCAACCACCACTATCCCCTTTGTCTTTGACTACTCTCAGTGGAATCAAAGTATTTGTCTTTTTAAGACTAGCTTATTTCACTTAGTATAATATCCTCAAGTTGTATCCATGTTGTAGCATATTACAGAATTTCTATTCTTTTTCAGGCTGAAATATTCCTTTGCAGGTATATACCACATTTTGCTTATCCATGTACCCATTGATGAACACTTGGGTTGCTTCCAAGTTTTAGCTACTGTGAATAATGCTGCTGTGATCACAGAGTAATTCTATTTTGAATTTTCTGAGGAAATGACATACTGTTTTCCATAGCTGCTATGCTATTTTTCTTTCTCACCAGTAGTGCTCAAGGGTTCTAATATCTCTACATCCTCACCAACACTTGCAGTTTTTTCTGTTTTGGAGAAGTAGCCATTCTAATGGGTGAGAAGTAATATCTCATTCTATTTTGATTTGCATTTCCCTAGTGATTAGTGATGTTTAGCATATTTTCATGTGATTATTGCCTATTTGTATATCTTGTTTGGAAAAATGTCCATTCAGGTCCATTGCCCATGTTTAAAAAATATTTTATTTATTTATTTATTTATCTATCTATTTATTTATTTATTTCAGAGAGAGAGGAAGGGAGGGGAAAAGAGACATTGATTGGTTGCCTCTCACATGCACCCCAACCAGGGATGAGACCAGACTCACAACCCAGGCATGTGCCCTGACTAGGAATGGAAGTGGTGACCTTTTGCTTTGCATGACGACGCCCAACCAATTGAGCCACATGGGTCAGGGCTTGCCCATTTTTGAATTGGGTTTTTTGGTCTTTTTCTTGTTGGGTTTTAGGAGTTTTCTATATTTGGATACTAATCCCTTATCCAATATATGATTTGCAAATATTTTCTCCCTTTCTTTGAGTTACCTTTTTACTATGTGGATAGTGTTTTGGGTTTTTTTTTTTTTTTTGTGAGTATATCTATAAACTGAATCCCAAGTTTTGAAAATACTGGTTCAATGCCAGGAATACACAATATGAATCTGTATAAATGTAAATTTTCCCCTAAGCAACTCTACCGAAATGCAGTACCTCTGACAGTATATATGCATACCTATATCTTTATCTGGATAGTGTATTTTTTTTTAACTTTGTCAGTCTAGTAGAGAAAAACACCATTGTTTTAAAAATGTGCTCTATATTACTAATTAGGAAGGTGAATTGTGTTTTCATAAGGATAGTGGGGTGTTTTTTTTCTTTTAGAAGGAGAGAAACATGGATGTGTGAGAGACACATCAATCAGTTGCCTCTCGCACGTTCCCAACTGGGGTCCTGGCCTGCAACTCAGGCATGTGCCCTGACTGGGAATTGAACTGGTGATGCCTTGGTTCACAGGCCAGTGCTCAATCCACTGAGCCACACCAACCAGAGCAACAATAATGTTTTTTGATGCACAAATTTTTAAAATTTTCATGAAGTCAGATTTGTCTATTTTTTCTTTTTTTACCATGCCTTTTGTGTCATATCCAAGAAATCATTGTCAAATTCAATATTGTGAAGCTTTTATTCTATGTTTTTTTCCTAAAAGTTTTATTGTTTTAGGTCTTACATTTAGATCCTTGATCTAGTTTGCATTAATTTTTGTATATGTTAGATATACTAGGAAGTTAAGTACCTCGCTATTGGATGAAGCTAGGGAGGCAAAATCTTGCAAGTTCTGAATCTGGCTGACAGGAAAATGAGTATTCATTGTGCTTTCTATTTTTGTATTTTGTTTTTGATTTTCTGTTTCACCCTTCTGGGCTACCCCTTCCCAGTCCTGTGCACTTTGGGTCATTACTGTTCCAGGACAGGTCTGTCTCTCAACTGCAGGGTGAGGCCCGTGAGGGAGCGGCCTGGGCTGTCTCTGTCACTGCTGTCTCCTCAGCATCACTGAGCACCTTGTAAAAATAAATGAACCAGTGAATGAGCTCGCTCACTGTGTAGAGAAGTCATCACACCGATTTAAAAGAAAATGCTAACAATATTTATCAGGTTTTTACTATGGACTAGACTTTGCTAACTGCATTACGATTATTAATAGTTGTGATTAGTAGTAACAACCCCAAGTAAAACATTAATCATAACAAGCCATAGATTACTTGCTTTTCTCTAAATCTGCACCTCTCCAGTCATGCTCCCTCCATCTACCTTTTCCTCCGGTCACATTCCTTCCATCTCTCTTCCATTTCCAGCTCTTCATTCAATAGTCTTCCCTCTCCTCCCTAAGGAAACAAAAGGCTTCCACAGCACAATAAATCAACTAGATCTAGCAGACGTGTACAGAGCACTCTACCCAAAGGCAACAGCATACACATTCTTCTTAAATGCACATGGAACCTTTTGAAGGACTGACTACATGTTTGGCCATAACTAGTCTCAGTATATTTAAAAATTTAGATATCATACAAAGTGACTTCTCTGCCTACAAGTGGGATGAAGTTAGAAATAAGTAACAAAAGGAAAACCTGTTTATTTATTCATATGACAATAACCACATTTTTTAGTTGTGGTAGTTTGGAACTACCACAATTAATGACGCTGTGAATATTTGTGTGTAAGTCTTTGTACAGACATACATTTTCTACTAACCTTGGGTAAACATCTGGAAAAAAAGAGCTTATTGTGAGTAAAGTTAAGTATCTTTTTAATGACATTTTTCAATTTTTTGTTAATTTTCCATTTATGTTTTTGCCCATTTTTCTGCAAGATTTTTTTCTCTATCTTTAAAATTATTTAAGTATTTTGTTAGAAATATTAGACTTTTCTTTTTTACATGTTATGAATATTCTCTTTTAACCTGTCATTTGTATATTAATTTTTCTAGGGAATTTTTATGCAAAATTTAACATTTTTGTATAGTCAAATACATTGATTTTCCATTATTGCATCTGGATTTTGAATCATAGTTAGGAATTCTTTCCCTGTACCTGTGTTTAGAGAAAGTCATTTATGTTTTTATATAATATTACCATAATTTCATTTTTTTTACATTCCTTATCCATTTAAAGTTTATTCTTGTGTGTGGCATGAAGAAAACAGCTAATTTATTTTTTCTATATAGCTATTCAGTTGTATTGAGATATCAGTGTCCATTTTTTTTAGCCCCAGTGATTTAAAAAAAAATTACCTTTATCATATTCTCTATTTCCATATGTACTTAGCACTATTCTAGATTTTCCATTCTATTCCTTTGGTCACTCTAAGTTATGTGCCACTACCACATTATTTTTGTCACAGAGTATCAACATGTCTAGCACCAGAAAAAAAAATGTATTGGGATCATGTTAAATTTGTTAGCTTAGGGAAAACGGATGACTTGATGATTAGATGTTCTAATCACAAGCAAGGGGTATCTTTCTGTTAAAGTTCTGTTTTGTTAAGCAAAGATATGTTTGAGGTAAGAATATTTAAAAACTGAACCAGAGATAACTTTCATGAGACTAGTAAAAAACAAGAAGTCTGTCTTGCTTTCTTTCCAACAAAGGAAAGCAGCAATTTTAAAACAATGCTAACATACTGCTTATCTCTAATTGCGTTCAGGAACTGTAAGCAGTTTGGTGTGGAGCATTGAAGTCTGCGAGATATCACTTCTCGCAGGGTGCTTTGGGTAAACATGAAGGGTAGTTGTTTCTGGGAAAAAATAATAAGCCTAATCACTCTAGGGATTTTTTGTTTTGTTTTGTCTTTTTGAAGGCATCTCAGATCCCTTTGAGAATCTGAAACCTACTGGCTCCCTCTCTCCTAAAATACATGTGCTCACAATATTTTTCATATGGGAGGAGGGAGCAGAGACTCCCTGAAGCTAATTCTCTGATGCTAGTTCTGAACCCCTGCACTACAGCTGCATAGGCAAGATCCAGATTTGGTCACTCTACCCACTGACATTAATACATATGGTTTATACCTTCATATTGCTTTTGAGAGATTTGTAATTTAACATAATTTGGTTCTGAGTAAATTTTAATCTGGCATGCAAAGCCCTACCAAGATCACAGTGTTAATCTAATTCCATACTAAGAATTTAAACTTTAGATTCTAAAGGATTTGTACATTGAGAATAAAGTACTTGATGCCATTCCCATACATATTCTGAGCATTAAGGAAGAGAAGGTGTCTTCTAGAAAGCCCCATATCTAGTGTTTAATCTACTTCTGCTTTGGAAATCTCACTCTAGAAATGACGATTCTAGGAGACAAAAGCAAGAAAGCAAATGACAGAATTGCTGCTGATGTCACTAGTCTATTTCAGATTCTCACAAATACTAAATCCATGTGCCATAGTAGGCAGCAAGAGTAAGACACCACTACAACTCTCGGTCATAGTGATCCTGTGGAGACTAACATGGGGACATTGGTAGCATGTTCTGAGGACATGCACAGATTGCCTGCTAAGGAGGTGAGACTGGAGAGGGAGATATGCACCCGCAGATCCTACTGGCCTTGTTTACCACCATACACTTTGGATTTTTTGCTGAGACAATAGGAACCCACTTAAGTGGAAAGATAAGATCAGACCTACCTACTTTTTGGGTGAATCATTCTGGTGGCTGAAGAGTGGAATTGGGGGTGGAAAGGACATCTGAGGCAAGAAAACTATGTAGGAGACTGTATTGAACGCAGTGGAAGGCACAAGGCAAGACTGAAGAGGTCTGGGGGTTGCATTAGAACAACCTCTCCAGGATGGTGGGGTACATTTACAAGGATGTGAGAGTGTCAAGCCTTGGAGATCACATCCCGAGTCCCTTTCTCCGTAGCCAAACGATCTCTCTAAAAGTCGTCTTCCCATCTCATGCCTGACTGCAAAAAGCATAAAAGGTTTTCAGTCCGAAGTGCTACCTGTGTGAAGACACAGACAAGAGAGAGAGGAAATAAGAGGTAGACATGACAGAGATGTTAGCTAACCCCGCGGTAATCATACTGAACTGTAGCGAAAGTATCATATCCACACGTTTTACACCTTAAACTTACACGGTGTTGGATGTCAGTTTTAACTCAATAAAAATAAACTTAAAAAAAGAGACATGTACTGATGGTAAGGAGGCCAACATTTTCACCGTATTCAGTGAGTTCTGAGCCATTGGCTAAAGCCAGGTTGTTATGGGTCCAAGGCAGAGGCATGCTTGGGCGAACACAGTACATTTGTGTTTTGTGCTTTTGCTTTCAAAATACTTCTATTTTCATTCTCCTTTTTACTCATCCAAGAATAACTTTCTTATTCTTTCCACTAGGTCCCTTGGTGGTTTGTTTTGGACTAAATGGTTTTGCCATGGTTTGAGTTTCCAAAACACTAGCACTTCTGCAGACTTGACCAACTTTATTTAGCTTACTTAGTGAACAACAGCATACATATAGTGAAGTGCAGAAAGGGCACTAATCTTAATCATATAGTTTGAATTTTTACATATGTGTCCATCTGGATAACCGCCATTAAGATAAAACCAAAATATTTGTATCCTATAAGATTCTCTTGTGCACTTTTCATTCTGTTCCCTGAAAGGTTAATCTCTTTTCTGACTTCTAGAAACATCTTTTAGTTTTGCTTGTTCTTAAGCTAATGTAGTGTCTGTGAGATTGCTCCATTTTCTTGCTAGAACCAATTATTTCTTTTTTTAATTTAGTATTTATTGTCAATTATTCCTTTTTTTAACTGATGGGTAGTGTTCCATTATATAAATACATCACAATTTATCTGTTTGTTGATGAACAATTGGATTGTTTCATCTTTTGCATCTTATGAATAAGGTTGTTAAGACTATAATGTACAAAAAGAGAAAATATGTACTCATTTCACTTGGAGATAAAAAATGAAATTGTTATATAATGAGGCAAATATATATTTAACTTTAGTAAAAACTAGCAATGGTTTTCCAAAGAGACTGTCATTTTGCACCCCTGACCCCACCAACAATATGTGAGCTCTACAACCTCGCAAACACTCAATTCTTCTAAATCTTAGAAGAATTTGGCCTCTAAATCTTAGGCTTTCTGGAATGGAAGCTGTGGCCTCTCATTGTGGTTTCAATTTGTATTTCCCTGATGAGTCATATGAAGCCCTATCGAGCTTTACTTCAATGGTTTATTGACCATTTGGATGTTCTCTTTTCCTTTTTCAAGTCTCTTGGCCAATCTGTTATTGGATTGGTTGTCTTTTTCTTATGGATTTGTAGGAGTCTTTTTGAATAATGATTCTGAATCTTTTGTCAGATGTATGCATGGCAAATGTCTCCTCCTAGTCTGTGACTTGTTAGCAAATTTATTTTTAAGCAAATAGAATTTTATGTTCTTACACTAAGGATTATAAGAAGAGTGAGGAAAAAAATTCTGAGGCATATTTTATCATGTTCTTATGAATTAAAGAAGTAAATCATACTATCAGATCAATTTTCTAAAAAGATACTTACATAGTTTAGTTCAACCAGTCATTTATTAAACATCTGTTAATGACCCTTTAGGGATTCCAAGGTGTGTAAGATACTCTTTTCCCATGAGGCATTACTGTTGAGCAAGAGGCAAACAAATCAACCAAGACCACCATCAGATGAAAAGGCAGTAAGTATGATATGCAGCAGGAGTATGAATGAAAGAGAAACTAATTTGGCCTGAGAGGAGTCAGTACTGGAAAAGGGTGGGTCTTGAAGATGGAACAGGAGTTTTCCATGGTTGGATAGACTTTGCAGGAAAAGGGAACATAAACAACAAACGCCCAAGAGAATGAAAGGGCCAGGTGCCAAGGAGCAGCCTGGGTCAAGGGTGGCAGAATGCAGAGTGAGGGAGATGAGGAGTGATTGAAATAAGGCAGAAAAGTCATCCCAGCAAAAATGTGGGGAACCTTGTGGACACTGTTAATAATAATACTTTGGAACTTCATCCTGTATGCTGGCAAGCCACTTGAGGATTTTGAAAGTATGCAGGTGATAAGATTAAGGCTAAACAGATTAGATATGATTAGAACAGGGGTTTTAATTTTTTCTGGCCTTGAACTCCTTTGGAAGTCTGGTAAGACTATGAATTCCTGAGAATAATCATTTTACGTGTATAAATTAAGATACATAGGAATTAAAAGGAATCCAATAATGTGGAAAATACAAGATATTTCTTAATTATGATATCTGCTCCATTATTAGCACATTTAAAAAAAATATGTAGTGGCAGGTTTAATAACTATATACTTTCAAAGTAATGATGACTGTAAATGATGTCTTCAGATATGTTTAACTATACTGTGATATGAAAATATCTATAATTTCTGTTGATGGCAGTCATGGGTTCTGCTAATACTATGTTTTGTTGCTTACATTCATAACTAAAGGAAATACTAAATTTCTATGAGATGTTAATGAAGATAAAAATGTACTCTTCTCACTGAGGTCACAGTCCTACCCCTGCTAATAGGATAGACTATAAGGGATAAATGAGGAGGGGAAGCCAGTCAAGAGGCCAGGGAAGTGGGCCAGATAAACCTGAATGGAGGTGGTGGTCTGGGTTGGAGGGCAATGACTGGTATTTAAAAATAGAATCCAGGTGTGTGTGTGTGTGTGTGTGTGTGTGTGTGTGTGTGTGTGTGTGTGTGTGTGTGTGTTGGGAGTAGGCGGGAGAATGGCCCGGGACGATGGGGAGAAGAATGACTGGAGTTCACTGAGGTCACAAGTTGGGTAAGAGAGAGGATGGCAGTCCAAGCTCTTACCTGGATTGCAGTAGTAGCCTAATAGCTGGCTAGTGTTGTCTGCTCTTGCCCCACTGTAATCTAATTTCAATAGAGCCGTCAGAGTGGACTTTACAAACATAAACAAGATTACACAATGTCTCTGCTCAAGGTCTTGCATTTTGGCCTCTTGGAGGCCAAAGACCTTACAGTGGCCCTTAACGCCCCACGTGATCCGGACCTCCGTCTTCTCTCTGACCTCCGCTCCTGTTGTCTCCATCCCTGCCCATCCTCTCTGTCCCCCATTCACTGTACTCCAGACAAGGTGGCTCGTGTCAAACATACAAGATAATGCTCCTGCCTTGGGTCTTTGCACTGACTCCTCCCTCAGTCTGGAACAGGGACAGGCACCATGCTAACTTTTTCAACTGTCAAGTCTTTACTCGAGCTTCTTCAAGTCTTTGCCCCCTTAACCGTCCAAATCACAAAAATGAGGTGTACCTGGCAGCCCTGTTTAAAATAACCTCTCCTCAAGTCCCACTTATTCTACTCAGTTTTTTTCCTGCGTTGTACAAAATATACCATATTATTTATTCAATTTATTGTCTATCTCCTCTCTCTAGAATGGAAGCCCATGAGGACAGGGATCTTTGTTTTGGTCACTGTAGTTCCAAACATCAAGGACAGTAATTGGGCCCTAATCAGTGCGGCTCAGTTGGTTGGGCATTGACCCACAAAGTGAAAGGTCACCAGTTCAATTCCTGGTCAGGGCACATACCTGGGTTGCAGGTTCAGTCCCTGTGGTCAGGTGTTTATGAGAGACAACCAATCAGTGTTTCTCACATCGATGTTTCTCTCCCTCTGTTTGTCCCCCCCAACCCTGCCAAAGTAAATAAATAAAATCTTTTAAAAAAAAATAGTGATTGGCAATAGCAGGTGCTTAGTTCTTCTAATTTTGGCCACATGCTGTTGTAAAACAGTGGGTTTTTCCTGTGTTACTAATGTTTTGTTTCAGCATTGTTGGTATTTCCTAGCTGACTTAACACAAAGGCACCAGGTTAGATTTCTCTCTATGGCTTTTTGAGTCTCACAGGAGAAATGGTAATTACCTGCTTTAATTCCAAGCAATTATATATTAAAATGTACTCAGAAGTTTAAGTGTGAAGTATAAAAAGACTGATTTGAAAACTTGCAAAATTCCGGGTTGTGTGTTTGAAAGGAATGCATCAAAGTGCAAAGTAGCCGCATCGGATAGTGCACTTAATTCAGAGAACTCACCGGTAGTGGTTGAACAAAAGAAAGGAGATTTAGGGGTGAGAGAGAAGAGAACAATTTAAATAGTGCTGGCACTCGTATCTGCCATTTACCTCAACTAATACCTTATTCTTTGTGAACCTGAGAAGCAAGGAGTAAAGAGATAATTCCATTAATTGGTAAGAGTTTTTACATGCTCTTACTGTAAGCATTCCACTGTGTTAACTGTAATTCTAGTGTTTCCTATACACTTTTGTAATCAGCTTGTCAATTTCATTAAAAATTCCTTTGCAGGGTGGTGAACGCATGGTACAAAATACAAAGGATGTATTCTAGAATTGTACACCTGGAACCTTTATAACTTTATTAACCAATGTCACCCCAATAAATTCAATAAAAAATTTCTTTGGAGAGTTTGATGGAGGTTGCATTAAACTTATAGATTGAGAAAGCTTATCTTTAAAACATTGAGTCTTTCTATCCAGGAACATCATCTGTTTTTGTAGTTATTTAAAGCTTATTCCAGATATTTATTATTTTTTTTCCTGAAAGTCTCGAATATTTTTCATTAGTTTTATTTCTAAGTGAAGTAATGGCTTTGTCACTATTGTGAATGGATCCCTTTCCCTAACACTTTCAGCCTGGTTATTGTTGAAGTATGAGAAGCTATAAATTTGTCAAACATTGATCATTCAGCTACGGTACTGAATTTCCTTACTAGTCCTACTAGTTTAACTCTAACTGCTGAAGTGGTTTTGTCTCAGCCTCCATTTACTCGTGTCTTCTATCTCTCTTCCTGTTTTAGTGTGCCAACTAAAACCTCAGATATAATAGGAAATGGTAGTGGTGGAAGTAGGTAGTCTTATAACCTTGACTTTCAAGGGAATGCTTGCTTTGAATGTCCTTTATTAGGTATGATGCTGCTAAAAGGTTGTGGTAATTGTGTATAAGGAAGCTTTCCTCCCTTCTTAGCTCTCTAAGGCATTTTAATAGGAATCATATTAAATTTTGTCAAGCGTATTTTTCAGCATAAGATGATCACTTGGTTTCTATTTCCTTTAACCAGGTGGTATGGCAATTTGTATTAACAGACTTCGTAACATTGAAGAGTCCTGTATTCCTAGAATAAAATTTCTTGGCACAATGTAATATTTCTTTAATAAACTGATGGGTTCTCTGCTAATGTTTACTCTATGGCGGATTTTTGCTTCTATGTTCATAAATGAAATTTGTTTCTTGTAGCTTTGGGAGGGTAAGTACTTCCATTTTGCTTTGTTATCAGGATTTTGTTGGCCTCAGAATGAAACAGGAAGCTTTTTATCCTTTTCTTTGCTCTGGACAGTTTATATAAGAAAAGCATTATCTGTTCTTCTATGGTTTGTTAGAATTCCCTCATGAACTTTTCTGGGCCTGCTATCTTTAAGGAATAGAACTTTGACTAACTTTCCTATTTCTTAGGTGATTATTGATCTAGGCAGATTCTCTGTTTATTCTTGGTTCCATTTTATGGCTTATATTTTTAGTGAGATTACCCACTTCATATTAATTTTCATATTTGTATAAAATTATACACAATTTTTGTAATGAAAATTATCTTCTGTAGCCATACTTACATCATCTCTCTAATTTCCAACGTTGTCTGTGTTTTCTGCTTAGAGAGCTGCAGACATTTAAACTGCAACCTATTGAATTGAAGACAACAAGAGATAATTTCTATAGCAGTACTATAGCAACCAGACTAAGCTCAACACGGCAATTAGAAATTTAGGTGTTTAGGGATTTGAGTGTTGGGGAAGGGAAAAAAGACTGAGTGGTGGAATATTAGTAGGAGCATTTCAGTCCCTTGATGCTCAAATAAAATAGCTAGGGAGTCTGAGATATTCTGAAAAGCTTAACAGTGTTCTCTCAACTCTCTACTCTTACAGAACCATCTTATCTCCACCAAGAAAGACACTCACTCTTAATTTCAGTCGGTCTAAGAAATATAGCATTAAAATTGTTTGCTTGACTATTGAGTTACCAGCAGGATGCATCAATGTCAATTTCTTGACATTTCAATTTCACCAAGCACCAGATTCCATCTTCTCCATTTTTCTCCAATCTGGTTTAATGAATCACCTATATCTTTATTTTCGGCCTTGTTATCTCGGGCAAACCATGCCATTAATTTTCAGTTTATCTTTTGCTTAGGATGAAGAAAAATGTTCAGCCTTCTTACTTCAGGACTTGCTTTCACTTAGAGGTGGCACATTACCACTGTTGCAAAACACTGGCATATAAATGTCATCCCTTTATTTTCTTCTGCCATTGATTTGTGCAAGCCTCATCTTGTTACTTTGCTCCTGGCTCTTCTCAGGGATGTGTTCTAGTTAGTAGTTTATAGTTTTGTTAATCCTATTGTTTGCTTTGTTGTTTGTAAGATTTGTTTCCGATGTGGTAAATCTGAGAAAGCTCTGAACTAAACTTTATTCTGATCTAAGTGTAGGTATCATTAAAGTACTAACACACGTGTTTTAGTGCTAAACCATTATCAGTGTAATACATTTGGAAAACCATTAATCTTTAATACAAAAGAAAACCAATGTAGGTCACATGGCTCTGAGACATATTAAGTTTAGTGCATAGTAAGACCCAAGTAATGTAAGTATTCCAGGATCAACCACATCACCTTACAGGCGGGAGTCACGTCAGTTTTGTTCACTACTGAATTCCCCATGCTAGCAAATGTCTGGCACATAGTAGATACTCAACACACATTGTTGACAGAATAATTAATTGACATATGTAAAGAATCTAATTCAAGAATGTATCTTACTATTTACACTTGTGATTTGAAAGCAATGTAAAATTGTGTTAGATGTTTTCAAGTTTCAAGTATCAGAGATGTTAAGGCTGCCTTTGTTCTAGGAGCTTATTGGAAGGATTTATGGAGCCACAAAGGGAAGACAAAAACATCTCAACAGGTGTAGAGCCAGGCTTCACAGAAAAATGGACCATAATTCCCACCATTTGGGACTGGCAGCACCTCCAGCGGCCTAATTGCAGCTCTTGGTTTAAGAGACTGCCAGCTTCTAGAGGATTGCCTTTAGGTAAAGGATGCAGCCTTGGTTCAATCACTTTCAACCAGGGCAGTAGGGTCACATGGCAAAAAGGAGGCTATTAATGAGGCAGGTACTCTGAGGCACCTTGCATAGCTTAGTACGACCTTACTAAATATTAAACACAATAACCAGGGTGTGTCCTGTATCAATACCTAATAATTCAAAACAGCTATGCTGTTTTGTTCATATTCATGTTGCCATAAGTTTTGCTGTGTATATTTCATTTGCTAGACAAGCCATCAACACCCAGTCATGTTTCCTAGAATCATCATGGCATGTCCTGATGGAGAGCCAGAAATGAGCCATGATTTATTGAGAGGAAAATTTTATGTATTATAGTATACTAAAGGGAAATTTAATACACAGGCAATCATGAATAAGAGTTGGAGAGGGTTTTTTCCACATGCAACATTCCTATAAATCAGAAAACATTTTTGAAGTACATTAATCTCAGAAAAACAATTTCTGTGAAATCTCTGCATGTTAGATTTAGCTAGATCACTTCATGAAATCATGGATAATGGTCTTTCTGGGCTATACTATAAATGATGTTGAATTCCCAAAATATGTGCTCAGAGAAAATCTATTGACTATTCTCAGAATTATGCCATACTGACCTCATGTGAAGTAATGATCTGATTCAAAGCAATGGTACTGTGAATTTCTCAATTGTGGGTTATTTTCTGAATACACAGTGAATTCAGTGCCCAGGCTACTGCTGTGTATTTGTAAAAGGGTTTCAAAATTGTTCTTTCTCTTACGGGTAATATGGTTGCCAAATTAGAAGACTTTCTCAGTCCTTAACTCATTTAACTTCTCCACAACGGCCAACATTTCCAAGGACCTTTTCTTCCAGTATCCTATGGTGTCTTCACCTACTCCCGTGGAGTGACCACCATTTGTGTGCTGACGGTTTCTCAGTAATATCTTATCTGGATGGACCTCATCTCCAAGCTACAGTGTAGAATCTTTCTCTGCTTTCAGAATGTCTGTCTAGATACTTACAGGTTTTTCAAACTTAATGTGTAAAACTAAATATCTTATACCTCTGTTCTCCACCCCTACCCCAGTCCTCTCTTAGGAAACAAAACAAGTCTCAATAAATTTAAGAAGATTGAAATCATATCAAGCATTTTCTCTGATCATAATTGTATGAAAGTAGAAATCAATCACAAGAAAAAAACCTGAGAAAGACATAAAAACCTGGAGGCTAAATAACATGGTACTAAAAAATGAATGGGTTAACAATAAAATCAAGGAAGAAATCAAAAGATACCATGAAACAAATGAATATGAGAACATAGCAAACCAAAATCTGTGGGACATAGCCAAAGCAGTCCCATGAGGGAAATTCACAGCATTACAGGCCTACCTCAAGGAACAAGAAACATCGCAAAGGGTAAGATTTTCTTCTCTTTTATGGCATCTGCATGTACTATTCCATTGGGTAATTGTACCACAGCATTTTTATCCACTCATCTACTGATGTGCACTTGGGCTGCATCCATATCTTGGCTATTATAAATAACACTGCAATGAACATAAGATTACATATAATCTTCAGATTAGTGTTTCATATTTCTTTGGATGAATTCCCAGAAGTGGAATTGTTGGGTCATAAGGCAGTTCCATTTTTAATTTTTTGAGGTAACTCTATACTGCTTTTCACAGTGGCTGCACCAATCTGCATTCCCACCGACAGTGCAAAAGGTTCCCCTTTTTCCACATCCTTGCCAGCACTTGTTGACTTATTGATGATAGCCATTCTGACAGGCGTGACGTGGTTTTAACTTGAATTTCTCTCATCATTAGTGCCTGTTAGTTTTAGTCACTGAAAGAGCCTTTGGCTATACTCCTCAGCAGGGCATAAGCTCCACTGGGTGGGGTGAGAAAAAGTCCAGAGGGTGGGGTGATTGCTTTTCTCCAGGCTGATATGACATAGAGGGGAGTGCTCCAACCAAGCAGGACAGTGTCTATAGCATGGGGACCGACCCAACACTGGTATCCTGATGGCTGACCCTTCAGCTCCCTCCCCAGAGCCACAAACCCAACTCTCCTCATGCACCTCTAGTCTGCTCCACCCTCCCTCCTTGAGAGCTCAGAGTGAGTGGCTGCAAGAAAAAAAAACTTGTGCTTTGACCCTTTATAAGGGTCCACTAGAGAGTAGACTCCTTCCTCTCCCTAGAGGACAGAAACCTCACTGGTCTTCAGAGCCCAATGTTATGTGGGTGCCTCCCCTCCTGGCTCTGGTGCTCTGGGCTGGGTTGGGGTCTAGGCCTTAAACTTTTCAGGGGAAACCTCCTGCAGCTGCGATATCCCTCCAGGACACCAGCTGCTGCCCACAGGAATAAGGCTAGCCCTTTTCATGCCTCCACCCTTTCCTACCAGTCTCCATGTGACTTGTTCTGTAAATCATTGGTTATAAGACTTCTCTTCAGGTGGTTTTCAGTTGGTTATTCAGGATGATTATTCCAGAATTTAGCTAGAATTCCAGTTTCACCCTGGGAGGCTGAGAGTGTAGCTTCTACCCACTCTGCTGCCATCTAGGGTCTAGCTCATCCTTTCAGATTAGTGAAATTTTTGAGGGTTAGTATTGTTTTTCTTGTCTCTGTCTCTCTAGAGCCCAGCAAAGTAGTTGGCATACAAAGCTAATGAGTGTTGAATTGAATTAAACTTATGTTAGACATAAATGACATTTTTGGAGCCCTGGCTGGTGTGGCTCAGTGGACTGAGTGCCAGCCCGTTCACAGAAAGGTCACCGGTTTGATTCCCAGTCACAGCATATGCCTGGGTTGTGGGCGAGGTCCCCATTAGGGGGCATGTGAGAGGCAGCTGATCAATGTATCTCTTCCACATTGATGTTTCTCTCCTTCCCTTCCCCTCTCTCTAAAAGTAAATAAATAAAATCTTTAAAAAAGGAAAAAGAAATGACATTTTGGAAATAAAGACCAATTACATTGAGTTGCAAATACCGGATATTGCCTGTGCGATTTGGAATAAGAAGGTAGCTAATGTTCCTTTCTCTCCGAAGCATGGCATTATGAAATTATTGAGAAACACATAACAAACAAATAAAGGAACTACTTCTAGAATTCTCTTTAGGCTGCAGTGAGCTTTTGGGTTCTGATAACCCAAAAGCAGAAGCAGCAGAAATTTGATTTATTTAAAAATATTACAGATCACTTTATATTGCTCTACTGAGTACATGTGAAGAATTTAATTTCAATTACGAGCATTCCTTTCTGTGAAAAGGAGTTGGAGATATTACGCATTATCTTTGTGCAATCTTACAAACCTTTGATTTTTTTCCTTAAAAACATAAGATAATAGCAATGTAATAACCTAAGAAGAGATTCTTCTTACAAACATTTTTACTGAAACACCTGATCATTCAGTATATTATGTGCATTTTGAAACGGAAATCACTACTGTTGTTTGTATCTACTTTTCAAGTCAAACGATGTGGATTTTTTTTCTTTTTACCATGTAAAGCACTATCATAGAATTCTCATTAGGATGCACTGAACTGATATATTCTGATGAAAAGATTTAAAGGATCAGTAACTTGATTTATATTAGACTTAATGTTTCTATCAGGTCATGGAGAGTTTAACTGTTTTGTGAAGTCTATCCATCAGCGCTTCTGAAAATAGTTCCGTGTGTGGGGTAAGGTAGGTATTTCTGTGTGTTATTCTCTAACAGGCATGAAGACAAAAATACTTTCTATGAAAACTCTACTGGATTTAATGTGTGTGTTTTGAAGGGTTATTCATGGCTGTGGTAGATTCAAGTCTCATTAGAATGCATGGAACTCTTAATAGGATTAGGAAAACAGTAAGTTCCCTTAGCCCAAAATTTGCACTGCTAGAAGGCATCACTTGTTTGAGGAGCATAGCTGATTTTCAAATGTCTTTAAAAAAAAAAATCAAATGTCTTTTGTGTTGTTGCTGCTAAGCCGCTAAGTCCTAGAGCAGTACTATCTAATAGAAATGCTAAGTAATCTGCATGTATAACTTTACATTGCAGTTGCTACATTAAAAAAAAATTTTAAACCTAAATATATCTAAAATATGATAATTTCCACAGGTAATCAAATTTCAAAAATGGTAACAGATATTTCACATTCTTTTCTCATACTAAGTCTTTGAAACCTGGTATACATTTTACGCTTACAGCACATTTCAAGTGGAATAAGAAATTTGTATTTCAATCATTGATTAATATTTAGATTTCCTAAAATTTGCTGTTGGAAAAAGCAGGTTCATATATTCAAACATATTTTTTCATTATTTTTCTAATAATGTAATCAAGGACCAGCCATTAAATTTATACTTAAATTAATTAAAATTAAACATTCAGTTTCTCCATTTCACTGGTCGCATTTCAAATGCTCAACAGCCGCCAGTGACTGGTAGCTACTATCTTGGCTGTCGCAGTTGGAGAGAATAGTTCCGGCCTCAGGTCCTCAGTAATTACCTGAGTCTTTGTGCCCAGGCTGGTGCCACTCAACACAAGAAATACAAAAGAACTTGAAGCCACAGCTCATCTCTGCCCTTAAAAGACAAAATGAATATGTGGTTTTAAGATCATAAATAAAATACATGTTCAGAGAAAAAAACAGGTGGGTGTGTGTGAGTGTAGATCCTAGAAGGCACTGTGAGGTAAGACTTTGGGCCCTGAGAGTCCAGTACGGTTTAGATAGGAATTGTGGAGGGGTATCACATGAGGGAAATGGCAAAAGCCCAGTGGCAGGAAGGTGCAGGGTTTGAAGGTGGGGTGGGGGTGGGGCAGGGGATCCAAACTACATGGGACCAGTACCAGGTAGTGGTCAAGAATAT
Organism: Tonatia bakeri; assembly: GCA_004024845.1. NCBI lineage: Eukaryota > Metazoa > Chordata > Mammalia > Chiroptera > Phyllostomidae > Tonatia > Tonatia bakeri. The sequence goes on along the minus strand of PVIA01000505.1, from coordinate 181,202 downwards.
ATGCTTCACAGTCATGCTCTTTGGATTCCAATCCAGCTCTGCCACTTCCTGATTGCTTGACTTTGGGCATGCTGGTTAACTTCCCTTTTCCTGTTTCTTCAGTTATCAAAGAGGGATAAAAACAGTTCTTAGGGATGTTGTGAAGATGAAATGAACTAATACCTATAAAGCACTCAGCATAAGGCTTATTACTTAAGTGCTCCAGAAATGTCAGCTGCTGTTATTAACTAAATGTGACTATTTGCTATTTGGAGTTTACGTATAACAAAGCAGAGCCATTCTTTTTTTAAAGAAAAGCATATGTATTTATTTTCAGATAGAGAGGAAAGGAGGAAGAAAGAGAGGGAACGAACATCAGTTGGTTGCCTCTCACGCAACCCCAAATAGGGACCTGCCCACAATCCAGGCATGTGCCTGACCTGGAATTGAACTGGCAACCTTTTAGTTTGTAGGACAATATTCAACTCACTGAGCCACATCAGTTAGGGCAGAGCCATTCTATTTAGAACTTGTATCTCAAAGCATTGAGCCTAGGTTAAATAAATCAATTTACATTCTAAATGTGCAACTATTCTCACTGTCTCTGAGCCTTAGTGTCCCAATTTGAAAATTTTGGAATAAGTTAACCTTCATAGTGTTGTAATGGAAATGAAAATTACTCCATTTAGGAAGCAGTCTCATTCCACTGCTTTAAAAAAAAAATTTACTTACTTGTTTCAGAGAAAGAGAAAAAGAAAGAGTGAGAGAGAAAGAAACGTCAATTTGCTATTCCACTTATTTATGTATCCATTTGTTGATCCTGGCCCTGACCAGGATCAAAACCACAACCTTGGTGTAGTGGAATGACTTTCTAAGCAACAGAGCTACTCAGTCAGGGCTCCTTCCATTTATTAACTGTAGCCTTGGGAAAGTTACTCGCTTCTCTGGGCCTCCGTTTCCTAATCCACAAGATGATAGAGTGATATTATGATCAAGTGTACAAGAGAAATGTCACAAGTGTACATGTGACATTTACTGTCACAAACATCAGCGATAATTAATTGAATGAACTTTTTTTCACCCCGGCTGGTATAGCTCAGTGGATTGAGCACAGGCCTTCAAAGCAAAGGGTCACTGGTTCAATTCCCAGTCAGGGCACATGCCTGGGTTGTGGGCCAGGTCCCTAGTAGGAGGCGTGCAAGAGGCGAGCCCACACTGATGTTTCTTTTCCTCTCTTTCTCCTCCCCCTCCCCTCTCTCTAAAAATAAAATAAATAAAATCGTTAATTTTTTCTTCTTCTTTTGATTCCAGAGTGAGGGGAAGGGAGGGAGAAGGAGAGAAACATTGATGCAAGAGAGAAACATCAACCGCTTGTTTCTTGCATGTGCCCCCACTGGAGACAACCCACTATCCAGGCATGCACCCTGGTGGACAATTGAACCTGCAACCTTTTGGTATGTGGGACGATGCCAACCAATTGAGCAACACCATCCAGGGATATTATTAATTTTTGAAATGATCTTAAGCCTTGATGGCTCAGAGACTTTCAGCTGCTAAGCAAACCTTCAGAAGAAAGTTTTCCATGGCTTGAAGTTAACAGACTTTTGTACATTTCTAAGTACATACTACAGTCACTTATGCAGGCAGGAACCAGAATCATTTTTCACTTCCTTATACTTGTGGTTACAGAAGGTAGACAAACAGGAGCTTCAAACAAGGACAAACCAGCCAACCAATTTAAGGAAAGGTGGAGGGTTGTTTACGTGAACCAGTACCTTAGCAATGACTCCATGTTCTTTCTCTTTAGAAAAAATGAGCTGCAGTAAATGTAAGTGGACCACGAGAAACAATTTAGCTACGGAAAGGGTAGCTTGTCTTTCATCTTGTTGCTTCAAGAACTAAAAGTACAAAATTTTATTTATTTATTTTTTTTACATATTAAGCAAGACTAGATTTACCTATACATTTTAATTACTGGTACTATTTATTCTTTACTTACAACACATTATGATAAACAGATCTACCAATCCCCATATTTAAAAGTTTATTTTCATATGATGATTTTCAATCACTTATTCAAGATCGTTTCTTAGCTATAGGTCATAAGGTCCTTCCTTTGCTACACTTGAGAGACTTTCTTCACGTTTGCAACAGCTTCAATTGCACTTTTTACAAAATTAAAGTTCTCCATGGTTTGGTGACCATTCCAAACCTGGAACTTTGAGAAAATTTGCAATGTTGGCAACACAACGTACAGGCCAAGAAAAAAATTATGACAATATTCTTTGCCAGAGTTCTGTGTTAGTTTCCCAGGGCTACAGTGACAAAAGACAACAAACTTCCATGGCTGGAAATGACAGACATTTGTTCCCTCACAGTTCTGGAAAAGAACAAATCAAGGTATGTATCAGTAGGGCCATTCTCCCTCTTACATCTCTGGGAAAATCTTTTTTTGCCTCTTAGTAGATTCTGGTGGCTCTGGGCAATCTTTTGCATTCTTAGTCTTATGGCTGCATCATTCCAACCTCTGTTGTCTTGTCACAACCATCTTCCCTGCGTCTCCTCTGTCTTCATATTTCTCTCATTTTATAAGGATGACAGTAATTGGATTTAGCACCCATCCCAATCCAGCAGGACTTCATCTTAACTTTATTATATCTGCAAAGACCCTATTTCCAAATCAGGTCACATTCACAGGTAGAGGGGCTGGGATTTCAACGTATTTTGGAGGGCACAAGTCAACCCACAACACACTCCTACTATTCAGAGACAATGCCAAAATTGCAATGAAAATGTATCCTTCATATGAAGTTGGTGCCACCCAGTGATTCCCCAACGCTTAAAAAAAAATGTTTTTATTGATTGATTTTAAAGAGAAAGAAGTGGGGGTGGGGAGGGAGAGAAACACTGATTTGTTGTTCTACTGTATTTATGCATTCATCGGTTGATTCTAGTACGTACCCTGATGGGGCACATCTGGATGATACTCAGACCAACTGAGCTACCCGGTTGGCGGCCTGATTTCCCAACTCATGAGCTTTAGCCCACTAGGGAGAAATGCTAGTAGGTATTAGGGTCACAGCTTGCGGACATGTACAAGAAAATTGTATTGATCATTATAAAGGTTGACATGTATTGGGCTCCTACTCTGTGCCAGGTCCTTTGCTTGGTGCTAGAGATGCAAGAAAAAAAAGAAGGCATCAGTCCCTACTTTGATGGAGCTCATTATTGTAGCCTGGACTGGCTCCATGCCCGTGGTTACGGTTAACAGTCTTACATTAACGAAGTGTGCAAATCAGCTATCCTAATCACCCTAGTAAGAGAACCTACAGAGACTCTATTGAATACACAGTTTTGTTAGAAACTGCCCATCTCAACAGACTTGTAAAACTTGAGGGGGTTACCTCGTTGCTGAAAATGAGTTAACTTTTTTGAAGTTAAGTACTTATAATTCTTTGGAACTCGAGGAGAAAGCAAAATGGAGAACAAACTGGATAGTAAAAGATTACGGTCCTGCCAGTTGTTTTGACTTTCTTGCTTCACCTACCCATGCCCCTCACCATATATGAACCAGAGATGTTTGTTTTGCTTGGGTGCCCCAAGATGCAAACACACTTATTGCCAACACTTAGAGTTGCTATTGTAGGCAGGTCCTTTTTTCCAACACTATTGGTCCAGTTTTATGTAATTACAGGATTGGTTTAGAATTAGAAAGGAGAGAGATTATTTATTGTCAGAGCCCAAGCACTTCATTTGTTTTGGAGAAAGAAGGTTGAAGAACGTGACTTGACCAAGGCTGTGTAACCACCTCAGCAGTCAGTAGTGGAAGCTCCATGAGAACAATGAGCCTGTTTTTGGTGACCTTTGTATTCTCAGAGATTAGCATGTGCCTAGCAAATAGTGAGTGCTCAGGAAATGTGTGCTGAGTGCATGAAATAATAATTTGAATAATGAATGAAGTAGCCAAAAGTACAACTCTAGCCCTGGCTGGTGTGGCTCAGTGGTCGGGCGCTGGGCTGTGAAGCAAAGGGTCACCAGTTCAATTCCCAGTCAGGGCACATGCCTGGGTTGCGGGCCAGGTCCCCAGTAGGGGATGCATGAGAGGCAACCACACATTGATGTTTCTCTCCCTTTCTTTCTCCCTCCCCTCCTGTCTTTCTAAAATAAGTAAATAAAACTTTTTTTTCAAATAGCCAAAAAAAAAAAATACAGCTCTACCAAATACTGTTTTTGCACTGCCATATGATCTCCGATTTTTAAACTGACCCAAGATTCCCAATAAAGTTTCAGGATAGTCTAACAAATGTTTAGACAGCATCATTTATTCATGTGCTGTTAACTTAATTATTTAAAAGAAAATTTGTTAGTTTGTGTTTTAGATTATCCAATATTCTCAGCTTTTACTCTCAACATTCCCCCACCCCCACCCCGCCCCGGTCTTTCTACCTCTTGAAAATTAAGGAGAGAAAGAGAAACTAAATCACAGATCTTACTGCCTTGTCATCCAGTAAGCCTTTTACAATAGCTGTTAGCTGTTCCCAGCTGCTGTGCTAAATTTAGGATTTTGGATTATCTGTAACTGTTCTGTCTCCCATTACCGAGATTAATTGAGAAGTGACTGTAGAACTAGTGAAACTTCAGTACATAAAAGAAACTATATAATACAGTATTCAATAACATCAGAGTCAAATTCACTGGGAATTAGTATCTGTAGCCATCACATGTATTAAGGAACTGTTGCATTTGTCAGAAGTTCATCTTCATCAGAACGTTTCCTTGAAAACAAAATGTTGCCTTCCTGTACGCTCTGCCCTGTTTTGATTAGATACAATCTCAGAGCTAAGGCTGCTAATTGTAGCTGTGAATGTAATTCTACAGTACATATCAACACATCTAGAACATATTAATTTTTCATAAAAGAAATTTCATGTATTTGATAAATCTGAAGCTAAAAAACTATTATATCCCATTTGTACTTTACAAAATCTTTTCCAATGTAAAAATACTGTAAAACAGTGAGTAGAAAAAGTAAATCACCTGTACACATTTCCTGTTGTAATTCTTTTATGCACAATTATTTCTTTAAAAAAAAATTTCTAACGAAACCAAGAGCTTGGCAAATTTTGTAACTTCCTTGCCTCTGTTTTGAGCTCACAACCCATGTATGTGCTTTGCCTATTAACTGAGTAGCTAATAGCTTCCGTGCTTGTTAGGATTGCATTTTAAAATTACAGCAGATCCTTGTCATCTGTTTGTGTTTGAGTGATGACACAACATCACAACACGAAATGTAATGTCACATTGTTACAGCACAACAAGAAAATTACAGCTCTCTAACAATAACACGGTGTCAAAAGTGTACTCCTGGCATGAGTCAGTGTTTGAGATGTTGTAAAAGTTATTTTAGGCGCAGTGAGTGCCTCGGGAGCTTGCGTTCCGAATCCCACTAAAATCCCTAGTGACTGGGTGGGAAAAACCTGGGGTGCGGGGTTTGCTCTGAAACTCCCTAATCCCTGCTGTGCAGGGCTGCCCACTCTCCCGCCTTGACCACGTTAGAGCCAGTTGCACCGCGAGCTGCAATCCGCCTGGGGCTCAGTCACAAGTCTGCGCCCGCAGCCGCGTAAAGGAGGAGGAGACTAAAATTATCCTCCACGTCTGGTCCGGGGCAGGCCCTCGGCTGACATCTCCTCAGTCACCCCGCGCTCTAACAGCGCCACTCGGACTCCCAGTCCCAGACGCGCCGCAGCCGGCCCGGAGCTCAGACCCGCGGCGACCGCGGCTGGGCGCCCCGCGCCTCTCTGGCCTCCCGGGCTCGGCCGGCCGCACGCGGCCCCCGCCGCCCCCGCGCCCTGGCAGCCGACCGGCACCTGCACCCAAACCCAAGCCCCCTAATCAACTCTGGGCGCTCGAGGCGTTGCCATAACAACCCGGCGCCAGCCGCGGAGGCCGCCGGGGAGGAAGTGACGAGCGGTGGGTTGGCTGTTGTTGGGACACGTGACCCGGGCAGTGTTTTGACAGGGCAAACAGCAGAGAAAGAACTGGGCGAGCGAGGGGGATCGGGAGCTGGGCGCCAGAGCTAGAGACAGCGGGCGGGCGGAGAGCTGGCAGAGACGCGGGGCGGGCGGGCCGGCTGGGGGCCCCGGGGCTCGGGTGCGAGTCAGTCAGGGCCAGCGGCTGGGGGCCGGGAGCTGAGCGAGGCTGCAGCTGAGGCGGGGGTGGATGGCCACAGGGGCGCCCGGGAGCAGCGTCGGACTTGTCGTCTCGGGCCCCCATGGTCCCCTAACGCAGCCCTGGGGGCGCTGCGCGCCGCGCTCCGCACTCGCCCGTCCTGCGCCTCTCCGAACCTCGGGTCTGAGGTGGGAGTGTGATGTGAGTCTGCGGGCGAGCGGCTGAGAGAAGTGCCAAGAGGAGGAGGGATCGGTACCGGAGAGGAGAGCGAGTTAGGCAGCAGAGGTCGGCCGAGGGAGCCATGAAAACAACTCTCCGGTGGGGAGAGGGGCTGGCGTGGCGCTCGGTGCGGCCGGGCCGAGGGAGTCCGGGGCCGCGCGGGACGGCCGCGCAGAGCGGGGGCGAGCGCCCAGCCGAGACCCCCTGCCCCGGGCGACCTCGGGCCTGGCCGCGCCGAGCCGAGGGTGGCAGGCGGCGACCTGGGACAGCTCGGTGGAGTTCGTTTGCGGTGGGGGGCTGGGCTCGGGGAGAGGGCTCGCTGTGCTTTCTGACCCTCTTATTGTGTAAACTTGGCCGCGGCTGCGGCCGAAAGGCTAGCCGGAGGGTAATGACACAGGTGAGGCCCCGCGGGCGGGAGGAGCCCTGGGCAGGCGCCGGGGGCCCTGAAGAGTTTCCTGCGCCGGGGCTCCGGGTCGGAGGGCTTCTGTGTCAGCCACTGCGGAGGTGCCACTGTTCCCGGCGGCGTTTAGTTTATTTTATTTTTGCAAAGGGGCTAGTTAGCTTGCGTTGCCTGAGTCCTTTTTTTTTTTTTCTTCTTTCTTTGCCGGCACCTCCAGGTTATAAATAGATCTTCCTTTGGGTTCAGAGACACTGTGTCAAAGAAGGACACTTTGGCCTGGAGAGTGCCAGGGCGGGGGAGAGGGGTGCCCGGGCCGGAGGAGGCTGGGGAGGCGGTGCAGAAAGTTCAGCTTTTTTCAAGCCTGTCGATGGTGCTGTCACCGCAGTTAGTGCCAGGAAGAGGCCTGTTAACAGTTGTCTTGCAAGGTCTGAGTGTCAGGGCACAACCTGATTAATTTTATTTTGGTCTCTTTCAGCATTTTTGCAAACAGCAGAAGCCACAGGATCAGCGGTGAGCCTGTTGGAAGAGCCCACACGTGTATTTCACAGCACCCTGGGTGGAAATTGGATGTGAAAATGAAGCCAGACCGAGGTAAATGATTTATTTAAGTAGGGTTTTTTTTTTTTTCTTCCTGTGCCCCATTTTAGAAGCGTTAACCTAATTCTGTGGGAGGACTGACTCTTTGTGCGTTGCATATGATGACTTGTTTCTGTTACGGATTCCTGCTGGGAAGGCACAGAGGGTACAATGGAAAGGAGGGTGAGGACCTGCACGGGAGGGTAGCCTTCAGAACTGAAGCAGTTTCCAGGGAGATTCTATCGTCACTTAAAATGAAATTGGCCAGCACAGCATTTGTAACCGTTGCCACAATACTTGGTATCATTTTAGAGTTATTGTAGGTAAAGTCAAACTAACTTCAATTTTAAAGAGGTTTACAAGCTTTTTCAGCTTAAGAAGTTGAACTTGATGAGAAAATTTAGTTTAAGGTTGAGTTTACAAATACTGTTTTATTGCTAGTATTGCTTTCATTAGCTGATTCTTGTGCTTTAGGTGAGGTTGAAAACTTTGCATTTACTCCAGAGCCTTATATAATATATCAACATATGGATAGTTACAGGTATTGAAATCCCGAAATGTAAGTAACTATGTCATTTCCTGTCCAAACCTGTATTTTCAGGATTTAGGAAAAATAACTTTTTTAAGGAGAACTGAAAACTCATTTATCAGTTTTCTTTTGATTAATGTAATGGACCAAGATGAGATTTTAATTTAGTAGTAGTTAGGAGTGAAGGCTTTTCAGTCAGATGGGGATTTGATTCCAAGGAAGATTGTAAGAAGAGACTTACTATATTTGTTAGGGAGTTGGACCAGATGACAAAACTCCTTCCAAATCTGAGACTTTAGGAATGGAAATGTTCATTTATCCTCATATGAATTAGATGCTCATTTTAAAAATATATGTATTAACCTAGTTTTCACCATATTTTTTCCAAGGTGGATTAGAAAGACACATTTTCTATTCTAGTTAAAATATGTCTTTGGAACTAGTGTCTTCTAAAATGTACTGGAAAGCCGCGTTGGTTGGAGTGTCCTCCCGTAAACCAGAAGGTCTCAGGTTCGATTCCAAGGTTTCCAGTTTGATCCACCTCCTGGCGCCTGTTGTTGGCAACCGAGCGGATATATCTCTCTCCCTTTCTCTCTCTCTACAAAGCAATGAAAGAAAAAGTCCTTAGGGGAGGAATGAATGAATACATACATACATACATACATACATACATAATGAGGTGCACTCAGAAGTGGAGAAACCCAGACTTAATTTAGTGGCTTAAGTTAGTTTTAAGTGTTTGGCTAGTTTTTTAAATCAGCTATTTATGTATAAAGTATTAGTAGGTATATTGCTAAAAAGCAGATTGTTTGTGTAGAATCCCAAGTTTATTTAGACTTAGGTTACATCAGTGACTTTTGAAAAAAAAATGTCACCAAGGTCACTAATTGCATCTCAGAATAAGCAAGCAAATAAAATTGAAGTTACTATGTGTTTTGAGGTTTGTTGTTAAAGGTTGCTTTCAGGTTATAATCAGTTTAAGAATATTTGCATACAATCTCTGTTTTAACCAAAACTAGTACTAAACACAATAAAAAGTTACTTATATATTGGTAGTTTATTAGACAAAATAAATAAATTTATTTGTCAAGACTCCTAAAGAAGTAACATTTTTCTTTCCAAAATTGTATCTTAAGTATTGTGTAAAAATGATGAGATTGCAGGTTTAGTGTTATTATATTTCATAGTAATAATGAGTCTTTAGGCCCATAGCTTTCTTTTGACCAGGACCCAGAGTAAGTAACATCTTTTACTTTGCAAAATAGAATAGAAATACTGAACTAAACTTTTTGCAAGACAATCTTACCTTACTATTTGAATGTGGTCTTATATTTACTGTTTTATTTCTATTTTTAAAAATTGCTGTCACAACCCAGTGAATTGATTTCTTGGCCTGAAGTTGGGAAGGCATAGATATGAGCAAAACTTAGCTAGATGACAATAATACTTCACTTTTTCTACATTGGTATCTAAGAAACCATTCTGTATGAGTGCATTTTCTGGATAATCGAAACTTTATTCTTTAAATGCCAAAAATATTTTCAGTTGTGATCATGATATATGGACACATCTCTAAAATAGTAATGCTTCCTTGCCCTTAAAATATGTATATATAGAATTGATGTAGTTTAATTTATACTTAATGATAAAGGGCATTGTTACAAATGTCAACTTTGTACTCTGTCATAATCTAGAAATGCCCTAAACACATTTAAACTGGTAAGCTTTTTTTGCCTCTAACTTCAACTACTTTAGTAGATTTTTTGTTTTTTAGATTTGATTTTTAAATTCCTGTGCTGTCAATGGTCTTTGTTGCTAATATGCTTATTCTTGCCTCCTTTTAATTTCACCACCATAAGTCTCTGGGCTAGAGAACTAGATAACCATGCTTAGTACTGAGTTCTCTGTAAAATGAGAGTAAATAGAAGAACCCTTCAGATACTCGTTCAGAATCTGAGTAAAGTGCATAAATTCTAGTGTAGAAATTTGGAGATATTAGCTTAGTGCGAGATACAGCTGTGCTTCAGAGAGTTTCTGAGTAAGGACAATAATAGGAGCCTCTTATCCTACATGATTGGGTGTGATAGTTGGCTAGTTGAAAAAGTCAGTTTAAGTGAGAAATTATTTTTAAAAACCCTTAATTATTTCACTTGTCTTTTGATGTAGCATCAGACCCTTTTGAAGGGAGAAATGGGACCTGTTTTTCAGAGTTAGGTATGATCCTTTTTTGTATAAACTACACCAGTACTGTACACATAGTTTTGATTTCTTTACAGTGGAATAAGACTTTGCAGAGCACCCTGAGGGTATAATCTTCTATATTAAAAAATTACTTTTAATGTTTCATAGGTATCTTGTATACATATATTCTACAGGAATTTGTTTTGGGGAGGGAGAAGAATATATGTTCATCAAAATATGCTTTTGACAAAGCATTCGACATAGTTTTCACTGAAATGACTTTTTTTGCACTGATTTCATTGGCCTATGTAATATTTAAGTAAGTTAGTTAATTTCAAGGGGCATAAACAGATTTGGGAACAGAGACCACATACTAGTTAAACATACAATTCTACTAGTACAAGTAAAAGTGTGCAGACAACCAGAAAGTACAGTAAGTCCTCAATTAATGTCATGGATTGGTTCTTGGAAACTGCAACTTTAAGCAAAATAATGCATAACAAAGTAGTATTCCCATAAGCTAATTGATATAAACAAGAGTTAAGTTCCTATAACATATTCCTGGTCACAGAAACATCACCAAATTTTTAAATAAAGACACCACACACTTCTAACATTAAACATTGAAATAAATGTGAGCTACACATACATTTGAGAAGACTGATAAAAAACCAGGAAGATACTTGTTTTCCAACCCACTTACTCCAGTTAAGGGTCACAGGTGGCTGGATCCTTTCCCTAGAAGCTCAGGACACGAGGTGGGAACCACCCTGGACGGGTCACCCTTCCATTGCAGGATGCATCACACTACATCCACACTCACTCAGACTGGGACAAGTTAACACAACTTTCATCTCACATGCACATCTTTGGGATGTGGAAGGAAACTGGAGGAAACCCATGCAGACACAGGAGAACGTGCTGATTCCACACAGACAGTGGCCTGGTCTGAAAATCAGGTTTTTTTCCTTGTCAACATTATAGTGAAATGATGCTATTCAAGTACCTGCTATACCCTGTTAACTATTAGTGTCTTTTAGTTTGCTCCTATGCAGGTTATGGAAACATTGGCCCATCTTGCTAGCTGATTAAGTGAAGGTCAGGAGAGCTCCTACTGCACTTTCAGATAATCAAGATGTTACCATACAACACAGCAATTTTCAGCCTTTTTCATCTTATGGCACACATAAACTAATTACTAAAATTCTGCAGCACACCAAAAAATGTTATATTTTTTGCCAAACTGAAAAAAAAATTAGGTATAATTTTGATTCATTGACACCAGATGGTTATTGCTATATTGCCTGTTGTCATTTTTAAATTTGACAATCGAAGGAAAAAGAGATCGGTGCCCCTGACTAAATAGTCAGGTATTGCATGTTTTAAAAGTTCTTGTGGGCCCAGTCTGGGTAGCTTAGTTGGTTAGAGCATTGTCCCGACATGCCAAGGTCACAGGTTTAATCCCTGGTCAGGGCACATACAAAGATCAACCAATGAATGCATAGAATGGAACAACAAATTGAAGTTTCTCTCTCTTTCTCCCCCTCCCTTCTTCCATCTTTCCCTTCTCTGTCTCTCTCTCCTTTCCTCTCATTCCCTAAAACATTAATAAAAAAATTCTTGCAGCACACCAGTTGAAAATCACTGGTCTAGTGCAATTGCTACATTTCACAATTGTCAATAATATTTTACCATTGCCGGAGGTACGTCTTCTTATTTTTTTAATTTTTAAGCAGTTACATAACATTACTTGGGCCGTGGTGCTAAAGATGACTCTTTCATGTTATCCTTAGCCTAGGCTTTGGAATCAGACCTGTATTTGTGTCCTTGTTACGTTACTGGCTGGCTGTTTAATCTTATCGAAATTACTTAACCCCCAAGTCTCAGGTTCTTTGTAAAATGGGGATAATTCAAACCTCTCATAGTTGTTAGGATGAACTGTGACAGTGTTTGGCACAAAGATATAAATTAAATGATAACCATGATCATGTTAAATAATTATAGATGTTTATATGTTGGTCAGTTACAAAATATGTTCAATAGAGGTAAGGAAATAATCAAATGTGCAATAACCTAACACTATTTTGTTTTGTTTTATATTCATAGTGTTCAACCTACTAAGGCTCAAGCAGATTTAATCGGCTATTAATATATATTTATCTGAGAAAAACATAAAAACTGCAAAAGGATGCTTGCTATATATGTGTAATTTATTTCTTTATATTGTCATTTGTTACAATTATAGTTTAATTTCTCCGTGTAAGAGGTGACATTGGTGGACTAAGCTTCCAAGGAATAGATTTTTAAAGGCTGTTAACGGCCAAGTAAAGCTGGGCCGCTTTGAAGGTTTTATAACATTACTCCTCCTTGTACTCAAGGATGTCAAGTTTGGACCTGGTCCTCGACATGTATTGAATACATTCAGTGTTTCAAGAGAAGTCTAAAGTGTGATCTTTGTGTGGAAGTAATTAAAAAATTATGTCATAAATGTATGGTATTTCTAATTATTTGTTTTTGAGTGAGTTATATTTTTTCCCTATAAAGACATATTTCAAAATAATGGTATATAACCTTACATTTTGATTTCAAAAGTTCCCAGAATTTCAAAATCTTAAGTTTATGGTACTTTACAACAATTGGAGTAGAACAAAATTCTTTTTTTGTAAAGATTTTATTTATTTTATTTTTTTCCTTTTTTCATATATTTTTATTATTGTTCAAGTACAGTTGTCTCCATTTTCCCCCTTTTAAAGATTTTATTTTTTTATTTTTAGAAAAAGGGAAAGGGAGGGAGAAAGAGAGGGAGAGAAACATCAATGTGTGGTTGCCTCTTGTATGCCCCCCACAGGGGACCTGGCCCACAACCCAGGCATGTGCCCTGACTGGGAATCATCAAGTGATGACCCTTTGGTTCACAGGCCAGTGCTTGATCCACTGAGCCACACCAGCCAAGGCAAAATTCTTTTTTTTTTTTTAATATTTATTTATTTATTTTTAGAGAGGGAAGGGAGGGAGAAAGAAAGAGAGAGAGAGAGAGAAACATCAATGTGTGGTTGCTGGGGGCCCTGGCCCACAACCCTGACTGGGAATCAAACCTGCGATGCTTTGGCTCGCAGCCCGCGCTCAATCCACTGAGCTATGCCAGCCAGGGCTCGTAAAATTCTTTTTAATTTAAAAGATTAATGTCAATTTGCTATGCTTTATGTTTTGGTTAGAAATAGTTTTTACATCAGACATTTCTAAGAGTGTTATCTGAGCTTATTAACTGTTATGAATGATGAAGGCCTATAATATCCAGTAAATCATTAATAAGTAATTTAAACATACTGCATTTCAATTCATATTTGAATACATTATAGGCCATCTATGATTCTGAAGTTAAAGCTAATTGTGGAAAACCTGTTGCACAAGCAAAATACCGAACACTTTTTTGGGGGAGTGTTAAAAACTAAAAGGAGTGCTGTCTCTGTTTTAACTCTGCTATAGATTGAATGTTTGTTTCCCCCAAAACTTTTTACGTTGAAATCTTAACCCCCAAGGTGGTGGCAGCAGGACGTGGAGGCTTTGGGAGGTGATGAGGTCATGAGAGTGGAGTCCTCATGAATGGCTCTAGTGGCCTTATAAAAGAGGCCCAAGAAATCTCCCTCACCCCTTCTCTATCTGAGGTTATAGTGAAAAGACAGTCATCTATGAGGAAGTCAGCTCTCACAGAATCTGCTGTCTCCTTGATCTTAGACTTCCCAGCCTCTAGAACTGTGAGAAATAAATATCTGTTTATAAGCTACCTAGTTTATTTAGTTATTTATTTTTTTAAATTTTACTGAATTTTTTTGGCTAACATTGGTTAATAAAATTATACAGGTTTCACATGTACAGTTCTAGAATACATCATCTGTCTATAGTATTCTGTTTACCACCACAGGTCAAGTCCCCTCCATCACCATTTATACCCCCTGTACCCTCTTCTGCCTCCCCCCACACCCCTGTTCCCTGTGGTAATCACTATACTGTTGTCTGTATATGTGAGGGGTTATTTTTGGTTTTGTTTTGTTTTGTTTGCTTAATCCCTTCACCATTTTCACCTAGCCTTGCAACCCCTCTCCCTTCTGACAACTGTCAGTCTGTTTCTATTGTGTTAGTTTGTTTTGTTCATTAGATTCCACACATGAGTGAAATCATATGGTATTTGTCTTTCTCTGACTGTCTCATTTTACTTGGCATAGTTCTGTCCAGGTCTACCCATGCTGTCACAAAGGGTAAGATTTCCTTCTTTTTTATGGCCAAGAAGCATTCCATTGTGTAAATGTACCACAGCTTTCTTATCTACTCATCCACTGATGGATACTTGGGCTGCTTCCAGACCTTGGCTATTGTAAATGCTGCAATGAGCATAGCAGTGCATGTATTTTTTCAAATTGGTGTTTCAGATTTTTTCGGTTACATTCTCAGAAGTGGAATTGCTGAGTAATAGGCAGTTCCATTTTTAATTTTTTCAGGCAACCCCATACTGTTTTCCATAGTGGCTGTATCAGTCTGCATTCCCACCAACAGTGCGTGAGGGTTTCCTTTTCTCCACATCCTCCCCAGCACTGGTTTGTCGATTTATTGATGATAGCCACTCTGACAAATGTGAGGTGATATCTCATTGTGGTTTTAATTTGCATTTCTCTGATGATTAATGACTTTGAACATCTTCTCATATGTCTGTTGGCCATATCTGTATTCCCTCTTTGGAGAAGTGTCTATTCAGCCACCTAGTTTGTAGTATTTTGTTATAGCAGCCCAAATGAAATAAGGTACCTCCTTTCTGATTATATTACTAATTTAGGTTTTATAGTCCCCCTCCCCCACCATCTGAAGCTAAGGATTTTAAAAGCCAAGGGAATGTTAAACTTAGAATAATTTAATACTGACAGTTTTGGCAATAAAAAATTGAAATTGTAGTATCTGGAAAAAGTATTTTGCTTAAGTGGGTACATGAAAGTCAGTTTGTCAGTAGTTAATTTTGTCTTTGCTTAAATGGGTAAAAAAATCAGAATAGTTTCTTGATTATGTCAGACTTTCTTACTAAACTGAAATAGAATGGACTGGGCAAAAATGACAGTAGCTTAAAAATATTAGACATAGTTCATGTGCGATACCTAAGACACTCAGCAATAATCTCAGTTGAGTGTTCTCATATTTTCCTATCTATGTAAAAGTTAGCTAGTAAAATTACAAGAAGGCCTTTTTCCTCTCTTTCCCTTGTTCACTGTGCCTAGCCCCACTGGCTACCTTTTAGTTTTTGATTAACTACCCAGGGCTACATATATGCACTAATCCTTCTGCCTAAAAGCCTTTGTCTCCAGTCATCACGTTGGTAACCCATATCATTCTGCTGATCATGGCTTAATGTGTATTTGTTGAAAGAATGAATGACTGGTGTGGCTCAATGTTTATGGATCAAATAGGATTAGAAGCAGATGGTTAGCAATCATTGGTTGTTTTATTGACACCAACTGAAATTCTGCCAGTTAAGGGATTTGGTTGAATTATTGACTCTTGGGTTATTATCACAAGTTTATATCCAAGTATGTATGTATTTATTTATTTATTTATAAACTATTTTTATTTGTTGATTTGGAGAGAGAGAGAAGGAAACATCGACTTGTTGTTCCACTTATTTATACATTCATTGGTTGATTCCCATATGCGTCCTGACCATGGATCCAACACACAACCTTGGTGTATCGAGATGATGCTCTAACAACTGAGCTGCCTGGGCAGGGCTACACCCAATTTTTAGAAAATAGATTTAAAATACACTTGTGGGGGAAGTAAAAATGGAGACATCTGTACTTGAGCAACAATAACAAATAAATAAAAAATAAAATACACTTGTATACTTGTATATATCTTAAAGGAAAGTTATATATATATATATATATATATTTAAACTGATTATATCTCACTGAATTGAAATAAAATTCTGTGAAATGACTAAAATAGGCAAAAGCCATTTGATAGAGGTGGTCCTTGGTTTATATACATCTGGTTAACAAGGGATCCATATGCAAACATTTGCTAGAAATTCTCTACCCTCCATCCACCATGCTGAATTTATTTTTGTTGCTATCTGTGTGCGTGTGTGTGTGTGAGAGAGAGAGAGAGAGAGAGATTGAGATTAAATTGGTTGGAGAGCTTTAGGTTTACAAACACAAGAAGGTAGGATAGGTTAATAGGAAAAAGATTCAAAGGATTTAGAGTTTAGATTGGGATTCCTTATGTCACTTAAAGGTTTTCTCATCTGTGAAATGTATTGGGCTCAAAGTGTTGATTCAGAGCTTCAGGTGATATAATGTGTCAGAGAACTTTGTATGCTGTGAAGTGCTGTATATAGGTTGACTAGTTTACCTATGGGCAGGAATGTTTATGTAGATGAGCCAGATGCTTCCAAGTACAGCCAGCTGCATCTTAGTTGGAGCCACTCTGTCTAAAAATATCCATTCACACAGTGCCTGCTTTTTAAAAATGTTTTCCTTTGTTCTTTTGACATTATACCAACTAGAAACTCATTTAGATTAATAAATACATATTTAATTACACATTTTTGAGGACTGTTGAAATGATGGCCATACTTTGATATAAAATTAGCCCAAAGGAATCTTTAGTTGCATTCTGTAATGCAGGAAGAGTTGATACCCTAAGGTTTTATAGTCAAATGTAGAAACTCTAACTTTAGCACTTAGTAGTCAAGTGACCTTGAAGAAATTACATAGCCTGTCTGAACTTCACTTCTTTTTGTTCTAACACCATCAACCTTAAGGATGGTGAAAGAGACTGAGAACCAGTTGTTCAGCACCTATACCTGGCACAGGGTAGGGATTGGTAAGTGTTTTACTTCCAAGGATACACAACTTTAATCAGCTGCACTGAGAAAATGGGCCTGCCTTCTTTCTTTCCTTCCTTCCTTTCACAGAAAAGCATTCAGTTTATTTAGCCTTTATAAGGAAATGATGATCTAAAGAAACGGGTAAACCCAAGTGTTTTTGTACTACATTTTATGAAGGTTGACAAGCTGTAGGAAAATGTGATAGGTATAAGCTAAGAGTAGCAAACTGAGGGAATCTTAGCAAGACCTGTTTATTCAGATTCATTTAGGCTTCCCTCTGCCTTTGGAGATAAGGATATTCCTTTCTTTCGCCTGGATATCAGAAGGGCACTTCTCACATGAGGGTCTTATGACTTGCTTAAGGGGAGATGGAGGTCGTCAGAGTCATTCCTGTACCTGCCAGAGAGAATGAGTGTTTCAAAGCTGTGTTGTGAGGGCTAGTCAAAACAGGCAGAAGAGATCAACAGACCCTTATTGTGTCACTTTGAAACATTCTGGAATACAACCAAAGGAACTGAAAACTAGAATTAAACTATATACATCTGTAATGCACACTCAGTGGAAAGGGGAAGTAGGTAACTGGAGCACATCAACTATTTCTGGGCAGTAACATACCATAATGAACACTTAGAGTAGCACTAGGGCAAAGAGATTGGGTAGAGGTGGACACTAGAAGAAGGTTGATGGAAAATGTTAGAGTGGTGCGATAGTGTCCAAAATTGCTTTTTTCTTTATTTCAGAACATTACTCAGCATTGATTCAGTGCTTGGGATGTGACCCTTCTGTTTCTGTAACTCTGAATTTAGACTTGTTCCACAATGCTGCAAGTAATGGCTGTTAGAGGATAAGAAATTAGATAGGCTTGTCTGGGAATCTAGTCATAACTCACATTATTTATAAAGAATTATATTTATTCTAAGTATGACCGTTATTTACTTAAAAACTTATCTTTTGGGGAGTACAACCAATTTGTAGTTGGGGATTAAGATTTTAAATTAATATTAAGTTTCTATTTTTTAATTTTCCCACTTATCAAACATATATTGTTGAATGGAATTAAAATTTGGTATCATTATCTGAAATCAGGCCTTTGTTGTTGTTGTTGTTGTTGATTTGAAATCAGATCATTTAAAAACTTTACCCTGTCTTGACCACTGTGGCCCAGTTGGTTGGAGCATTATTCCATACACCAGAAGGTTGGTGGTTCGATTCCCGATCAAGGCACATACCTAGGTTGCAGATTTGATCCCTGGTCAGGAAGTATATGGGATGCAATCTATTGATGTTTCTCTCTCACATCATTATCTCTCTCTCTTTAAAATCAAAATCAATAAACATATTTTTAAAGATTTTATTTATTAATTTTAGAGAGAGGAGTAGGGAGGGAGAAAGAGAGGGAGAGAAACATTGATGTGAGAGAAAAAGATTGATTGGTTGCCTCTCAAAAGCACCCTGACTGGGAGCCAAACACACAAACCAAGTATGTGCCCCGGCCAGGAATAGAACCTGTCACTCTTTGTTGGATGACGCCCAACCAATTGATTACACTGGTCAGGGCAATAAACGTTTTTTTCTAAAAATTTTGAGTACTTAATCCTGATATCTAGAAATTTTTTTTACATTTTTAAACCATATCATCAGTTTTGTTTTGTGAAGAGATATCATGGTTTGTCATATGATAGTGCATCATTTCTATTTAAATTTATAATGGTAACAGAATGTGTAACTTTAGCACTTACTATTGGCAAAATGCTTTTTGTTTTTGAGATTTGGTTTTAAAAATAACTTTAGGTTAAAACTCCATATCATATTTGGTATACTTGATGAAAAGACACTGATATACAAGAAAGTTGGACTTATCATTTTACAAAAAAAAAAAAAATTAGCCATAAGGATGTCTTTAAACTTACCTACTTTGTTTACTCTGTAATTTTATTTCTCTAATTTTTAAAAATCTCATAGAAAAGTTGGAATCATACAAGTCACATCCAAATGCCTTTTTAGAGATTGATTATGAACATTCTACTTACCCCTTTGGTTTCATCTCTTAATAGGTAAGATGGATAGATTACATAGACAGACATAGGGATTTGTTTTTTTGTTTTTCTTTTAAATAGCTTATTTATTTATTTTTAGAGAAGAGAAGGGAGAGAGAAAGAGGGAAAGAAACATCAGTGTGTGGTTGGCTCTCTCGTGCCCTTTACTGGGGACCTGGTCTGCAATCCAGGCGTGTGCCCTGACAGGGAATGGAACTAGTGACCCTTTGGTTCACAGGCCAGCACTCAATCCGCTGAGCCACACCAGCCAGGGAGGTTGACTTTTTTAAAATAATTTCAGAGTATGTTGCAGACATCTTGACAATTCATTCCCATGCACCTGGAACTTGCTGGAATCAGCGCATAAAGGCTGATTTTGTACGTTTCTCCCCAACTCTGCATCAAGTTGGTTGCCTGAAATCAGCAATGGTGACAATATTTGTACCATGGAAATTGACATTGCAACAAAGCAGGACTTTTTTTCCTCTGGAGCCAGTTGTTAACCATTTGTCACCACTGCATCTATCTCCCAAAAATAACTTTCTCCTACATACCTGCAATTCAGTTACCACACTCAAGAAATCTAACACGGACGCAATACTGATATCCAAGGTGCAGTTTATATTCACATGTCCCTAGCCGCCGCAATACCATCTTTAGTCGCTTTAAGGAAGTTGCTTCCTGTTGCAGAAGTGGAGTCAGACTCGTGTTGGACAACATTTAGAAAGGGTTTAGAGTACATTGTAAGGACACATGAAAGTAGAAATGAGTAAAATTATTGGCTTTTGGAAAAAGACAATTAAGTCATGGAAATTGATTAGTTAATTATAATTTTAGCAGTTTTTCCTTATTTAACTTTTAAAAAAACATTACTTGGACAAAGTGGATTTAAGAGAAAAGTGTTGATGAAATTTCAAGATTTTTTTCAGTTGAAAAAGAATATTTTAATTGGGGAAGAATTATATTTTTCATCCTAAAGCTTCAGGCTACCTCTCTGACCTCATTTCTCAGTGTTCTAAGTTTCCCGGTACTTTGGGTGTGTTGATCTCGCTGTCCTTCAGTCCCCACAAGCACACTGACACTGCGGGGCCCTTGCATTTGCTCTCTGCTTTTGGAATCCACGACCATGTTCTTTACATCACTTGACTTTCTGCCGGGTTGTCACACACTCCTCAGAAAAGCCTTCCTTGATCATCCTGTCAAAGAGAGTGCCGTTCCTCTCTACTCTGCATTACTCTTTGTAGTCCTTATCACTGCTTATCTTGATGGTCTGTATCTATTTCCTTTTTGTTTTTCTCCTCAATAAGAATGTAAGCTTCATGAAGACAGTGCCTTAGCCACATTTGTTCACTGCTATTTCCCCGTGTGTGGGCTGGTGCCTGGCATTTAGTAGCTGCTCAATAAGTATTTATTGTTAAATGAATGCTTACATGCATTTTAGTATCTTTGTGGTGTAGCATAAAGTAATTAGTGGAAAATGTTATATATTCCTTTTCTGTAATTTGTTAGTTTTGTAATCCTATAGGATTAGTTCTCTGGTGTCAGTGTTTGTTTCTAAATGGGGATATTTATGCGCACTTCTGAAGGTTATTGGGGGATCAAATGAGATAACTACACAAACATAATGCAGGGCATTTACCAACTGAATAGATGGTAAAAGGAACGTCTCTGCTATCAGAGTTCATAGGGAATGATTGATTTCAGCTGGGGTGAATAATTTTGGGGCAGAGACTGCAGCTGGATTGAGCCTTTAAAGACGTGTATGATTTGGGTAGATGGGAATTTACAGAGAATGCGGGGAAGAGGACTGGAAGAGAGGACATTCTGAACAATTAACATGCTCAAGAAATAGCATGTACATTAATGTGAATCGGAGGACTTACCTCTCACTTCCTTTTACCACCATTCTTTGTAATATATGGGGGATTAGTGTTCCCTTTAATGAAATCTTGAGAATATTAACAGCATACAATACTGACAATATCATAGGTATTGTTTTATAATACTCTTGTCAGTGACGTAAAGTGCATTATTTCTAATAAAGTATCTGTATTATATAACAAATACAGGGGAGAGAAACAGAATGGCATTGGAGATTCCTTCTCTCATTCCAGATAATTGCTGGCAAAAATTTAATAAACTCTGTGGAATTAGAGGCCCTTGAACCTTTGAAGCTTATGTGCTCTGTGAGAGCAAGGAGATCCCCACACTACCAATAAGTTTTCCTAGCTGTATTTAGGAGAATATGGGCTCATATCCTCTCTCTTAGCCATCCAGATAAACACTTTCACACCAAAGCTTCAAGAAAAAAAAATCTGTCTATGGGAGGGGTGTGTTCAGTGTCTTTAGTAGAAAGAGCACAAAGCAGGAAATCTTAGAGTCCATTTATAACTCTTAAAAATTGTTTCTCTGGAAATGTGTGTTCTTAAGTTCATATACTCGCTGTTCAGGAGCTGGGATAAGGGACATACCTGTGTCTTTGAGGAAGTGTATTCAGATCTTAGTAATTATTGTATTGATTGAATGCTGGTCCTGGAGGCATGTTTCTGTAATACAGCATATAATAACTCTGGCCTGTGCTTTTTCTTGTAGTTTCTCTTACGGAGTTCAGATAACTGCCAGGGGACTCTGAATGGCTAACAATGAAAAGAAAAAAAAAAAAAAAGCTCAGGTTACATAGAGTTACAGATTAAATTCCATTATGAAGAGCTTAGGACATGAAAATGCTTTTGTTATTCTGAAATTACTCTTCAAAATCATGCTATTGCTAGAAATCAGAGTTGGGGAGGTCCTTAGAGATTGTCTCTTTCATTTTCACAGTTGAGAAAACATAAAGCTCTGAGAAAAAAGAAGTAATCTGTCCAACTACAAAACAAAAACTCCAATTTCCTACTTGCCAGTTGATATTTTCTATACTACACTACCTATAGCAAGAGCACAATCACCTCTAGGTTCTGGCAACAGAAGTGACATAAAGGTCATCCATCCAGCCTTCCTCAAGGAACTTGAAAGAAACAAAGGCTAGGTGATTCCATTTTAACACAGTTCTCCAGTTACTATATACAGGGTGGGGCAAAAGTAGGTCTACAGTTGTTCACATGGAAAATAATACAATAACGAATAAATAATACTACAAGAATAAAGTGTTTCAGGTACTCACAACTGTAAACCTACTTTTGCCCCACCCTGTGTGTGCTGGAAATAAAATGATGAGCAAGAACTAATACCGCCTCTGGCCTCTGGAATTTGTAGTAAAATGTAATCTTTCCTGCTGTTTTTTCCAGAGCCCGCAGGCAAATCTGGACTGGAGGTTACCTTGTGCTGTTTTGGAAGGCACAGGTGGGAAGTAGGGGAAGTAACCTAAGAGGAAAAGAGTATCAGATGGCCTGCAGAGACTTGTAGATCTCCTACATTCCACTATTCTTTTCTATTTGTAGTGGTCTCAGATATTTTTGGTTTGAGTATGTTATGTGTGTGTGTGTTCTGTTTTATTTTGTCTTGTTCTTGAGAATAAGGAATGGAAATTTATTCTCAGTAAGTACAGACTTCAAATGAGGTGCTCAGTTCATGAGACCTTATTGATTTTCCCCTCTAGGCAATGCAGCCGAAACCTGCCTGATCTAAAAGGTTAGAAACTATTGAGATATTCAAATCATAAATACTTTCCACAGGCTTGCTGGGTGAAATGATTATATAAACTGAAATTGTGTTGAAAATAGAGAGCTTTGACAGACAGATTGAATGTAGCATTTGTGTAAGGAAAAGAAAACTCCTGTCTCCCTCTACAAAAAAAGGTATACTCAGTAAGTTACAGAATTTGTGCATTCTGAATCCTTTGGAACCTACACATCTGTGTCTCTGGTAGTGTAGTGTCACCCAAGTAAAGGTTTATAGAACTGAGTTATGACAGCCTGTGAGGTGTGTGAATGAATTCTGGTTGTAAATCTCTAGTAACTACTTCTTTATCAAACTCTATTTAGTAAAATAAAACTATCAACCTAGAATATATGCTTCTGAAGCCCATGTTGGTTGCATGTGATAAGGTAGAACCAAATCCCTATATGAGGACATTGTAGGGAATGGTGGTAATTGAGAGACAGTATCACATGGAGCAGTGGCTTTAGATTTTTTTTGACTGCCCACAGTTACAAAGAAAGTTAATGTTGCTGCCCCATAACTACACTCCCTCTCCCCAAACAGTAGTCTTTACTCAATTTTGCATATGCAGTGGTGGCTAATGTTTTTAGTATTTTATTTAAAAAGAAAATGATAGTCCCAGTACCTTAAATTAATTTCACAGCACATTTAATCCTACAGATTGTTTTAGCATTTAGAAAGACCTGCATTCAAGTTCTGATTTTGTCATCTATCTACTCTATATAAGCTTGGTCAAATTATCTAACTTCTATGGTCTTCAGTTTTCTCATTGATTCAAATTGAGATAATAATGAGATTCATTTTAATAGGGTTTTTTTAATAGGGACATAATATTAGTAAAGTAGTTGTGCCATGCATTTAATAAACACATAAGCAATGGCTATTTTGATTTTAAGATTTTATTTATTTTATTTTTTACAGAGGGGAAGGGAGAAAAAGAGGGAGGGAAATATCAGTGTGTGGTTGCCTCTCACACACCCCCTACTGGGGACCTGGTCCACAACCCAGGCCTGTGCCCTGACTGGGAATCGAGCTGGCAACCCTTTGGTGCTCAGGCGGGCACTCAACTACTGAGTCACGCCCGCCAGGACCTATTTTGATTCTCTTCAAAGTTTGTTAGCTTAGGAAATTGGAAGTGTTAATAATGGTGAATCTTCTTCAGAGAGAAATTAACTCAGTTTTAGATATGTTAGAGTTTGAGATGCCAAAGGTAGCCAGACGAGTTTAGTTACATCATTTGGAAATCAGACTATATGAAATAGTCTGAAATTAGCGATTTTTTTAGAAAAACGCTAGCATGCAGGGTGTTAAAACTTCAGGGACATAACAGTTGAGTCTTTTTTAAAGCTATATGAGATTTACTTAATTCTATATGACTGGTTTACTTTTCAGATTTCTGCTAAAATTCTCCAAAATTTAAAATGCAGAATTTGTCATTTGTATGACTATTGGCATAATTTGTAGAGGTAATCACACCTACCAGAGATAGATAGTTGTAGGAAAAAAGCACAGGACTTGGAATTAATGAAGTATCCCACTGGCTGCCTTAAACTCTTCATCTATAAAATACTCTTTTTTTTTTTCCTAAGATTTTATTTATTTATTTTTTAGCGAAGGGAAGGGAGGGAGAAAGAGAGGGAGAGAAACATCAGTGTGTGGTTGCCTCTCATGCACCCCCTATGGGGGGCCTGGCCTACAACCCAGGCATGTGCCCTGACTGGGAATTGAACCTGCAATCCTTTGATTCTCAGGCCAGCACTCAACTCCTGAGCCACACCAGACAGGTCTCTTCTACAAAATATTCGTGTTTCACAAAATTATAATGATCTAATGGACAGGTAAATGTAACATACATTATATTCATGGCAATACTTTACTAAAGATCATTTTATCAAAATAGAAAAGTTATGATTGGTTTTAGATTTATGAATGAATCACACCTGTCATTTTTTACAATATAATAGCAGGACATTAACAATATCCCACAATATGTCCTTAAAGAAGGATGAGTAAAGGGGAACCCATGTACATCTTGGCACACATTTTATGTAATAATGGTGGTATTTATAAAGACTACATATATAGGACATTAAAAGTGAATTCTTATACCTGATCTTGATACTTTTAAATATGACTTGTGTGTACAAGATATTATTAGACAAAGTGTTTGTCCAGTAGCTTAGATTATAAATACCCCTTGTTCTAGCTCATTTTAAACAATGTAGTATGAACCATGCCAAAAAAAAAAAAACAGGCTAGAACATTTTCTTCTCTCCAAGATTTTAGGTTTTGTAAACAGGGCTGTGCTCCTGGAACTAATCTAGGTCATCATAACCCAAAATCTTTTGAAAGATGAGAACCCCCAATTAAGACTCTTAGGTACTTTTTCATATTTTAAAATTAAGACATGTTTTAGCTCTTAGAAACACAGTATTCTTGGATTGCTGTTTGGCTTATTTGTGCCATGTAATAATGCATACAGATCACTGAGTAATCATTTCAGCAATGTTTGCTAGGAATCTCCATGCGAGTGGAAATTAATGTAATTTATTATGGATTAATTTGTCCCAGTACTGACCTAACAGCATAACAGTTTGTTTTTGAATAAGAAGTGATTTAATGAGAAAAAATAAATTTCCCTAATATCCAAAAATGGATAACAATGTTAAATTTTAGCTGTTGTTCAGTCTTTCTTGCAAATTAGTTATTGAGCTGTGAAGTGAGTTGTTAAATGTGACATGTTTAAGAAACTTTAAAAATATCAATGTCATAAAAATCTTTCTTTGGTAGTCAAGATTTAAATTTCATCCCCGTTGTTATTAATACGGGATACTGCTAATGTATTGCCTTTTATTTGTTCCGAGTGGGTGTGAGCCTTTGCGGGTGTGGGAGTATGTACCTATGCTTGCACATTCACGCTTCAGTAACTGCGGTAGACCTGATGTTTGCATAGGAAAAGAGGGAACCTAAGTTGCTTGAAAGCCAAGTACTGAGCTAGGTGGTTTGTAACTCTTAGAGAAATCATTATCCCTACTTCACTGATGAAGAAATAGATTCAGATTCAGATAGATTAAATAATTTGATGGCACAGCTTGTTAATTATAAGAAAACCTGAGCCATAGACTATCTGGCTCTCCTCCATTATGCTGTGCTGCTCTGAGATCTTTCCAGTAACAAGGCTAGATTTTGTACCAACATGTTTATACTGCTATCACCTACAAAAACACCAGGGTTGATGATATCCTATTTGTATAGCATGATGTAGTTTTCAAAATAATTTTATCCTATCTTATTTGATTCTTACAATATAAGATCTCAGGGGGGGAAAAAATCCCTACTTAAATTTGAGCAATTTCAGAGAAGTGCCTATAAACACAAAGCTGATGAGAGGTAGAGTTCAGTTTAGAACCCAGATCTGTGGTTCCTGTACAGTGCCCTTTTCTACTTTCTTTACCTTCTCTGGACTAGATAGCTGATCTTTGATCATGAAATAGTGAAGTTTTACAGACTGAATTTTGCATTGTGTCGTGTAGTAATCACACTACAGCTACAGCCTGGTTCCCTGTTTAGCAGCCACATCCCGTTTTCCTGTTATTAGGACAGTTTTGATTGGTAATGAGCTGTAGTGGTGGTTATTGAATAAGTAATAAATGGAAAATGTTGACTTAGATTTCTGTATTTAAACTTTATTCTTGTGTGACTTCACATTTGCCTTATGGAAATGTACATAAGAAAGGAACTGTCAAGGAAAGGATAGTAGTAGTTAAGAGTGCATATGTTAGATTCAGGAAGACCTAAATTTGAATCCTGAATTTGCCCAGGAACAAGACAGTTTCCTCTTCTGTGGGAATAGTAACTATCACAGAATCAGAGGAGATGGGTCCATAAAGAGATTAGCACCATGCCTGGCCAATGGGCCTTATATATATAGTAGCTTTTTAATCATTACCTTTGACAGGTTCTTTTTTTTTCTTTCTAATAGCAATATTTCTTTTTGTTTAGAAAGTGACCAATCTAGTAAGATTATCTCTAAAATATCTTAAAAGTGAATAATTTTAAATTATTTCTGCCAACAGAGAGCGTTGATGATAAAACAATTGATACTTTAAATTATTCCATTTTATATTTAAAATATGTAGCTTAAAAATCATGAGAAATCTGCTTTCCTGTTTATTTCTTCACATTATGAAAGTGTAAGTAATTTATATTTCTGGAGCTGGTTATTTGGAGAACATAATTATGACCCTGTTGGGGGGATGCAGGGGGATAAAGGGTTTTTGATGGTTGGGGGGTGGAAAATTGAGAACCTGGGACTAGGATTTAGTATAGAATTTCATATTATTCAGATTCCTAACTTTATACTACTGAGACCTGCAACGTAGGTAATGAGCCATTATGTTATAGCACACACATTAATAGCTTTGTATACCAAGATGAACAAATCAGAGAGAAGCAAGCATTTTTTAGAATTATATAAAGTACCATTTTACATTTGTTAGAAAACTGGCAGCCTGCCGGAAGCATTTCACTAAATAAATCTCTTGGGTCGGTTTTACTTTTGAAGATGGCATGTCTCTTGGAACTCGTTTTGTTAACTTACAATTATTTATTTTAAAGTTTTTTTTAAGATTTTATTTATTTTTTAGAGAGGGGAAGGGAAAGAGAAAGGTTAGGGTAAGAAACATCAGTGTGTGGTTGCCTCTTGTGTACCCCCTACTGGGGACCTACCCTGAAACACAGTCACATGCCCTAACTGGGAATCAAACTGGTGACCCTTTGGTTCACAGGCCAGTGCTCAATCCACTGAGCCACACCAGCCAAGGCTTTGGTTAACTTACAATTACATGTTTCTGACTAAATTTAATATTTTTTCTATAAGTTCTCTTTGTATATGATGTTGACCAGTAGTTTAAGATTGTAGATAAATGATGTCATTAGCCTTTAATTAAAAAGTTTAAGGACAGAAATAGTCCAAGACAATTTAGTGATTATATGTTACTCCTTGTTTGAAAGATTTAGGAAGAGGTTAATTTTGAATTATAAAGTTATTCATCCAAAAATTAAAAATAACATTTCCTATGACTTCTAGTTGTATGACTTGAATAAACAGAATTTGAGAGCTGGTTTTCTTTTTTATTCCCTAAAATATTTTTTATTTTTCATAATTGTTCAGTTATAGTTGTCATACCTTTTTCCCCATTGCTCTCCCCTGCCCTATGCCCCCTACTCCCGCAGTCAGTCCCCCCCATTGTCCATGCTGAGTCCTCTATTTGTGTTCCTTCTTATTCAAAGAATGCGAATAATAATCCTTGCTCTGTTTACCTCCTGTAGTTGTGAAATCAAGTCAAATAGTATATGTATATAAATCAAGCGT
This sequence comes from Tonatia bakeri, assembly GCA_004024845.1. NCBI lineage: Eukaryota > Metazoa > Chordata > Mammalia > Chiroptera > Phyllostomidae > Tonatia > Tonatia bakeri. The sequence goes on along the minus strand of PVIA01000505.1, from coordinate 153,212 downwards.
GGTGCTGGTAAGCAATATTGTAGGCAAACATAGTACCTCCCTTTAAAGTACTAACAGTGTGGTAGAGGAAGAGAATTTTATTAAACCAGTCATTTTGCAAGTAATTACTTAACATTCTATGAGCCAAGTACTAAGAAAAAAGTACAGGGATCCTGACTAGTCTTGGATCTAGATTAAAAGCTGCCCAGGGAAAAGAAATTTAAGCTGAGACATCAATTGAAGGGGGTGTGGGGGACCACTCCTAGTGGAAGAGAAATAGTATTTGCAGAGAAGTTTAAGGGTATTTAGTAAGCAAAAGTCCAGTCTGGCTGGCAGGGAGCACCCTTCAGCCTTCACAGCAGCCCTATTTTACAGATAAGAAAACTGAAGCTCAGAATGCTTAAGTAATTTATATAGGGTTTTACATTTTGTAAATGTCAAATTAAGTATTGACCCCAGGTTGATTGGCCTAACTCCAAACTCTTTGTTTTGTCTACTGTGCCATTCTTTCTCTGAGTCACTTATCTCATGGGCTTATTGTGCTTCCAAACACATCTTTCCTCTTGCTATTTCTCAGAGGGCTTAGCAGCTCTCTCTCTGGCTAATTGTGAAGCCAGTGATCAGGTTCTTTATTTCTGCTAACGCAATAATGAGATTTAACTCTTACAGATTGTACACTGTGTACTCTTACTAGTGTACTATAGAATAGCGATTTTCAGCCTTTTCCATCTCATGGTACACATAAACTAATGGCTAAAATTCTGCAGCACACAAAAAATATTTTTTGCTAATCTCACAAAAGAATAGGTATCATTTTGGTTCATTCACACCAACAGCTATTGTTTTGGCTGTTGTTATTTTTATCTTTGACACTTTAAGGGAAAAGAGGTCAGTGCTCCTGACTAAATAGTCAGGTATTGCATGTTTTAAAAATTCTTGCAGCACACAGGTTGAAAATCACTGCTCTAGAACTCCAGGGATCCTAGAAGCTTTTTCAGCAGTAGGAATCTTGTGGGTTCTGGGGCTCATACAAAACTGCAGTGACCTCATTTAAAAATAGCCTCGTGATACTACTCATGGGGTGCTTTAATAGAGCCAGTGTTTCCATCAGCCTCTGCTCTCTACCCCCAAGAACTCCAGATAAACAAAGATCTGAGTAATAGTAACAGTGTGCTTCTGCTATAGCCTCTGCCTACTGCCACAAACCCCTCCTGTATAAAAATCCTAAAGCCATCACTAACAGTGCATTTTATTGGAAGAATTAAAGTGAAAAGGGTTTCATTGCTTTAAAAGTTTCAAAAACACTATCCTAATCTCTGTGATGTTCTGGGGAAATATCTCCTGCTAATGAGTTTTTTTCTGATCCTTCATATCCGCTTATCTCCTACCACCTGCATTAACTCCCCCAAACATCTTCGTAAATTGAGGAGAGATTTTGTTGTTGTTCTTAAAGCTTGTGGAAGAGACAATACAGATGGATATATTAAAGCCCAGTACTTGAAACCTGGAAAAAAAACTATGTATTTCTAGATAATTTTATGATGGTAAAATAAGCATTCAGGCTAAAAATGTTGTGTTTTATGTAAGAAAAGATTGAAATTAAAAAAATTTTTCAGTGTTATCTTTTTTATTGAATTTATTGGGGTGACATTGGTTAACATAGTTATATAGATTTCAAGGGTACAGCTCTACAATACATCTGTACATTGTGTTGTGTGTTCACCACCAAGAAGAGATGTTTTAATGCCAATACCTAGTTAAATGTTTCATTTTTTGTCAGTTTACTAAGTAAACTGATTGTTTTTCCTTCTTAAATCTTTGTCTAATCAAGCTATTAACCTCAATTTTTCTTGCCATTGTAAAAAGTACTGCATAAATTTGGGGGGAGCTGTTTTAGGCCCTCACCCACTTTAATTAAATGACTCGTACTTTCCTAGGAATCATGAAGTTTATTGTAAAGTAATTCATAGTTCTAGGTAGATGAAGTTTGATGCTTTATTCTAATTGTAAATTTTTGTATTTATGTGTTTTCAGGGGGGTTCCCTTGATAGAACCTGATTTACTTGAAACGCAGAGTAATAAATCGATTCCTTCTACCACCCTCTTTGTCCCCACTGTTTTATGTGAAACACTGACTGAAATGTTTGCCTTACAAATTTCTCTTTTTAAAAGCACCCAGAGACTCACATTTTAGGGGTTCATGCTAGATACTCCGTCATTATGGCTCTACTCTTCTTTCCTTTCAAGTTGCCTAAACACAGCTGAGTTGGTGAGAGGAGCAAAGACAACAGGATAGTGCTGCCAAGTAGACAGGAAGCCGTAGTGGACCTAGCAAGCAGGGGCGGCTGAGCACACCCTTCGTCCAATCAGCTCTGAGTGCTGTTGCTATGTGCACTCTTACTCTGCTGCCTTTGTGAAAAACCTTAGAGGGAAAGCGGAATCAGCACCCACCACTGAACGTTTTAACCACTGCAGACATCTGGATCCCTCAGTTACTGACTGTATAGCAATTGACAGCCAGAAGGCAACTTCTTTTATACAAGGATTCCAGTATGGTTTTCAGTGGAAACAAAGGGCTTCACAGAGAAGGTGTGTAATGAAGTGTTTTTAACGGCATTATTTTTAAGCTTCCAATTTTCTGTAGCTGTTTACCAGTTGTGGTGTTTACTTTGCATGATTTTTAATAAATAGGTCAAGAAAAATGATCTCACTTTGAAAAACACTGAACTTAGGGAATTTTATTTAGCTTCATACAGCCTGTTTTCTTTGAACAGCATTGCTTTAGAGATTATTAAAATGCTGATCTGAACAATGAGTAAGAAGAAAAGAAACCAAAATACAATGAGCTCACTATAAAGGGGAGAAAATAAGATAAAAATGAGAATACTGGAAAGAGAATAGTGTTAGCCAGAAGCATTAACTGTATTTGGGGGCAGGAGGTATTTTTTAAGATAAAAGCTGTTAAGGAGAATGTATTTAAAATAAGTTACATGTTTTTAACTAAAATTTATTGTTTATGAATTTGACAGATTATCAGAATTTAGCTTAGTGAGAATTTTGACATAGTTTAAGGAATTGATGTACTGTTGTTTTCCAAAGGATTTCTGAAGATGCTGCCTCAAATCCTACAGTCTCCCAATTATTTAATGTGTTGACTAGTTCTGTGCAGTTCAGATAAAGGATAATAGTATAATCCAACTGCAAAGTTAGTGTTGTATTCTATTACACAACACATCATAAATGGTTAAGATCATCTTTTAAAACTAAAGTAGGTCTCTTAGATGTGATAATTCCATATTTGAATTAGTTAATGCTAGGAGAATGTAGTAGAATCTTATTAAATTAAACCTCACTAGTTTAATATTTAATAATTGAACAGAATGTGGGTTACAGTTTGGTTTTATGGGATTTGGAAAAACCAGTTTATGTAACTGAATATAAGAAAGTTTTAAAATAGATAAACAAAAGTTTTTTTTACATGTTCTTAAATACTGAGAAATTATAGAGCTTACATAGGTGATTTAGCTAATGATTTTCTTAAATTAATTAAAACAGAACAGAGAACTAATTAGCATATTGCCCATTTATGAACAGTTTTCTTTTGCTCATTCAGTTTCACCTGTAAGTGGCTCCTTAATTTACTTAGTGATTTATATCTGATGAAATAAAATTCATATAATATAAATTAAAAGTTAATATTTAAGCTTTATTTCATATCTTTACAAATATATTTTAAAATTGGGTTGGTTTTAATAATGTTCTTTTCAAGAAGTATCTGTCATTAGGAAGGCTTAGCAACCAATGTTAGCATTATTTGATAAGTGATTAGATAATTCTTTTCTTTGAACAGAACTCAAAATATATCTCATGCTTTTGTGTTGATTACTGATCATTTTTAATGATACATGTAATAGTTGAAGATTTTAAAGAGTAGATGCAAATATACAAAATAAATTGTCCTTAAATATTAAAAAGGTGTTTCACATGACATGTTGCTGACATTTAAGAGACTCTGGCATTTCTCATTTTTTTCCAGTTGGTAGGTGTAGGCCAAAACTTGAACTTCATAGAAGTTATACAAATTAGAACAAAACGAAGAAAGCTGTTATATTTTTTGGATTTGATGGCCTCCACGATATAAAGCACTCACTTGCAGAAGAGGAGCAACGAGGCAGGGAAGGGATGGGAGACAGAGGTGTGTTGAGAGTGTTAAGTAACAACTGACGGTATGGAGGTCAGTCTAGTCATTTCCAATTTTTGAGCTATTACTTTCCTCAATTACTATTTTTTAAAAAAATTAAGAACCACAAATACCAAAGTTTTGCTTAAATTGTTTTGCTACTCTGTTCCCTTTGGTTTACTTCTTAAGAACTGATAGACTTCCAAGAGCAGGCTGATTTCATTCACAGACTGCAAAAGGTAAAGGGACGTGCTGTTGGCAAGAAGGTTGGGCCTGTTGCCGGGTCACACAAAAGTGTGGCCTTTGTGTTGCAGGAGGAATAGTCTTGGAAGAATCCCAGATTTTATTCCTGGGCTCAGCACCTAAATCTTTTTTTTAATAAATGAAAGTTCCTGTTCAGTATCAAAACCTTGGGATAATAACTGATGTTTATAATTGGATCAAATGTAGTAATGAGTATTTCAAGTCTCTGAATTTATTTATTATTTGACAACAATTTTTTTTTTATTTTATGTCAGATCTTTAAACCTAAATCAGTTGCACACTTGTGTGCTTATCAGTAGAAAAAGACATCAGTTCTCAAAAATAGTGATTTTTTTAGAAAGAACTTTAACTTTTATGTTTTAATTAGTTTACATTCAGTATTATTTTGTATTAGTTCCAAGCATAGTGGTTAGACAGTCATACTTGACAGATTGTTCCCTCTGATGTTTCCAGTATCCACCTGGCACCATACACAGTTATAATTTTATTGACTGTATCCTCAGTGCTGTACTTTACATCCCTGTGGCTGTTTTGTAACTGCCAGTCTGTATTTCTCAATCCCTTCTACTTTTCCACCCGCATCCCCTCTGGCAACCGTCAGTCTGTTCTCTATGTCTGTGAGTCTGTTTGAAAAAATAGTGATCTCTTTTTTGTCTTGGCCACTTCAAAAAGAATAGCAAAAAGAAGTGCTCTGTTTATCAGATGTAGTGATTGCTGTAATTGCTTTTACTTTAAATAAATTGTTTTTGTTTGTTTTGAAATCACCAGGCAATATTATGTAAGATGTGTCTTATTTATAGTTCTTCAGAAAAATTCTGCTATTTAAAACGTCAGGTTGGGAAAGGATAAAAATCTGAGTTTTTCTTTTGCTCTAGAAATCTGTGAAATCTTTTTAAAAATTATTCTACTTTGAGTATGATCCCAAATGTATGTTTGATATCAATAAGTATGCTGTGTGACACAATGTTCCTTTGACTCTTTCTTGTAGAAATTCATTAGTTTATATTCTGATTTAAGAAAAAAAAGATTTGATTAGCATAGTTAGCTAGGTAGGGAAGATTAGTCTTTTTTTTAAATTATATTTTATTGAGTATGCTATTATAGTTGTCCCAGTTTTTCCCCTTTTGCCCCCTTCATCCCAGCATTCCCCACTCCCTCAGCCAGTCCCCCACCTGTTGTCCATGCCCATGGGTCATGCATATCAGTTCTTTGGCTACTCTGTTTCCTAGACTGTACATGTACTATACATCCCCATGGCTATTCTGTAACTACCTATTTGTACTTCTTAAGCCTCTCAACTCCTCACCCATTCTGCCACACACGCCCCTGCCCATCTGGGAATCATCAAAACGCTCTCCATATCCATGATTCTGTCTCTGTTGTTCTTATTTGCTTTCCAGATTCAGTTGTTGATAGATAATGTATTTATTGTCATTTTATTATTCACAGTTTTGATCTTCTTCTTTTTCTTAAATAAATCCCTTTAACATTTCATGTAATAAGGGTTTGGTGGTGATGAACTCAAAATCAAAGACCTGAGTTTTAAATATATAGCTATTTGCAGAATTGCTTGAATTTGATTATATAATCTTTTGTGATGAGGCCAAGTTAAAAGTGGTAGCATAAAAAACTGGAAGTATCTTCTTGTTTTTCTTCACTTGTCTCAATTTTTTTTATTTGAAGACTGAACATTAAAGGATTTGAATTACAAGGTTTTTGATAAGTCCAGGGACATGAAAATAATAAATTATACTAAGTAGTCAAGATAGGGTAGATAAATAAGACTCATGTAGTTGGGCCTTAGATTTTGCTATGAACTTCTTGTCATACAGACTATGAAAAGGGAACTCTACCAGTCAGTTCTCTATGTCCCTGTTATTTAACGTTTTATGACTAATTTGGCCACCAAAATTTAAGTTGTTTTCTGTTTGCTTAATATTTTGACTTTTGGGTTTTTTCTGGCTCAAACTTAGGACAGCTTATCTACCCTGTAAGATCCATGATTATTTAGCTTTGTGAATTATGCCTGGTTTCATCTCTTTGAGTCTTGGTTTCTCCACCAATATAAAGAGGCGTTAGAGCGATTGTGGAGTTTAAATTGAAAAAAATGTATGAAAACTACTTAGCTTAGTGACACAGAGTTAAGATTCAATAAAATGTGAAATTTTATTGTGATACACTTTTCTTTAAAATTTTCCTACACTTTAAAATTTTGAGAATTTTCAGTATAGTTTATTTAAACTTTCCCCATGAACTTTATGAGGTCTGTCCAGAATGTATCCAGCCATGCAAATATGAAAAATAGACATTTATTGAAGAAGATGCAAGAAACATTGTACATAGAACAGTAACGATTCAGTCCCCTTCAAAGTAGGCACACTGGGACCTCACACAGTTCTCCTAATTGCCATCTGCTGCTCCGTCTTATTTTCCTAAATCTCATGGATGATCTGAAATCTCTTCCCCTTGAAAGATGATTTTCATTTTGGGAAAAGCCAGAAGTTGCAGGGCACCAAATCTGGACTGTAGTGGGGCTGAGTCACCTGGGTGATTTGATGTTTCACCAAAAAACTCTGCAGGAGACCTGATGTATGAGTGGGTGCGTTGTTATGCTGAAGCTGCCATCACCAGTTACCCATAGCTGCAGCCTTCTGAATCTTCTGAGTAGTTTTGCAGAGAAATATTTAAGCTTAATGCAGAACCTGATGCAGATTTATTGCTCTACTTGCTCAGTCTTTTTTTTTTTAAAGATTTTATTTATTTATTTTTAGAGAGAAGGGAAGGGAGAAATGGAAGAAAACATCCTGTTCAAGAGATGCATCAATCAGTTGCCTCTCACACACCCCAACTGGGAACCTGCCCTGCAGCCCAAGCATGTGCCCTGACTGGGAACCAAACCAGTCACTTTTTGGTTCATAGTCCAGCACTCAATCCACTGGGCTGCACCAGCCAGGGCTCACTTAGTCATTTTGAATGTGATGGCCACACATGCTCACTCAACAGCATCTACCACCCCACTGACTAATACAGGAAAGTTGTCATTGTTCGTTCATGCACATTCCAGCCCACTCCCCTTGGCTGCCAGGCTACATCAATGTTGTGCAAACCATTCTTGTCATATTAACAATGGTTGGACTTTTTTGGACAGCTCTCTTATATGCAGGTATACTTTTAGTTTTCTTAATTTTCTAAGATATAACTACTTCATGATCCTGGAAATAAGGGGATTTAGGCAGAAGAAATGTCAGGGTTAAAGGGCAGGGTTTGTAGGGAACTATATGACTAAATCTCTGAAGAAAGATAATAGTAATAGTAAGAATATAATGAGTAAAATGGGAAGATAAATAACAAAAAAAGGCAGAAAGAAAACATTTGTGTTGTTTGATACAGTGTTAATTTTGCCGTATGTGTTTATGTGTGAGTGCCTGCACATGCACACCAGCGCCCACATACACTGAGCTGACTCATCAGAGTTGTGAGGTACACTGGAGATTTGTTTACTGGGGAGTAACTTGTTCCTGACTTTTCTTTTGAATTCCTCACTGAGAATTAGGTTAAGGGTGACTTTGTATTTGTCACCATATTAATGGCAAGGGACAAACCAGCTGCTTGGGAACCAGAAATTAAATATCAAATACATAATCAATGTAAGTATTTTGAAATAAAAGAACTTCCAGAATAAAAATCTGGTGGTGCAGAGCTAAATTTTGAAAACTCACACTTCTAAGTCTAAATGTTCAGAAGATGCTCTTTAGTTTATCATTTTAATAAGTATGCAGAATTTGAACTGACCACAGAATTTTCATTGCTTTGAGCTGTCATAATTCTGTTATTTCAGAAAAGAAGTTTAATCTGGGTTCCCATCCTTGTTTTCCTATTTTCATCAAGTTGTGAGATTTTGTGATTCCTACATGAACTTCCATTATTTAGGTGTCCAGTTTGCTGGAGATACAGTTTAGCTTACTGAGAATTAGAGAACTAACAGATGTAAAGACAAGACAATTTCTTCTAAGTATACTGTATTCTGTATCACTGTCCACGCATTCAGTAGTCCTGCTCAAGTGGCTTCTGCAAAGAGACTATTGTGCAACTGATAAAAAGGGTAGGAGAATTTTTTTAGAAATAAGTATCCTGATTTTACCTGATTGCATTGCAATGGTGTATTTGTTTTGGGTAATACATACTTATCTTAAATCAAAAAATCCAAACAGAAATAACAGAAGATGTAACTATGTTGTGTTTCTCAGTTTGGTGTACTGACCCTTTTGAGAATCTGCTGAAGTGTCAGTTCCCTTTCTGGGGTGAGGGGGGGCACATCTATGTATATATACACATAATTTTGTGAAAAATAGCCAGGTTAAGCAATCTTGTCAAACATGATTTCAGTCTGAGAATAACAACATTAATTTTAAAAAACTGAGGCTTAAAACAGACTGGATAAGGACTTCGGGATATGTATGCAAGCAAAGTGTTAAGTAGTGAGCATAGGACACTATTTTGTAGTTCTTAGGGAGATGGTAAAATGTTCCAGCAGGTTCTCCATATGTTGGTAGTCTTGCAGATAGGTTTGCCCTGGTGTGTATTCCATTTTACAGCACTGATCACTGTATTGCAGATGGGCTTTTGATAGAGAACCTAGCACAAAAGAATCAGGCCTGGAATACAGTGTTTAGGTACCCAGGACTTGCAGGCCATCTCTAAGTCGTAGACTATTAGGGGAACCCTAGAAGATATTCTTTTGGCCTTAGTCATTCTGCAGTAGAGATGACAAATTCAATGGATGTCACCTAATCCCTTTTTAAAAAATTTATTATTTTCATTATTTTTTACTTCTATTTTTTATTTTTAAGTATATTTTATTGATTATGCTATTGCAGTTGTCCCATTTTTTTTCTCCCCTTTATTCCCTTCTGCCCTGTACCCCCACTCCCACCAGTACTTTCCCCTCTTAGTTCATGTCTGTGGGTCATACAAAATGCTCTTTGGCTTCTCCATTTCCTATACTATTCTTAACCTCTCCCTGTCTATTTTGTATCTACCATTTATGTTTCTTATTCTCTGTACCTTTTCCTCCTCTTTCTCCTGCCCCCTCCCTGTTGATAACCCTCCATGTGATCTCCATTTTTGTGATTCTGTTCCCATTCTAGTTGTTTGCTTAGTTTACTTTTGTTTTTGTTTAAGTTCATTTGTTGATAGTTGTGAGTTTGTTGTCATTTTACTGTCCCTACTTTTGATCTTCTTTTTCTTAGATAAGTCCCTTTAGTATTTCATATAATAAGGGCTTGGTGATGATGAACTCCTTTAACTTGACCTTATCTGGGAAGCACTTTCTCTGTGTACCCTTCTATTCTAAGTGATAGCTTTGCTGGATAGAGTAATCTTTGATGTAGGTCCTTGACTTTCATGACTTTAAATACTTCTTTCCAGCCCCTTCTTTCCTCTAAGGTTTCTTTTGAGAAATTAGCTGATAGTCTTATGGGAACTCCTTTGTAGGTAACTGTCTCCTTTCCTCTTGCTGCTTTTAAGAGTCTGTCCTTATCTTTAATTTTGCGTAATATAATTATGATGTGCTTTGGTGTGTTCTTAGGATTCTCTGAGCTTCCTGGACTTCCTGGAAGTCTTATTTCCTTTGCCAGATTGAGGAAGTTCTTCTTCATTGTTTTTTCAAATAAGTTTTCAATTTCTTGCTCTTCCTCTTCTCCTTCTGGCATCCCTATGATTTAGATGTTGAAATGTTTAAAGTTGTCCTGGAGGTTCCTAACATTGTCCTCATTTTTTTGTTTGTTTGTTTGTTTTGAATTCTTGTTTCTTCACTCTGTGCTGGTATTCTGAATATTTATTTCCTCCTTGTGTTCCAAATGGTTGATTTGAGTCCCGGTTTCCTTCCCTCATTGTTGGTTCCTCATATATTTTTCTTTATTACACTTTTCATAGCCTTCGCTTTTTCCTCTATTTTGTGACCATACTCAGCCATTTCTGTGAGCATCCTGATTACCAGTGTTTTGAACTCTGCATCTGATAGTTTGGCTATCTCTTTATCGCTTAATTCTATTTTTGGAGTTTTTATCTGTTCTTTCATTTGGGCTATATTTGTCTCCAAGTGCCTGTTATATTGTAAGGGGCAGAGCCTTAGGTGTTCAGACAGGAAGAGGCAACTCATAATGCTATGTTGTGGCACTGTATGTGGGGGAGGGGTCCAAGAGGAAACAGTGCCACTTGCCCAGCCCTCAGCCAGCTTTCAGTCACTTCCCCTGCTACCCACAAGCAAATTGGACCCTTTTGATACTAATTCCAATGTGGATGGGTTTGTGTACATTTTAGGACCCTGTGGGTCTAGTCAACAAACTCTCCTGTGAGGTTGGGAGTTTCCCCACCACTGCAGCTCCCATAAGGTTCTTACAGCTAGAGGCTTAGAGGTTCTCTTCTCCTGTGCTGGAACCCTGGGTTGTGTGATCTGTCTTGCTCCCCAGTTGTTCCTTCCAGTTTATCTGCGTGCAATTTTGGGTCCACCCAATCCGCCACCCCTGCCTTGCCCACCCCAGCCTCCAGCCTCCTTGTTGTGCATCTTCTCCACCCAGGCTGCCAGTCTCTGCCCCTCCCACCAGTCTGGATGAATGTTTCTTCTTTAACTCCTTGGTTGTTTGACTTCCATACACCTCAATTTTCTGGCAGTTCTGGTTGGTTTTTGTTTTTAAATTTGTTGTTGTCCTTCTTTTAGTTGTGTGAGGAGGCAAAGTGTATCTACCTACTACACGTCTATCTTTTTTTTTCCCTCCCAAGGGAGCCCTGACTGTTTCTGGGGTATAAGTCTCAGATCCTGATTGATTGATTGATTGATTTTTAGAGCTAGAAAGAATGGGAGGGAGTAACATCAATCTGTTGTCCCACCCACTCATGCACTTATTAGTTGGTTCCTGTATATGCCCTGACCAGGGATCGAACCCACAACCTTGGTGTATCTGGACAACTGTGGGCGGGCTTCACCTACAGGGCTGCCCCAGCCACCACGGATGAGATAAGTTTACCAAGACATGATCTTCTTGGGGAGCAAAGGGGGCCAACCTCTCAAAGGAGAAGGGCCAACAGCCTTTTCCTCAATGGGCTTTTATTGGGTTCATTTTACACAGGAATACAGGTAAAGCTCATCAATCATTGTCAGGCAGTAAGGATCAAACAATAGGTAGCATACAAAGATTTATGAGGGCTTATTCTGAGTCAGCATCTATTAGCTAAAGGGCTAGAAAACTTTGGGAAACAAACTCATTTCCTGCTCAGACCCTTATCATTTAATTGAGAGCATTCTTAGCAAAGCAGGTTTCACAGGATTTTATGTATTCTTTCCTGGGCCTGATTGCCCCAGGGGACCCGCCCTTTTTAGCACAGGGCTGCACCACCCTCTGTCATTGTTTCAGGCTTAAGTCAGGCAGGGGAAATAAGGCGGCCAAGAGATTAGGAGACTTCTTGCAGACAGAATGAGGACTCAGGCTATGTCAAAGCCGAGGGGTGAGGGTCCATCACCCCCTTTTGCTATAGCCCCCAAGTCCTTCCCTGGGGTCCCCCTGTGATCGTGCCTGTCTTAGGTCACTCCTCCCTTGAAGAATCTTACCTATCATTGGCCAACTGATCATGCATTGGGGGCCAGGCAGGGTGAAGTAAAAGGAGCAGAGGCGGCTCCCCTGCCAGGAAGATAAGCTTTGTCTCCTTAGTGGCTTATGGTCCAAAGGTCGCTCACTCAGCCTTAGCCAAGGGGGGATTACAGCTTCTGAAACCAGGCAGGGCGGCTCCCAACAGACAGTGTTCCAACCAACTGAGATACATGGCCAGGGCTACTTCCATCTTTGTTTTAGAGAACTGAACAGAACTGATTGTACTGTGTGCTCAAGTTTCTCAACTCCTAATTAAAAACAACTATTCCATCCACTTTTTTATTTTTGCAGGAATTTTCAGTTTCATGCATACACTTCAGTGGAAAATATGAATGTTGAGATTATTTAGAAGTAAGGGTCATGAATGTGGTAGAGGGAAGGAGGTTGAAAGGACAGAGTGTATTTCTGGGGACTAGCCTATGTTGTAACCATATTCCCATGAGGTAAAAATGTAAGACTAAATTAGGTTAAGCCTGGGGATAATTTTGGAAAGTTATGTGCCAGTTACTGGGCTTAACAAAACTGCAACAAAACAAAACAGCGCCATAATAGTGGAGTGTTGCTTTTTTAGCACAGGGTTGTCTTCTAACTGTATAGCTAAATCTAGAACTTGGGGTTTTGAGAGACAGTATTTTGTTTTCTTTTCTGACAATATTTTCTCAGCTTTTTGTCCCATGGTTCTCTCTGCATGGAGTATGGAGTGATAAGGTGATATAATCAGGAATATTTCCACAAAGACAGTGAAATGACAATGTTTCCTACTTAAGGAATTTTAAGCCCTGAAACAGTGATGAATTAGGTCTGATGGTTTACACACAGCACAGAAAAATGAAATTAAATAGGCTTAGCGCAGGTAAGAAGGAAATGAATAGAATCTGTGCAGCTCTAAATTTGTGTCAATGTGTCTGTAGTGGCGTGGCTAGAAGCATGATTCTGGCAGCCTGAACTTTAAGGGGGCAAAACAAATGGATATCAGTAAATTTCCTCAATAACACTGACTAGTTCTGATTCTTGCATTTTAAATATCGTATCCTCTGGGAACTTTCTCTGATGTCCAAGATTGAATTTCTGCCTGAGCATTCCCATAGTACCCTGATCTTCCCCTATATCGTTTATCACATTACTATGAATTCGGGTTTTCTATATCCTCTCGATAATGTCTTTAACTCGAAGGCAGCTTGTTCTCTCATTGCCTCTGGAGAACAGCTGCACTTCACTGACAGTCTGACATGTAGATAGTTCTCTTTCCTACTCTTATCTTCTAACCATCTTTTAAAATTTAGTTCTTTTGCTAGAGCTTGAGTTGCCCCCAAGTCATCACGTAAGCACTCACCAGGTTACTATGATGAATTTTCTCTATAATCCCTTAGAAGACTGTGGAGGCCTAGAAATTCCAATAATGAATTTGGAAACTACAACTGAAAAAGTGCTCTCTATTTATTTTTGACAACTGAAATGTTTTTGCCCTGGGCTAGAGATTTAGTGATTACCTAATGCAGTATCATTCATTATTTTAAGGACAAATGTTTCCTTGTCCCATTTAAGATAATTGTATTAAGGCCATTAAAAACAACTCACAAAACTATTTTAATACAAAAGAGAGGGTGGGAACTAGACCCCTCTTGACTTAAACTAAGACCTGCTTTAGGAAGCAGAGAAAGTTCAATAAAGTAGGTTTAGTGCATTGTATTAGGTGATACATTTTTAGAATTTTATTTCCAACTTTGACTTCTTAAATTTGAAAAAATTTGGCAATTTTCAAATTTGGGAACAGTTGACAATTAAAATGTCAAATCCAAGAGAAGAATAAAATAATAACTATCTGGAAAGGGTAATAGCAAGGTTTTATCACTTTAAACGTAAATGAGCTGAAATAAGAAAACCCACATGTAATGGAACATTGACCATTCATTATTTCATCATATATTCGAGTGCTGGTTCATGCCAACCCCTGCATTGGGCAACAGATCAGCTTGTTCTTATGGAATTTAGAGGGTTAGAGGAAAGATGCAAATACTGATTTAATTTTATTTCTGCTAAGTTTTAGAAAGGAAGAACAGAAGTTGCAGTGAACCCTTCTAAGAGCAATAAAAAGCCATGGAAGAGTATAGCTCTGGCTGGTGTGGCTTAGTGGATTGAGTATGGCCTGTGAACCAAAAAGTCTCCAGTTTGATTCTGCCTCAAGGCACATGCCTGGGTTTCAGGCCAGGTCCCTGGTTGGCGGCATGTGAGAGGCAACCAACTGATGTTTCTTTCACACAAATGTTTCTTTCCCTCTCTTTCTCCCTCCTTTCCCCTCTCTCTGAAAATAAATAAATAAAATCTAAAAAATTAAAAAATTAAAAATAAATGAATAACATCTTAAAAAGAAAAAGCCATGGGAGAGTGTAGTAGGACCTCATGGATGAGCTAGGATAAGACCTAATGAAGAATTACATGTTTGCCCTGAAATAAGGATCATCTCATTATTTCATATCCTATTTTTAAAAATCTGTAGACCTTTAATCAAGTGGCAAAATTAAAATTTTAATGCCATAAAAGTAGAAATTCTGTTAGAAAACACAGTGAAAAAAATTTTCATGCAAAAGAGCAGCAGGCAAATCTAATTTTGAATGAATTTAATGGAAATACAAGGCCTTTATTAAGTAAATGTTAGAAGTCTACCAAAGGGCCCTGGCCAGTGTGGCTCAGTTGGTTGGAGCATTGTGGGTTTCATTCCTGGTCAGGACACATACCTAGGTTGTGAGTTTGATTCCCCCATCTGTGTGTGTACCAGAGGCAACCAGCTGATACTTCTCTCTCTGGCATTGATGTTTCTCTCTCTCTCTCTCTCTCTCTCTCCTTCCCCCCTTCCTTTCTCTCTAAAAACAACAACAAAAAAATGTCCTCAGGAGAGGATTAAAAACACACACACATACACACACACTACCAGGTAATGTTTTAAAAAAAAGACTTGAATAAATGGAGAGATACGATACTTTAAAATGCAGTTTTTTTAAAGTTTAGTTGAAGTTATTTTTTAGTCACTGGCTATAATTTTAGGGAATCATTGATAGATTAGCAAAGACCAGAAAAGCAGTAAGAGTGGTAAGAGAGTTGAAGTGCTCTTATACACAAAATGATAAGTAAACTCCTTACTGCATCATTTTTCCATGGTGTGTCTTTAAAATACTGGTATAATTGGAGAGAAGGATCACAACTGAGGTGGGGCCATGTGGCCTACCAGGAGGGGCATGCTGGAAACAGGAGGAACTCTAGTGATTTGGTGGAATACTACAGAGGGTGGGAAACCTTGAGGTGGCTTTAGGAGACAATAAGTAGATCAGTTTGACCGGAGCATTGGATGTATAAAGGAGAGTAATGAGAGGTGAGGTGAAAAAGGACCCTATGTTCCTCTTTTCATCTTTTTTCTCATTACTGAGCTCTATGTATCCAGTGTTCCAGCCCAGCAGAGAATGGTGAGGGATCCGGTATTTGAAGTTGTTAACAGAAGCAGTCAGTCTTTAACCATCCATGGCTTATTGGGGACAAGAGGAAGATAGGAGGCATAGATGATTGTAACATTTGAGTCGCAAAAATAACTGGTGGGACAGGTTTTGTACTCTGATTAGTACCCCCATTATTTTTAGTTTATGGTATACTGGATACACCCAGGTTGGTCTGTGCTTGTGGTGAGAGTGGTACTAACAATAATTGGGATGGTATTATTTTATAAATCCCAAAATTGGCACACATAGAATCAGATGTTTAAATTAGAAGAGCCATCTAGTTTCATACGCCTTCATTTTAGAGGTTAGTTTTGAGGCTAGTTTATTATGAAAGCAGATAGGCACATTTATTTTCTAAACAGATGATTTTAGAATAACAAAACATTAAATAATTGCTTGATCATAATAACTATATTCAATTGACTGTAGTTGCATTTGTGAATTGGCTGAACTTAAAACCAGTTTAATCTGGTTCTAGGAAATATTCTATACTTGGCTGACTAAAGTTGATAATAACCACAGAATCATCCAATGAAACATTAATTAAAAGCATTAACTCCCACTGCTTGATCATTATCTTTATCAAAGGATACTGCCTTTGGCAGAGTTTCATTTTAGAGGGGAAATAGAATAATATGAAACTGCCTTTGAGGAACAAAAATAGGGAGCAAAAAGTATTGTTTCTGTTTTCACCAACGTTATATAGCAAGGTGATATCTTTACAATAGCCATTTACAATTAAACTGTAATTTTCCATTCTGAATAATTGATCTCCTCACATTTGTGCAGAGGTTAATGAATGAATGCACTTGGACAAACAAATGGTACACGGATGGCATTGTCTGCCTTCCTCAAGTGGTTGAACCATCGAAGGAACCGGTGGGTACTCTTTCTCAGTGCTATTACATCATCTTATTTTCTTTTTGGCAAGCTATCATTCTCATAGACTTCTGGTCCATTGCCTCCTTTTTTAGAGTTGAACTGGCAGTTTTCCACTTCTGTGGAACATAGTCTTTACCCTGCCCATCATTCCTCCTTCAAATGATAGATTAGCTTCTCAGGCTGACTGAAGAGGGAGTAGTGGTGGAGGGGGAGGGAAAGACTCCATAGAACAGTAGTTTGGCTCTTAGTTGCTATTCACACAGAGGCTGAAGTCAGCTTTCAGCTTAGTACCTTATGGTGGAGGTTTCCAAAGGCTGGCCCTCAGACCCGTGCTGGTCTGACATCAGCTTTTCATTTGTCCGTGGCAAAGACAGCAGCCATTCTCAAAAGACACTGTCCTTTGAGATCATGCCTTCCAATTTTTTGGTCATTAAAGTCCCTTTTCTCTTTTGAAATGAAGGAACTTTAGCAAGGAGCTTTAACCAACTTATTTTAGTAACCTTAGCAAGCAAACTTTAACAAGCTACAGATCATTTTATGTTTATTGCATTATTGAATAAAAATCATAAGAAATATCAAGTTGCGTGTGGCCATTTAACTCCATTGACTTTATCTTGCATTTTTCTAAGTAATACAGTTATTTTAATGGCTGTAGGAAATTATATTATGTTGACATGTCACTCAAACCATTTTTCCATAGGCAATTAAAATAATTTTTAATTTTTCTAGTACAGTAGATACAACATGAATTTTCAATATGGTTTTCATTTGTATGTCTTTGATTAAATATTATCTCTAGAGATCAAACATTCTTCTCTATGTGTTTACTCTTTATTTCACCTTATGTAAATTTCTTTTTTTATTTAACTTTCAAAATAGCAAGTTTACTTAAAATAGCATATAGAATAATATAATAGAAATGGTAATACTTTGTCAACCATATCTTATAGAATTATTTCTACTTTTATTTTTTATCCTTCAGTAATATTTAGATTTTATACATTTTAACTTATCAATATTTTCCTATTAATTTCCAAGTTAAAAAACTTGTCATTATTCCATAGGTCAAATAAATACATATTGAATATTCTGCTAGTTTTCCCCATTAAAATTTTATTTTATATGTGACTCTTTACCTGTGAGGTATATTTTTTTTACTTTTTAAAAAAATTTTAATTGTTCAAGCACAGTTTTCTGTCTTTTACTCCCATCCCATCCCAACCCCCAGCCCTCCCCATCTCCCTCCCATTTCCACCCCACCTAGTTTTTGTCCATGTGTCCTTTATAATTGTTCCTGTAAACCCTCTCTCCCTTTTCCCCCCAAATTCCCTCTCCTCTCCCCTCTGGTCACTGTCAGCCTATTCTCTATTTCAGTATCTTTGGTTATATTTTGCTTGTTTGTTTTCTCGTTTAGGTTCCCGTTAAAGGTGAGATCATATGGTATTTGTCTTTCACCACCTGGTTTATTTAGCTTAGCATAATGCTTTCCAGTTGCATCCATGCTGTTGCAAAGGGTAGGAGACCCTTCTTTCTTTCTGCTGCAGAGAATTCCATTGGGTAAATGTACCATAGTTTTTTGATCCATTTATTTACTGATGGGCACCTGGGTTGCTTCCAACACTTGGCTATTGTAAATTATGCTGCTATGAATATTGGGGTGCATACCAGTGAGGTATTTGTTTTACTGTATGATCTAAAGTGTCATTTCTCAGAGTGTAGTTCAGAGATTACCTGCATCAGACAGAGGCATAGAGCTTTCTTGTTAAACATGCAGATTACCTGAGTCAGAATCTCTAGGAATAGAAACTGGGAATACACATTTTCTACAAATTTCTGAGATGATGATTAAATTAGGATCTTGTTGCTGCTATAAAAAATTACCACAACTTTTGGGGTAAAACAGCATGAAGTTATAGCCTCACAGTTCTGGAGGCAGAAGTTTAAAATGGGTCCTCTGGAGATTCTAGGGGAAAGTCTGTAGTCTTGACATTTTTTAACTTCTGGAGGCCTCCTGTATTCCTTGGTTTGTGGCTGCTTCTTCCATCTTCAGAGCTAGCAATGTAGTATTTTCTATCCTCTCTGACCGCCTGCTTCTCTTTTAAAAGGATTTGTGATTTTGGTGGTTCCACCAGGATAATCCAGGTAAAAACCCCTGTCTCCAATCTGTAAATTTAGCCACCTCTGCAAAGTTACTTTTGAAGGTAAAGTCACAGGTTCCAGAGATTGGGACATGGACATCTTTGGCGGGGGGGCTATTATTCTATCACAAACCTGAGACATTAAAATTTGAGAACTACTGGTGTATGGTATTCAGTGTTTTCCCCTCAGTCACTATATGTACTCAAATTGTTATTAAATAAC
This sequence comes from Tonatia bakeri, assembly GCA_004024845.1. Classification (NCBI taxonomy): domain Eukaryota; kingdom Metazoa; phylum Chordata; class Mammalia; order Chiroptera; family Phyllostomidae; genus Tonatia; species Tonatia bakeri. The sequence continues at coordinate 134,412 of PVIA01000505.1, read as the reverse complement.
TGGTTTTGTTTTTAAAAGCTTATGTAAGATAGAGGCCTTACAGTTTTATACGTAATTAGTTGTTTCGGGAGCTCTCCATTTTATTTTGGTAGCCTTTTAAAATTATCTGACAAAATAAAAAATTGGCAATCCTCCTCTAGTGTTTTTGTATTTATCTGTGAATTTAAAAGCTGTTAAAGGTACATGTATCCCACATGTGTCTTTGTTTTGATTCCCACCTTCCCAGTTTTGAAAAATTTGATTTAAAAAATCAAAATAGTAGTAGTAGTACAGAAATAGTAGAAGCAAACTTTAAGAAGTAGATAGAAGTAGTACATGGTATTTGAAACAAAGTTTCATCACTTTTACATCAGAGGGATTTTTACTGTTGCTGTATAGACATATATAACATGGCAAACCCATATGCAACATTATAAATATCTAAAATCAGGCTTTAGACATATAGGCTTGCTTTGCCATTCTTTTTTACATAAAATACAGGATGCCCAGTTTAATTCAAATTTCAGATAAATGTAATTTTGTAGTATAAGTGTGTCGTATACTGAATTCCAACTTAATAGAGCATCCTGTATTATTATTTGCTAAATTGGGTAACCATAGACATGGAAAGTAAATGATTCCCCATAATGCAGTCCCACAGCGCCAAAGGTAACTGTAAATGTGCAGTTGGGTATGTGTTACTTTTTTGTTTTTGTTTTTCTGTGAAAGTTACTATCTGTATAACTGCGTAAGCATTATGTATTTTTACAGTGTTTTACATCTTTTAAAATTTTGCTTAACATATTTTAGTAATATGTTCAGTAATATTAAAAAGCTTAACTCTGGCTGGTGTGGCTCAGTGGATTGAGTGCTGGCCTGAGAACCAAAGGGTTAGCAGTTCGATTCCCAGTCAGGGCATGTGCCTGGGTTGTGGGCCAGGTCCCAAGCTGGGGGTGTGTGAGAGTCAACCATGTATCTCTCACACATTGTGGTCTCTCGCTCTCTCTCTTTCTCCCCCTCCCTTCCCCTCTCTCTAAAAAAAAGTAAGTAAGTAAAACCTTAAAAAAAAAAGCTTAAACACTACATTTAGTAATTTAATTAATTAAAACTTTTGATTAAGGGCCCTGGCTGGCATAGCTCAGTGGATTGAGCGCGGGCTGTGAACCAAAGCATCACAGGTTCGATTCCCAGTCAGGGCACATACCTAGGTTGCAGGCCACGGCCCCCAGCAACTGTACATTGATGTTTCTCTCTCTCTCTCTTTCTCTCTCCCTTCCCTTTCTAAAAATAAATAAATAAATAAATCTTTATTAAAAAAAAAAACACTTTTGATTGAAAAGTAGAAAAATTTTAGAAGAGCAGACATTTCTTTATCTTTAAATGCTCAGTAAAATATATTCAATGATTTCAAACTATATAATCAAATATAATAATGATATTTAGGGTTAAACCATTTATACATTGTTTTAAGATTTTACTTACTTTCGTTTTAGAGAGAGCGGAAGGAAAGGAGAAGGAGAGGGAGAGAAACATTAATGTGTGGTTGCCTCTCATACGTCCCATACTGGGGACCTGGCCCACAACCCAGGCATGTGGCCTGACTGGGAATCGAACCCACAACCCTTTTGTTCGCAGGCCAGTGCTCAATCCACTGAGTCACACCAGCCAGGTATTTATAAATGCTTAAGACACAGAAAATTCAACTTGGCCAATTCTATTTCAATTGTTAAAAAAAAAAAGAAAAGAAAAAAGTAAAAAAAAAACCCTCAAGAAAATTGGTAATGAGATCTACATTTGACTCCACAGAAGCATCGTTGAGTAGGGCACTAAGTACTGAAATGGGACTAAGATTTGTTAATTCTAGAGATTTTCTATGTATTTTGGGGGAAGATTACATAACCTGTGTAGACTTATTTCTGATATTTCTTTAATCTTTCACCAGAGAGAATTTGTGAACATAATTGAGTTGAGCATGCCTATGATATAATAGCTTAATATTTGCTTGTTGTTTAATCCCCTGTCAACCTTTTTGGCACCCCAGGCCACAGGGACATTTTGCACACAATGCAAATGCATCATCTCTGTTTTTGTTGTTATAAATTAGTCCAGAAGTATTAAAGTCATGCCTTTGAAACACCAGCAAAACTGTAACTGTAAATCATAATTGTAAATATGAACATGACACTGAAATTATCAAGCAATTCTGGATTATTATTGGTCACTCAGATGATCCACAATAGTTTTGTGCTTATTTTTTGAGATTTTCATTGAAAATAACTCACATGTTAAATTTGGAGGGAGAACTGTCAGATCCCCCAGAATGTCCACAATCCCAATTTGAGAACCACTTCTGCCTCAGCTACATATTGTGGTTGGGTGAATATATGCAAATTCAAGGCTATACCTAAAAACACAATTTCAGTATACATATGTTAAAGTGGGTTTCTTGCTTTGCCAGATCACCACTACTCTCTCTATACGGCCCCCACCCCCCTGCCTAATATGCTTATTTTCTCCCCATTGCTTGGCCTTAAGGTTCCAATAGAGCTGTGTTCTCAATCCTGGTTGCACATTAGAATTACCTAGGGAGCTTTTAGAAGAATATTACCCAGTCTTGGATATATTACCCAGTCTTGGATGGGTCCCTGAGTTTTGTCATTATTGTTGTCTGTTTTTAAAGCTCACCTGTTTGTTCAAAGCCCAGCTAGGATTCAAAATCACAAGATTCTACAACTCTTGCAAATTTCTATCAAGACCTTTTGGCTTATCAAGGATTAGTAGAACTATGTATTTTGTAAAAGTGCTTACTGAATGCCAGACACTGTGCTTAATACAACATACTGTTATGTCGTGAAATCAGTGATACATGAGATAGATACTGCCTCCATTTTTTTTTTTTTCCCCCCAGGAAAGAAGAGTTTAGAGAGACTAAATAGGTTTCCTTGGGCTACATAGTTATTACCAGTAGAGCCAGGATTCAAATTGTCTATTAACCAGGGTCTTAACAATGTAACTATAAATATCCAATCTTATTTCACCCCATTATTACAATATCAAACCATCATTAAACATATACTTTGATGAAGTTATTTTTACTTTGATTAGAAATATATAAGCATAAAGTATGAACACAGTTTGTATGAGCGCCTGCCACTATAGCTATTTCTTTTTTCTCAATTCAATTAAGAAGTTCGTGGGGTAAATTATTTCATTCCTTAAGACTGGATTTCTTTTCAGAAGAGTCTACAAAGCATTTAGTTTAGTTAGCTCACTTTGTTTTCAGGTCTCTTAAGATATATTGCATTTGAATCAGTATGTGACAAAACTGATGATTTTAGGGTTACCATATTTGGTTGACTTTAACACGTACATTTTCTACATTTTAAGTCTTTGAAATTAGATTTTTATTTCTTATACTTGATGGAACATTGTTTAATTGAAGATTTTTTCTTTTTTGGTGAAAATAGTCTATGTCTTAAAATTGATTGCATCTTAGATTTGATGAATTAACAACAGTAATTGTACATGAGATGACCATTCTATATATAAAAGTGTGATGTGTTATTAGTATTGTTGTGAACATTAAATATGGTCAATATTCATCACAGTGTCTGGCACATACTAAGAGTTTAAGAAGTTTTAGCTGTTACTATAACATTATAACTATTAGTATTAAAATAGCAGAATGGATCCACAGGACACAGACCTGAGAGCTATGTCCAGCACTCTTCTTCAATGTAAATAAAGCAAATCAACCATTTCCAACTATTTTCTATGAACAAGTCCCTTTAAAAACAGAACTCTGACTGGCATTAAATTGTTATTTCCCAGACTGCTGTATTCACAGAATGCTAAAAGCAATCATTATACAATATACTATACTGCTCATTTAGAACTTTTATTCTTGGCATGTTTTCCAAATATAGAGTGTACTGTAGATATTCAGTAGTCTAGGCCAGGGGAATTTTATCCAAGAAACACAGCAGCAGAGGTTATATGAGAAACAAGGTTATTGTCAGTAGACTTTGATAATGTCAGTTATTGTAAGAACTGTGCTTCCCACAGTAACTTAACAATTTTAGGCTTGTAATACAAGTACAATAACAATGTTACAGAAATAGCATTTCTCCCTTCTTTCAGTTACTAACCTATTTATAGTTATCAGTCATTAAAGTACTAAATATAAAACATAAGCTTTTTTAATTCAAGTTGGCACAGAAGGCCATTTTTTAAGGCCTGAGACAAGATAGTTTTCTTTTTTGCCTGTGAAATTATCTTCTATAATTTTGGGTTTTTTTCTTTATGCTTTTTGAAGGGAACTTATTGGGTATAATTTTAGCATTAGTGAATAGATTATTTTCATTATTTTAAATCTGCAAAAAGTAAAAAAATAACAAAATATTTTTCTTATATGGTACAGGAGGTAAAAATTTTAATTAATAAACTTCATTTTTTTAAGAGCAATTTTCGGTTCACACCCAAATTGAGCAAAAAGTACAGAGTTGTCATACATTCCCTATACCCACAGACAGATGCACAACCTCCCCCACTGTTCACGTCTCAGGTTACAGTGGTATGTCTCTTACAGTCCATGACCCTCTGTGGACACATCGTCATCACCAAAAATTCACATTTACATTTGGGTTCACTGTTGGTGAATAGGATATAGTTTCTTTTCTAGAGTTTTTTAGGAGGTAAATATGTTTTAACATATGGCTATTTTTAACTAAAAATAAACAATATACGATGAAAAAGAGTCTGTCGTTCTTCAGCAACTCTTGTCCAGAGATTTTCTGTTTTTTAAAAATTTGCCACATTCTAAATTAAGTAAAAGATGACATTTCCTTTATGGATTTCTTTTACATACTTATTATAAAATCAAAATGACCTTATAAATCTTCTCAACCTGATAAAGGACATCTATGAAAAATCTCCACCTAATATTATATTGTGTAGGCCAAAAAGTCCGTTTAGTTTTTTCCATAAAATAACAGACATATTTTCTTAATTTAATTCTATTATTGATTACACTATTACAGTTGTCCCAGTTTTTCCCATTTTACCCCCTCAGAGAACACTCTCCACTCCCTCAGGCAATGCCCACACCATTGTTTATGTCCATGGGTCACGCATCTAAGTTCTTTGGCTGCTCCGTTTCCTATCACTGCACTTTACATCCCTATGGCTGTTCTCTAACTGCCTTCTTCTACTTCTTAATCCCCTCACCTCTTCACCCATTCCTCTACACCCCCTCCTATACCATCAAAACCCTCCATATCCATGATTCTGTCTTAATTCTTCTTGTATGCTTACTTTGTTTTTAGATTCAGTTGTTGAAAGATGTGTAATTTTGCCATTTTACTGCTCATAGTTTTGATCTTCTTTTTCTTAAATAGATCCCTTTAACATTTCATATAATAATGATTTGGTGTTGATGAACTCCTTTAGATTTTTTCTTGTCTTGGAAGGTCTTTATCTGCCCTTCGATTCTAAATAATAGCTATGCTGGGTAGAGCAGTCTTGGCTGTAGGTCACTGCTTTTCATAACTTTGAATATTTCTTGTCAATCCCCTCTAGCCTGAAAAGTTTCTTTTGAGAATCAGCTGACAGTCTTATAGGAACTCCCCTGTAGATAACTAACTTCTTTTCTCTTGGTACTTTTAAGATTCTCTCTTTTCTTTAACCTGTGGCATTTTAATTATGATGTGTCTTGGAGTGGGCTTCTTTACATCCATCTTGTTTGGGACTCTCTGTGCTTCCTGGACTAGCATGTTTATTTCCTTCACCAAATTAGGGAGATTTTCTTTCATTATCTTTTCTTTTTTTCATTTTTTTAAAGGAAATATCAGCCTTCCTGAGTTGTATCACCATGATTTGCCTAATTAGGGAGGAAATATTTTATTAAAAGGCATTGCTTCTTACATGGCCCTAATCAGTGAACTGGCCCACAACCCAGGCATGTGCCCTGACTGGGAACTGAACCAGTGACCTTCTGGTTTGCAGGCCAGTGCTCAATCCACTGAGCTACAACAGCTAGGGCATTCTTTCATTATTTTTTCAAATAGATTTCCAATTTGTTGCTCTTTCTCTTCTTCTGGCAGCCCTATGATGTGAATGTTGGAGCACATGAAGTTGTCCCAGAGGCTCCTTAGACTATCTTCATTTTGGGGGGATATTTTCTTCTTTTTGTTCTGATGGGTGGTTTTTTGCTTTTTATGTTCCAAATCATTAATTTGATTCTTAGCTTCTTTCACTCTGCTGTTGTTTCCCTGTAAATTGTTCTTCATTTCAATTAGTGAATCTTCATTTCTGACTGAGTCTTTTTTATGCTGTTGAGGTCCTCACTAAGTTCCTAAAACATCCTTATAACTAGTGTTTGAGCTCTATATCTGATGGATTGTCAATCTCCATTTCGTTTAGTTATTTTTCTGAGGTTTTGATCTCTTCTTTCATTTAGATCATGTTTCTTTATCTCCTCATTTTGGCAACCTCCCTATGTGTGTTTCTATGTATTAGGTAGAGCTGCTGTGATTTCCTGTCTTGGTAGTGTGCCCTAATGTAGTAGGTGGCCTATAGGGTCCAATGGTACAGCCTCCCTTTATCACCCAAGCTGGGTACTGGTGGTATGCTCTTTGTTTGGACTGAGTACACCCTCCTCTTGTAGCTGAGCCTTGATTGCTGTTGGCAGGGCAATGGCAGGGATTTACCCAGGCCAGTCAGCTGCAAAGACTGGCTGTGACCACATACCACCTACCTCCATCCTCCATGGAGGATCAGCAGTGCAGGAGCAGGGTAGTGTTACTCTTACGTTGTCTGCACCTGTCCACTGGGTTGCAGGCTCTCGAGTTTCCCAGGTGATATAGGCCAAGGTCAGCCCCCACCTGTGTTTTGCCTGGAGCCACCCTGCCTGGGCTATAAAGCAATCTGAGATGGCTGCTCCTTGTGGTGAGCCTGGAGATTCCCAGGCAAAGCCTAGTTGTGAATCTATGCTGGCTGCTGCTAGTTTCTGACCTGGGGCCACTTAGCTAAAAGTAGTGGGGCAAGGGGCTTACCAAGACAAGCTGGTGCTTATTTGAGAAGATTTAGAAAGTTGTGAAGCATGCATCAAGACCAGCCATTCATATGGAAAAATCCTATTTACCGCTTAGATGGGTCTGTTATGTGGGTGGGAAGGAGTCTCACGTATCTCCAGGCAAGGTCAATTGTGTTAACCAGGTTGATGGAGTCTCAGATAAGGCACCAGCCTGGCAGCTCTGTTGCTCTGTGGGGTGAGGGTTCAGAAAAGGAACAGTGGCCTCTGCCCACCTTTCTGTGTGGGTGAAAGCTGTCCCCCAGCTCTCACTTTGATGCCAGACACTTCAGTTCTTTCCTATATGTCACTGGTGTCTTCCATGCTGCTACCTCAGTGTTGGAGTTCAGCAGGAGTGAGTCTGAGTAAGTCCAAGTGTGGGTTCTTTAAGAGGAACTGCTTGGGACTCTAGCAGTTCCTTCTACTGACTCAATCCCCGTTATTTTTTTGCAGCCAGAAGATAGGGGGACTTATCTTCCTGGCACTGTAACCCTGCACTGGGGGGCCTGGTGTGGGGTTGGGACTCCTTGCTCTCAAGATATCCCCCCTGAATTTTTATATACCATATGTGGGACCAGCCTGTTCTGTATCTGAACCCCTCCTACCAGTCTGGGTGGATGTGGTTTCTTTAATTCGGTAGTTGTCAGATTTCCATTCAACTCAATTTCTGATGGTTATGAGTGATGGTTGTTCTTTAGTTTTGTGTAATTTTGATGTGGTTGTGCAGGAGGTGAGTATTCTTTACCTATCAAAGACACATTTTTCATTTCCACCAATAACCTTGTTGGTTTGGATGTTTTGAGTATGTCGGCTGTCTCCCATGCGATATAATCTTGATTGTTATCAATTAATGTCTCCATTTGATCTCTATCAACTTCAACTGGTCTACCCAACTGTGGAGCATGTCCAACAGGAAATCTTCAGCACAAAACTTCACAAACTGTTGACATGTTTGATCAGTCACGGCACCTTCTCCATAGACTGCATAGATCTTTTTTTGCATTTCAGTTGCATATTTACCTTTCTTGGAATAATAAAGCATAACATGCCAAAAAATGTTGCATATCTTCTTCCATCTTCAGTATTGAAATAGCTACATAAAAATTCACCAATTTTGATAAGTTTTTTAAAAGACACATGCTGATATGACAGCCGTCTCAATACAATATAACAAAATTGTTCCGAATGAAGTTAAAGACAACTAAGCACTATCTTTCAGAAAAAAACAACAACAACTAACTTTTTGGCCAACCCATATTCAGTGGTAAAATATTGAATACTTTCTTCCTAAGATCAGAAAGAAGGCATTTAGTCTAACCACTTCTGTACTACATTGTATACCTAGTCGTTGCAATAAGGTAAGTAAAAGAAAAAATAAGTATAAAAACTGGAAAGGAAGGAGTAAAATTATTTGCAATGACATGATTATTTACATAGAAAATCCTAATACGTAAAATACAGGAAGTAATGAGCTAGCCTCTGTCTTGAAGGAGCTCTCTGATTTTTAGCTTTAATACCAATAGTATAAGAAATACTTGCCTGAACGAGTAAAAGAAGTTTCATTTATGCCTCTATTAAGTGATTTTTAAACTGGTTACTTAAAGAGTAAAAGTTTGGTGACTCACATGTTTGCAGTATCATCCTGTATACCAGAAGGCTGAGGGTTCAGTCCCCAGTGAAGTCACATACCTACATTGCGGACTCGATCCCCAGTCCAGGCACATACAGGAGGCAGATGATTGATATCTCCCTTTTGTATTTCACTCTGCTTTCCTTTCTCTCTAAATAAGCATATCCTCAGGTGAGGATTTAAAGAAAATTTTTTTTAAGGTAAAAGTTTGGGCTTTAAATTGTGAACATTGGGAACCATTATGGAAATTTAATACAAAATAATCACACTTTTAAATAGAATTCTAACGAGGGATATAGGAATGTATGGGAGGGATAAGAGACCCGATGCACAGAGAACAATCACAGAGGTAGCTATTTTAATTATCCATGCAAGAAATGACCTTAGTATATTGGTGTAGGTTACAGAATGAGGAAAAAGTGGCTAGATCTACTTAGGAGGTAAAACTTCTAGGACTCAATGCCAAGTTTTTGGCTTGAGCGGTTCAACATGGGTAATGTTAGACTATATAGGGAAATCAAGAGGTGAAGCAAATTTGGGGTTGGAGGAGCATGGATAGTAAGGGGGAGTAGGTTATAATGTTAGACTTAGTGAATTCTACTTTTTATTATTTTAGTATTTAGTATTAGTTTTGCTTTTCTTTTCCCTTTATTCCTCTTTCTCTAATTTCCTCCCCTTAACCCCGCCTTGACTTTATTAAGGAGCTATGACACAAAACAAACATTTTCTGTTTCCCTTTTGATTGCTTGACATACCTCACTTCTGATCATCACAACAATTAGCAGGGTGGTTGGATAGTCATTATAATTGCTAGGGATTTATGGTACGAGTCACCATTTCTCTGTCTGTGGTTCCAGCTGGAGTTATGTACACACAGGATTGATAATAGAATAAGAAATAAATGATCACTTTATGAAACTGGGCATGTACCTTATAATCCCCCAAGAGCAAGGCTTCTAGAAACCCATTTATGCCTGGTATTTTCACTCCTTTTATGAATTGAGAACACGTAGGCTCTAGGCACAAGTTGCAGCATGCCTTATCCAGAAATTTGGAGCCAAGTGCAAGACTGCCTCCTCCGAGTCTCAGGAGGGGGCTGGAAATATGGAGCTAAATTTTTGTCTTTTAGCTTTGGTGTTGCCATAACAAAATACCACAGACTGGGTGGCTTAATAAATGGAAATTTATTTTCTTACACTTATGGAAGCTAGGAAGTTCAAGAATAGGATGCCAGCCAATTTGGTTTCTGGTAAGGATTCTCTTCCTGGCTTGCAGACAGTTGCCTTCTTGCTGTGTGCTCACATGGTCTTTCCTGAGTGTTATATGCCTGGAAAGAGAGGGCAAGGGATCTCTTTCTCTTCCTGTAAGGCCACCAATTCTGTTGAATTAGGACCCCACCATATGACCTTATTTCACCCAAATTACCACCAAAAAGCCCAGTGTCCAAATATAATCATTGGTGGTTGGGGTTTCAACATGAATTTTAGGGGGCACGATTCAGTCCATAGCACTTGGTAACCTCATTCTATAAAGGGATGGTCCAATGACTATTAAAATCACACCATTCATTTAGTTTCCAAATATTTAGACATTTTCCAGATGTCTTTCTCTCACTGACTTCTTAATTACACAAAGTGTGGAGAACACACTTTGGATAATTTAAATCCTTTTAAATTTATTGAGACCTGTTTTATGACCTAGAATCTGGAGTATCTTGGTAAATGTGTTGTGTGTATTTTGCTTTTGGTGAGTGAAGTATAAGTGCCAGTTAAGTCAGGTTACTGGTACTGTTCAAGTTTTATATTCTTACTGACTTTCTGTTACTCTATTGATTATTGAAAAGGGGAGTGTTGAAATCTCCAAATAAAATTAATGGATTTTTATAAAGAGAAATACATTTGATTGTTTCTTCTTACAGTTCTATCAGTTTTTACTTTACATATTTTGAAGCTATTTTATTAGGTACACAAATGTTTAGGGCTGTTAAGCTCTCTGGGTGGATTGGCCTCGTTATCATTAAGAAATAGCCATCATTATCACTTGCAATGTTATTTGCTCTCGTCTGGAATCTATTTCATCTGATACTAATACAGCTACTCCAGCTTTCTTTTGATTAATGTTAACATGGTATATCTTTCCAATCTTTAACTTTCAGCCTCTTTGTATCTTTATATTTAAAGTGGGCTCATATAGGTGGTAATATAGTTGTGTCTTGCTTTTTAATCCATTCTGATAATCTCTGCTTTTAATTAGACCATTCACATTAAAGGTTATTATTGATGTAGGTGGATTTAAATCTACCATCTTATTATTTGCTTTGCTTGTCCCATTTGGTCCTTGTTCCTTTTTCATTTCTATTTTGGATTGATTTTTTTTTAATTTCATTTTTATCTCACTAACAAGTGTTAACTTACTATGATTAGGTTTGTGTGGGGGCTTTCATTTTTTACTAGTTACTTTGAGGGACATGGGAATCATCCTTAACTTGTGACAATTACACCTTCAAGCATATTATACCACTTTGTGAAAAGGGGTAAAAACCTTACAATGATATACTTTCATTTTACCCTCTTGATTTTATGCTATTGTTATCATGTGTTTTACATCTACAGTTATAAATCACATGATACATTGCTATTATTTTTCCTTTAAATAGTCAATTAAATTTAAAAGTGATTTAAAAACCAATTCTATTTAAAAGTGATTTAAAAACCAGGAATAGTTTATTTTATATTTGCCTACATGTTTATGATTTCTGGTGCTCTTTGTGTAGCTCCAGATTTCTAAATTGTATTAGTTTCCTTCTGACAGGACTTCCTTTAACATTCTTGGTGATAAATTTACTTCAGTTTTTCTGCGTCTAAAAAAATCATTTTGCTTGTTTTTTTTTTTTTTTAAGGAATTCTAGGTTGGCAAGTTTTTTTTTTCTTTTACTACTTTTCAGTTTCTCCAGTCTTCTTTTTCTGTGCACCACTCTTTTCTCTTTGATATTCTGCCCTGCAATTCTAGCCACCACCACCTTCCCTTCCCCTAATTTTTTTGTCCTTGATCGAAGGAAACTACTGGGCTCTGACTTCCCCTTCCCTACACTTCAGCCTGGAAACTTATTTTGGGCAGTAAGGTTGGGCAATTGTAGGGCTCACCAATTTTCTTTCCACTTCAAGGATCACTGTCCTGCCCTGCCTGTTGTCCAACATCTGGAATCAGTTGTTTGTATTTTGTGTGGTTTAGGTGTGTGGGTAAATCAGGTCCTTGTTGTTCTTTTTATTTTTAAGGTTTTATTTATTTATTTGTAGAGAAAGGGGAAGGGAGGAATAAGATGGAAACATCAGTGTGTGGTTGCCTTTCACGCACCCTCTACCAGGGTCCTGGCCTGCAACCCCAGGCGTGTGCCCTGACTAAAAATCAAACCAGCAACCATTAGGTTCATGGGCCAGCACTTAATCCACTGAGCCACATCAGCCAGGGCTGGTCCTTGTTATTTTGTCCAGACCACTGACTTCCAAAATCAAACCAGCCAGCCTGTGGAAGAACTCATCAAATCAGTGAATATAGAAATCAGCTGTCTTCCCTTAAATAGACACTTATGCCCTGGTGGCGACATAAGGATTGTGGTAAATTCCTGCTCTCCCTGGGCTGCTCTCAGAAGCCCAACCTGAGTAAAGGGAAAAAGTTCCTTTCTCCCCTAACACTTACTATTACCATTTTATAAGTGAGGAATTTAAGTAACATGCCTGAGCTTGCCCAGGATTGAACTTACTGTGTGTTACTGCCGTCTTTGTGAAAGTAGCAAAATTGAATTCTGTAGTGAGTGTTTTATTGTAGTTACAAAATAGGTATTAAAGGTCAATTTTGTTTTCAAATCTGTATACATGAATTTTAATTTTTACTTTTGGCCATCAGGTATGTAGTATACAATTCATTTCGGAAGATTGGAAGACTCTATGCTTGATGGCATTTATTCCTTGAATCAAATACATTATGAAGGAAATGTTATTGGGGAGACCCAAGTCAGGGGGCTGCCTCTACTCACTTCTTGTCTTACTTGCAAGAGACTAATTCAAGCGAGAGACAAGATGTACAGTGGAAGTGCAATAGCAAGTTTACTTATGAAACATGAGCACAAAACTCAGGCAGGTCCCCAGCTAGTCTACATGCCTCACATATAGAGGAAATAAAGTTGTTAGTAAGTTTGTTCTATGCACTTGAGCCAGGGCTACAAGTGGGTACTCAGCTACTCTGAGTATGCAGACTATTGGGATTCAGGGGTTATATATTTTAATCAGCTCCTAGGTTTCCCCTTTCTTTTCCCCCTTCTAAACCTTGGGAATAATGTACAGCTACAAAGGCATTCTTTCTCAGTTAGTAAAGGCTCTTTGTCTTAGTGAAATTGCTACACAGGCTCCATTTCCCAGCACAGAGTCTCAAGGACTCCCCTCTTCCTGCACTATCCTTGCTTGTGATGTTTGGAAAGTGTAACAATCTTATCAGACCCAGCTCAGGACTACTGAGTCAATGGGTGAGACTTGTCTCCCTCCTCCTCCCTGTCTTAGTTTACTAACTATCCTACCTAATAGAAATACGCCGTGAAATCAATAATTTCTTTTTCTGTCTTCATTGTATTTTTTCCCTATTACCATGTAGTCCTCTTATACCCCCCTCCCCCCAGCAATTACCACACTGTTGTTCATGTCGCTTGAGTCTTTTTTCCTTTTGGCTCAATCCCTCCACCCACTAACCTCCCCACCCCACTAGCTGTCATCCTGCTCTCCATTAAATTATATTATTCTGGTCCTTCATATGAAAACTTCACCAAGAATGTCTTCTGACTATAAGGAGGTTTTTAAATACTTGTTGACACACTGGTTTGCAATTTCAGGTTAAAAACTAACTGAAATCTAATCTGATAATTCCTAGCAAGATATGCCAAAAATCAAAGAATAAAGTCTTTTTTTCTCAGAAATTTCTCAAAGGTAAGAATTATTATTTTAACTTGCCTCATTGAGTGGAGTCACTCAGTATTTTAATTTATATCTACTTGATCATGAAGCATATTTTTTTCCTCTCAGGCCACATTATAGAATTGTCACAGTAATTAGAAAGGTATCAAATTTCAAAATTTCAGGTTTAAATGAGTTATAATTTGGCATTTTAACCTTTAGCAATATTAAGATCATTTACCTAAAACTAACAAAAAAATATTGTAAGCAATATTATTATCAAACAATAAATTAACTCTTAAGTACCAGAAAAATAATTAAGGAAGCTCCTTGCTTAAGTTACACTCAATACTTACGGTCATTAAATTGAAGCACTATACCTTTTGGATATTATCATGAACTAAAATTCAGATTGCATTGGTCTTTTCTGTTTTAAAATGTTTTAAATCAATGGATATATAACTACTTTTACCATATTTTATTTTTTTAATTTTTTTAAAATATATGATCTTCATTATTTTTTTTCATTTACAGTTTCTTTCTTAGGAAATGCTAACATAGTTCTTGGCTGGGTATATTATTGATTTATGTAATTAGCTTCCTCATAGTGTAAGAATAAATCACTTTGTCCACAAATAATTTTGAGTGCTATGGTATGTACCAGTCATAGTTCCTGGGTATTTACTAGCTCTGCCAGTCAATAAAACTGACCAGAATCCCTGACCTTTTATAGTTTACATGGGGCAGACGGGTAGTAGCCCTATAAATAACTAAATAATATAGTTTGTAAGGAGAATTGACTTGGTTAATAGAAGTGGTTAAACAGAAGAGTCCATAGCTTCTAACAGACTGCATCACAAGATGCAAATACAACACCCTAGGGAAGAAAGCAAGGAACAGTGGTACAACTTGGTTGTAGACTGTGTCTGTTGTATATTTATACTAATATAAAAACAAAGGACTGCCTATTCAATTTCAAAAGAAAACAGTTTGAGCCATGCCAATTACTTGGGTCAGTATTGTGTTTTAGAACATCTTAGTTGTTTGTCCAACTAACAAGGAAATCTTCTAACTTTTTATTAATAGTAGCTTTCAGTTTGAATGTTCAATTCAAAATGTCTTGCTTGGAAGTCTTACTCTTACATGAAAAAAGTAAAATTCATTCTAGAAGCAACATATGTGGCAAATTAGCCATAGATTTTTGTCTTACTTGCATTATCAGCTTTGTATCCTATAGGAAGTTAAACAATACTATAAATTGAGTATTGTCTTTTTAATCTCTGTATTTTATGCTTCAATTTTTCACCTTAATATTTTCATCAAATCCTAGAATCTGAAAGCTGACAGAGGTTTTTTGAAGTGGTGTAGTCTGACAAGAGTCAAAACAAACCTGGAACAAAAGGAGGTTAAAATAATGGCAGACTAGCCTTCCCAAATCCACCACAGTGCTTATTTTCCGTTAAATAAGTGAATTCCCATTAGTGAATTCCCAGATGTCAGTTTTGTGTGTGTGTGCACTGAAATTGGTAAAAGTTTCTTTTGTCAGATATGTAAGACAATGTAATGTCATTTTTTAAAAATTATGGAGCACATTGTAGATACAAAGAATATGTACATTAGAGACAGTTTAGGGAGTAATAATAAAACAATCTCTCATGCAGCTGCTACCCAAGAACATTATTAGTCCCTCGTTTGCTGATTCCCAGCCCCGTCAGTCACACTTGAAATAGCCACTGTTTTAATTATTCCTCATCCTTTTTATACTTCTATCACATATGTATATAACCATCAAGTGTGTTTAGTTTTGCTTGTTTTTTAAGTTTAATACAAGTAGAATCATCCTAGTTATGGTCTTGTATAACCTGTGTGGAGCTATCACTTATTTTTGTATTCCTGTCCACTA
Organism: Tonatia bakeri; assembly: GCA_004024845.1. NCBI lineage: Eukaryota > Metazoa > Chordata > Mammalia > Chiroptera > Phyllostomidae > Tonatia > Tonatia bakeri. Next base: position 118,891 of record PVIA01000505.1, on the reverse strand, counting down.
TTGTTGTATCCCATTTTATAGATACACTACAGTTTATCCATTCCAGAGATGATAGACATTAGTTATTGTTTCCAGGATTCTTACTGTTGTTACAGATAGTGCTTCCTTGAATATATTTGTATTGGTCTCCTAGCACACATGCATAAAATTTTCTCTGGGTTATTCACCTATGCGAGTGATTACTGAATTGCAGGTTATACAGTTCTTTGCTAGATAATGCCAGATTGTTATTTTTTTAAGTATATGTTTATTTTATTTATTTTCAGAGAGAGGGTAAGGGAGGGAGAAAGAGAGACAGAGAGACATCAGTTGGTTGCCTCTCTCATGCCCCCAACTGGGTACCTTGCCTGAAACATCACTTGGTTGCCCCTGGCATGTGCCCCAGCTGGGAACAGAACTGATAACCCTTGGGTTCACAGGCTGGTGCTCAGTCCACTCTGCCACACCAGCCAGGGCACCAGATTATTTTTCAAAGTGATTGTACCAATGTATATTTTACTAGCAGTGTGTGAGTACTTCTTTTGACTTACACATTTACCAACACTTATTGGTCAGACTAATTTTTCCCCCCAAATGTGGTTATTGTGAAATGGTATGTTATCATGGCTTTACTTTGTATTTTATAATGGTTAAGGAAATTTAACATCTTATGTTCATTAGCCTTTCAGGATACTTAGGTGAAATATTCTGGATAGTCATCTTTTGTTGGTTATTTAGGTTGCAAATACTTTCTCCCTGTTTGACTTTCTTTTTTTCAGTCTCAATGGTGCCTTTGGTGTAGCACTTCGCTTCCTTAGTTCACAGGAACTTCGTAGAGCCTACCATTTAAATACGACAAATGTCTGAACACTCAACAACCAACTTGAAAACAAAGTTTTAGAACACAGTCCTTCTAGAAGTTTGGAGCCCCTTTTATAGGGGTGCTAGTAGTAGAACACGTCTGAGAAGACAGGGAGATCTACTTTGGGATGTTTGAAAGATGGAAGTTTACAAAAATAGTCTGAGAAACATTTAGAAAACACAGAAATGGCTTCCCTTAAAAGTTTTTCTCCCCTTCTGTTCAGCTTCCTCTAGCTCTACTGTTTTCTTCCTTTTTCCTTTTATATTTTCCCCTTTTTATTTTCCTGTTGTTTTTTCTCTTCATTCATTTTCTTTTTCTCTGCCTCTTTCCTTCTTTTAGTTTGATTCTAATTTTTAGTCATTTATCCTTTTATTCTTTACTTGTTATTTTCTTAAAAACTACCCTTACCTCCCTACAAATGACTAGGGTTGAGTTGGTAAGGAGCTTGCAGGAGAACGTGTACTGCACTTGTAAAGTAGAGGCTTTGTGATAAGGGAATTTGGATTGGAGAGGACAAGGACATGTCTGTTATGGCAGTCAGTTCCAGTCCTCTGGGAGAGAGAGTCGCTCTTCAGAATTGAATGAAGTACAAGTTTTACCTTCCTTAGCCTCTGATAAACTTCTTTGTTAACGATTCAAAGGGGTTTTAATACTTTTAAATACAAACATAAGAAGGAAACCCAGTTGTGATTGCATTAAATATTCAGGTCTGATATCAAAAAGGAATCATAACATGCAGATCTTTCTGGGAAAGATGATAGGGATTTGTGTAATGGTCCGTGTGGCAGAGAGGCCAACCTGGGCAGGACAGTCTGATGAACTTTTTACTTTCTTGTCACTTAGAAAATATATTAACAATTAGGGGGGAAATCTAACAATAAATTAATTAGATTCAAATAAATTAGGTTGAATTTTTTTAATAAACTTAGCAATTATTTTACTGCTGTGAGTTGTTCCTGTTATGCCTTTGTAGCATTTTTAGTTAAAATTATTTTAATGGCAGGTATATAAATACTAATCATTTATAATCTATTTATAATACAATCACCCAAGCAGTTTAAATGACATAAAATACATGCCTTTTTAAAAACTTTGCTATAGCCTTGGCAGATGTGGCTCAGTGGATTGACTGCCGGCCTGCAAACCAAAGGGTTGCTGGTTCGAATCCCAGTCTAGGGAACATGCTTGGGTTGCAAGCCAGGTCCCCAGTAGAGGGTGCACAAGAGGCAACCACATGTTGATGTTTCTCCCTTTTTCCCTCCCCCGCTCTCTAAAAATCAATAAATAAAATCTTTAAAAAATCATGTTTAAAAAATTTTAAAATAAAATAAAAGTTTTGCTATAATCTATGATAGTGTTTTAAAAACTATAGCATTGTATTTTTTATTATGGCAGTAAATAGTGATGGTAAACAAATTAACTGGTTGGTAATTGCTGTTTTATTTTATGCAGTATTTGTGAAAGTAGAGAAAGGAATAGTACCTATGCTACTCCTTGGCTATAAGTAACTTAGAGAACATTGGAACTGAGTGTGACCTGAGTTCTGAGTATATAAGGCCTGTCACAGCTCATGTCAAAGGAGCACCTTCTAGGCTCCCAGAAATCCCTTAGGTTCTTTTTTAGTCTTACAACTAGAAATATTTGGCTTTTAACATCATTCAGATCCTCTGTTTCAAATTCAAAGTGCTTTATAAAATACTATTAATCTTAAAATATATAAGAATGATTGCATTGAACATTATATTGATTTTGCTCACAATCATCTTAAATTTTTGTATATACAGGGGATGGCAAAAGTAAGTTTACAGCTGTTTGTATGGAAAATAATACAGTAATTAATAAATAATAAGACAAGAATAAATTCTGTGTCTTGTGTACTCACAACTATAAACCTACTTTTGTCTCACCCTGTATGTAAAAGTCCCAAAATGCTAGTTCTGGGCCCAATAGTCAGAATGCCTACAAACATAAGCAGCACTAGAAAACTTTAAGAAACATTTTAGAGATTGAAAATCATTTGAATTCCTAATTCTCACATGTCCGATCACTAAGCCTGCCTTTCTTTCATTCATTTCCATTGGTTATACCAATTATGTTAATGGTAGAGAATGGTATTAATGGTGGAGAATTAGTGATTGAGGAACTAGCCAAAGCTTTTCCTTTGATTTCCATGAAATTTTAGTGTGATGAAATTTATAAGACCTGTCCCTCAAGATTACCTGCTTTCAGCATTTTAGAGAAGATACTATTAGATGGCAGAACTGGCTTTCAAGGTGGAATTAAGGAAATAAATCTTGCCCTGGCTGATGTGGCTCAGTGGACTGAGTACTGGCCTATGAACCAAAGGGTCGTGGGTTTGATTCCCAGTCAGGGCACATGCCTGGGTTGGAGGCCAGGTCCCCAATAGGGGGCGCACAAGAGGCAACCACAGGTTGGTGTTTCTCTCCCTCTCTTTCTCCCTTCCTTTCTCTGAAAATAAATAAATAAAATCTTTTAAAAAATGTATCAGTGTGAATAAATTAAATTGTTTTTTAAAAAATGTAGTAAAATGGAATTTAAAAGGACTTTTTATATATTACCTGATATCCTAACCACTTTCAACCTGCCATTTGTGTAGGGCTAATAATCTGAGCTTACCTGCCCTATAGTATCTACACTCTTTAGAGTTGGTCATACTTACACATAGATCTCAAGTAAATCTACAAGTGCTAAAGTCTTTTCGTTAGCTGTATAACTACAGATAAGCACTCATTTATTTTGTTTTATTCACTGAGCTCTCCTATATGACAGGCACTGGTAAATGGAATGATGAATATGTTAGGCCTGGCTCCTGTACACCTAGAGTTTATATAGTGCAATTAGAGACAAATAGTGTAAATTACAGTTGTGTGATAATTGGAGTGGGAGCACATGAAGTTTATGAGAGGGTTTCTCTTTGCCTCTGTTTCCCATCAGACTTAAAATTTAACCAAAATTAGGAACTAAACAGAAGTTGGAAGATTTCCAACTTCTCCATGGGGAAATATGCAGCTTGCAACAGTGTACTCTTTAACTCCTTTTAACAACTCTTCCTCCTGCTTCTTTTCCCTCTTTGGTGTTTTCTAATTTATCCTCAATTCTTCTTTTGCAACTTTTAAAGTGTCAGGTTTAGTTTGGGTGCCTATGGCATATGAGAATCTATACCAGATATAATAGACATGTGAGGAAACACACCTGAGGAAGGTAAGCACCTATGTCTCAATGGCAAAAAAATAAGGTCCAGTGGTTGCATGGACAAAGGGACAAAGAGCATTCTGATAAGAATGCAAATTAGTAGCCATGTAAACCAGAAGTCCAGTTAGAATTCACAGGGATTGTGAATTAGACAACAAGATATTTTACACTACAACCTGAATTGATGATCAGAGGCTGGTTAACTGATACAGAATGGGCAACAAGAATGACTTGGATACCAAATCAACAACTACCTAAGTCTGATTTTCCATCCATTATTTTTCCCTGAGTCAGAATGGGAATTGCACTTTCAGGGTGGGAGAATTTAGGTAGGCATACTGGACGAGATTTGGAAGTAAGTCCGCAAATTTCCAATATTTTACATTACAGGAGATCTTGCTTCAAGGCTTCACATTATCAATATGTTGCTGTATGTGTCTGAAAAGTCACTTCACCTCTCTGAAGTCTAATTTCCTCTGTACATATTAATAAAAAGATGTGCTCTTGAAGGGTCCTTTGAGTTCTTTAATTTCTGAATCTTATGCTAAACCCAAGTCTTGGACATTAAAAAAAATAAATCTTACTCCTATCTATTTGCTGACAAACGTTGCTTAATTTTCTTTAATGGTAAAGAGACCAAGCGTGGTTTTAATTAATTCTAAGTGTTTCAATGCACAAAACAGAATGCTTTATTTATAAGCAGATGTAATTGTACAGTTTTTCCAAGCATTCTGAGGATAATGTTTCTGAGTGGGATATCCTTTGTTTTTGGGACCATATGATCTAGGCCTTTTCTATACTATCTAAACTGAGAGAGCTTTAAACTGGAAAGACATAAAGAAAGAAAAGAATAGCTGTTTAAATTTTTTTAATACCAGGAATCCTTGAAGATATGTCTGTCTGAGGAGCTTTCTAGAATCTATGCCCTGAGTTGGTAGGGTAAAATGAAAAATAAATATGAGCTTCTGTAACTGAGAATTAAAATCTATTCCTTAGAGATGATTTCCCAATTACTGATAATATGTGTGACTTTGGGCAAATGATTTTACAAATTTAGTTTTCTCATCTGTAAAATGAGAGAAAGACACAACATCATTGCATTTATTTTTATTTTAAATTTAACAAACACTTATATGGTGCTCACTAGGTGCCAGGCAGTATTCTAAAAATTTTACAAATAATAACTCCATCCTTGTAACTACCCTCCAAAGGTTAATACTGTCATTATCCCCATTTAATAGATTAAAAAACTGAGGCAGAGAAAGGTTCTGTAACTTGTACAAAGCCAAACAACTAAGCAAGTAGTGGAACTGGCTGCCTGAGTTCAGAGTTCATGCTCTTAACTGTTACTCTGTGCTGCACCGTAAGAGTTAAAAGGAGGAAGCATTTCACAACTGCAAATGATGATGATCATCTTTATTTAAATTGAATGTTTGGATTATGTGACAATTAAAATTTAGAGCCAGTTTTCAAGAGCTATATTACTATAAAAACATGCATATGACTTAGTTTTTCAGGTGACATCTCAGAATATTGTAATGATTTAAATCATGCTTTTAACTTTGGTGGTTACTGTGTAATGTAAATGTGCAGAAATATTTGGTTGACTCCAAACAAACCACATGCATGTCCAGAAAGTTGCTTTTAAAAGTCAGTCTGAGCCTTGTCTGGGTAGTTCAGTTCTTTAGAGCATTGTCCCAATACACCAAGGTTGCAGGTTCAATCCCCGGTCAGGGCAGATACAAGAAGCAACCAATGAATGCATAGATAGGTGGAACAACAAATCAGTGTTTCTATCTCTCTCTGTCTCCCCGCAACCATCTCTAAAAAAAAGAAAGAAAAAACAGTCTGTAATAGGTCTGTGTACTGGTCATTTGCCTTTTTTATAAGCATGTGGAGTATAAAACATTCACTTTGTTTTGTTGCTTAACAAACAAATAACTTTTTATACTTGAAGATAATATTCTGTATGTGAAAATATGTGTGTGTGACTAATATAAAATAATAGTGCACATATAAATTGCTCTTTTGTTTGTAGCAATAGGTACTAGTTTTTACACTTGTCACTAAAGTCAGCTTTGGCTTTTGTTCTCTGTTTAAAAACTTCTCATGGTATATAAATGAAGTTGTACTTGAAGTAGAAAAACCTGGACTCTAATTTGCAATATATAGCTTTGAACAAGAAAACTGATGTCTTTCTGTCTCGTTTTCTCCATTTAGGATTAAGGTAGATTAGGCTACGTGATTTCTAGGATTCTTTGCTCGATCAAAACAGAAACACACTTCATACACTTCTGAGATGGGAACATATAGATTAGAAACCAAAAATATTTCAATGTATGTAGAATTTAACCCATATACATCCATGAAATGTTAAGAATATTGTCATAAAGAAATGGATGGGAGCTGGTAAGCATGCCGAGTTTTATCTGAAGTGTGATGGTTAATTTACATTGTTCTGTCCTTTCCTTTTTCATGTTCACATTTATGATCAGTGCCCCAAGTTGGGGAGAAGGTTGGCTGAAGTTAGCAGTACACTCTGTCCATGGAACAGAGTGAAACTTACCCACGTGGAGGTGAAATTCACGACCTTAAGATTGTATGCCAGCACCAAGATGTAACCATTCATAGCCTAGATGGCTTACATAAGTTTTGGGGAAGAGTACAAAGTATGTGAAAGATCAGTGTGGAAATGAGTTAGGAAAAAATTATTTTGTGAAAAAAAATAGGGAGTCCAAAAAGCTCTTCAGAAAGCACAGGATTGGTGAAAAGAAGAGGAGGAAGCCATGTTTAATAGCTAAAAAGAACAAGCAATGATACTAAGTAGGAGACAAGTAGACCATGGTATAGAGAACATTTTAACTGAAGCAGAGAGACCATGTAGGGAAGCAGTAAAAGATGAGATGAGGAAGTAAAGGGGGAGACAGTTGAGATTTGGAAGGTTGATTCTTAAGCATGTCATCTTTGTATAATTCCAAGAGGCAGCATTCACATCAGAATCTGGCAGTAATGCTCTGTGTAGTGTCCATGGCCCTAATGTTAGGCTTAAGAGTTTATTACATTGGATTTAATAGCTAGGAGACTATCAATCAAATGTGAAGTAATAAGCACATAACTAGGTAATTAACTTGAGGTTAAAAAGGAAGTGTTTAAAGATTTTATTTATTTATTTTTAGAGAGACTGGAAGGGAAGGAGAAAGAAAGGGAGATAAATAGCATTGATCAGTTAGTTGTCCCATGCACACCCCCAGCTGGGGACCTGGCCTGCAACCTAGGCACGTGCCCACACCAGCCAGGACTAAAAAGGAAGTGTTTAATTCCAAGACAAATTTAAAATGACACATTAGTAAGATTTAGTGACTACATTGAGGGTCATAAAGAGGGAGGATCTCCTGCCCGTATCCCATAGACTTTGAAGGTAACTTGTTTTCTTCTGTTTTGTAGTTTGGAGACAATTTTGTATGAGTGATGATATTGTATATTTAACACTTAACCTTGCTTTTCTAGAAAGAGCTATTGTGATCCATGAATGGCCATTGTGTTAAGAGAGGACTAGGAAAAGTAAGCTTTTGTATTTATCATCTATACCCTTCAGAATAATTGACAATTCACTATAATTGACAATAATTGACATCAGTCCGATCTTCCATCATCACCATCTAATGAGATCGCTATTGTCAAGGTCACCAATGACTTCCTTATTGTCAAATCCAGTGGCTACTGTACATTTTACTAAATATCACCAGTGTTTCATACCATTAACCAAGCCCTCCTTGAAACATTTTTTTTTCTTGTGTATTTCAAGATACCTTGCTTAATAGCTCCTTTTAGTGGTTCATCATCTACGAGATTGCTTCTTGTTGAGTGCCCCAGGGCTCTGTCATGAGTTCCCTACATATTCCTCTCAGTAACTGTTGACTGTAAATACTCTCCAAATGCCAAAGATTCCCAAAACTGTATCCCCAACCCTGCAGAATTACAATCACCTCCTGATTAGTACACCTACCTACTTTGATTCCTTTTTCTGCTTTATTATCAACATAGCAGCTGAGGTAATCATTTTGTCATTCATCTAGTTATTTAGAGAAATGGCTTCCTATGGCATTTAGGATAAAATCTAAACCTTTGTCCTAGCTTCAGAACCTTACATAATCTAGTTCCTGGCCGCCATTTTAAACTTCATCTCCAGTCACTTTTCCTCTCTCCCATTGCCATTCCAGCTTCACTCAACCTTCTTTTAGTTCCAGAGACATTACCCACTCATTCTCACCTTGAATCCTCTGCTCAGAATACTCTCTCCCCTAATTTTTCAATGACTAGCTTCTTGTTTACATCTCAGCCTAAATGTTATCTACTCAGAAAAGCCTTCCCTGAATATATGATATAAAGCATCCACACAATCACTCTCACATCACCCTTTTCACAGTTTTGGCATAGTACTTAACACCACCCAATATTTTTCTTACTAATTTGTTATTGTTTTTCTCTGCTACCACTAGAATATAAGCTTCAAGTTTCAGTGTCTAGGAAAGTGCCTGGCACACAGTAGGTGTATAATAAATACTTGTTGAATAAATGAAATCTTGATATCTATATACTGATTAAGTCAACTGAGAGTTCAATTCTTTGAGCATAACCTATTCTGCTAATTCTTCACGCTTATTCTCCAGTCCATCCATATATGTTTCTTATTAGTATGAGAATCAGTTTTTACCTAATTTTTTAAAAAGGAAGGGGGAAAAGTGTTTCAAAACAAAAGTTTTTAAAAATAGAACCAGTATGCTATTCACCATGTGTGTGTCTTCACAAATTCCTTTTTTTTTTGCACTTTGACAAATCTTTTATTTATTTACATTTCAATAAGTAAATCCTTGAAGAATACAGCATTACAGATTCTGTGTCTAGTGGCCTTAGCAAGAAGGTTGTTTTGGAATTTAGCATGGACCATGCCACTGTTTCCATGAGCACGAGTTACCTTCCCTGAGGTGATTCTGGTTTTGTTCAATTTGCCACCAGGAGTGTTCTTTGCCTTGTACACATAAGCACATCTTTTGCCTAGACAGAATTCAGTTTCATTTTGAGCATAGACACCTTCAGCTTTAAGAGGAGCCGTGTGCTCCCTCTTGTTTCCAGACACCTTTTTTATAGCCAGCAAAAATGGCCTTGGAGCACAGCCTTCCAGACATATTTGTTGTTGGAGAAGCTCTGTTCCCAACAGGCCTCCATAGGCCGAAAGAGGACAGAGGAGCCACAAATTCCTGTATTAAGTAACCAAACTATGGCTTACCTAGTAGGGGCTCTGCAAAACAATAACTCTAATTAATTAAAATATATGACACTAGATAATACTTTTATTTACATGTTATTTTTCAGTGAATAGGCTTTATTTATCTAATCCTAGTCAGAGAGTAGTAATTTATTTAAAATTTAGTTTATGTGTTTGTGTTTGCTGTATAGGACTGATAATATTCTGTTGAATGTATATCTTTCTGTGCGTGTATGCCCATGTGGTTCCACAAAATGCACGATCATGACATTCTTGTGAAACATTGTGTTTTCACTTACATTATAAATCTACTTTGTTCAAAGTAGATTTATATCATTATTTGAGAGATAACTGTACCACATATATCTAGCCAGTCCCATATTATTGGACATTTAAGCTTATTCCAATTTTTAAAACTTGTATAAACATTTAAAATCCCTTCAATGACACCCCTGGCAATTGTTTATCAGCCTGTCCTTAAATGCCCACAATGAAGAATTTACTTCCCAAGTTAGTCATTTCATCTGTGGATCACTCTGGTTGTTCGAAGTTTTTCCAGTGGCCAAATTGTTCACCTTTTCTGTTAGACAGAAAAAATGGGGAACTTTAAGAATACGGCTAAACTCCAGAGCCAGAAGAGCACGCCACTAAAAATAATACAGCAAGCCCAGTCATGGCTCCCAGTCAGATCTGTGTAAGCACAATCCTCACGGAGGGCTTAGAGGAAGAGGGACTCTGGAACTATGTTTTGATTGATTAATTCCCAGTCTTCAATGATCTGTCTTTCATAGCCTGTGAAAATTTATAACATTCTTTGTTTTCTTCACTGTTGTGTTTTACATTGAATAATTTATCTGTTGTAAAATGTGTAACTAAGTAGCTAAGCCTAGCAACATTTGTCTAGATTTGAAACATTTTTTGTTTTAGTAAAAGTAATGTGTTCTTAGAGATCCTAAAATAGTAACTTGTTTCTGGACTAAGTTATGTATCAAAATATCAAGTTATATCTATTGAATTTGCATGACATATTTCCCAGTTACTATTCATATTCTTTACTACAGTAAACTCTGCTCTCCAGTGTTTTAGAGTTGACATTATCAAAATTTTAACTAACTTTTCTAATGACTACGGTGTTTAGTACTTTCATTTATCAAAATTAAGACACCCACAAATTTTTCCTGACAAATTCCTAAAGGTTCTTATCACATAATCACAGGCACTTAAGTAGTATTTTATGTGTTTCATAATACCATTATATAATTTGTACTGCTCCTTGCAATGCTTATGTAATTTACATGCATAACTAATAGATAACTACTGTCATCTCTAATCTTTATTTCAAATTTTTATTTAAGTATTCACTACTCTGGCTAAGTTCAATAAGTCATTCAGAGGATCTCAGATCATGATTTTGGAGTTCTTTTAGTTTTACTACTTGAGTAATGACCAAAGCAACCAAATTTTAGTCAGATGTTATATTATTCAAAAGTGCTTTTTCTTTTCTTTTTCTTTTTTTTCTTACTGATTCTAGAAAGAGGGGGAGGGAGGAAGGAAGAGAGGGAGAGAAACATATATCTGTTGCCTCTTGCACGCACCCCAGCTGGGGACCAAACCCACAACCCAGGCATGTGCCCTAACCAGGAGTCCAACCTGTGACCTTTCAGTTTGCAGTGACACCCAACCAAGTCACACCAGCCAGGGCAAAAGTGCTTTTTTCATAACACTTCAGTTTTTATCAGTTTAAACTTGATTACTAGGGTATAAGTAAGACATTCCTGGTAGGCTTTTGGAGATGAATTACAGTTTTGCAGGCATAAGGATAACAAGTGATGGGGTCCTGGTAGCCCAAAAGGCAACAAAAACACTCCCTCATACTCCTTTCTTTGTGTGCCCTTCCCACCTTCTTAATCTGACCTGGTTGTTTTTTCTCAGCAGTAGAAATCACATGGTTTTTTTGTGTTTTTGTTTTTTTTAAGTAGCACATAAATGAGACATTACTTAGGCTGTGGGCCATCCGTAGCACACATACAGAGTAGCTGACAGCTTGGCATCACTCAGCATTCCATAGGTCAGGAGCCACTGATCTTCCATGGTTTTTAGCTCTCTGGGATTATCCCACAAGCTGAGGGGGAGGAACAGAACAAACCCAGAGAAATATCCCAGGAGCTGAAATCATGCCATGTAGGGCATGGCAAGCTGGAGCTAGCCTTGAAAACCTGCAGAACCACCAGAGAAAGAGACGGAGTGGAATCCTTTTTTACATCTTTTGCTCTGCTCTGAAGGACATCATGATTAATTCAGTGAGTCCCAGGAGAACACAGGAATCCCTTGATTTATGGCCTCATTGGTTCCTGGGGGAGAGTTGAAAGTTGAGACCTCTTTTTATTCCCTCATTGGCACATTATTATAAATTAGGGTGCTATTTCTGGAAACTACCCATATTTTTCAGACCATAAGACACACCTAGGTTTTAGAGGAGGAAAATAGGAAAAAAATTTGAAGCAAAAAATGTGGTAAAATATTTAATAACATAAAATTTCATGAATATAAATATAAAGCTACATTCAGACTATAAGACACACACCCCTTTCCCTCCCAAATTTGGGGGGAAATGTGTCTTATAGTCCAAAAAATATGGTAATTCTATACCACAAATATTCCAAAATATATTATTAAAATATATGTTGAATATATATTATTTTAATTTACATTTTACAAACATAATATTAACGTATGTAAAAGCAGAATTTATAGCCACAATGAGAAGACATGTATGGGGTGGTTAAGAATCCAGATTCTGGAGCCAGACTATATAGGTTAAAATTCCAACTTTGCTACTTCTTAACTCAGTGATCTTGCACAGGTTACTTAACCTCTCTGTGCTTCAGTTTTCTGTAAAATGGTGGTAATAGTTCTCACCTTCTAGAACTATTCCAAAGATGAAATGAAGTTATTGTATAGAAAGTACTTAAAACTGGCAATGTCTTTGACAATGTCACTGTTAACTTTTATTTTATGTTACAAAATGGTTAATATAGGGAAACTTTTCCAAAAAGTTGGCTTTCAAGGGTCCTTCTTTTCCTGATAGACCTTCTCAAATAGGCATTCTTCGTGATACCTTTCAAGGCTATTCACAGTCCAGCTCCAGTCCTGCCTTTTCCACATTTTATCTATACAAATTTTCCACTTAGGTTGCACTTTCTCTCATGGTTCTGCTCAGCAACTACCTCTTTTGCAAAATTTTACCACTGTTATCTAAATTTCTTTGTAATACATTAAATGTTACAGTGTTCTATTTGTTTTAAATATCATCTCTGAATCATAAAGCCTTTGAGATAAGGAGCTATGTAAAGTATAACTTTTTGTGCCCCTATGCCCTAGTATAGTGTGGTAGGTACTTGAAGTATGTGTTGCTTCACCCTGGCTGGGTAGCCTGGTTGGAGCATCATCCTGTACAACAAGTGTTGCAGATGCAATTTGCATACCCTGGTTGGGGCACCTACCTCGGTTCCAGGTTTGATCCCCAGTCAGGGCGTGTACAGCAGGCAACTGATAGATGTTTCTTTTACATCAATGTCTCTCTCTCTCTCCCTCTTTTGCTCACTCTCTCTGTGTCTCTTTCTCCCCCTACCCCCTCCCTAAAATCAATAAACATGTCCTTGGGTGAGGATTTTTTAAAAACTTGTTGCTTAATTGGATTGCACAACAAATCGAATTTCATGTGTGTATGTGTATGCACACTCAACCTGTGAAGTAGGTTAAAGTTTTTTAAAATAAATTTTTAAAAAATTAGAGCACTTGTAAGAAATTTAAAAACTACTACAAATAAGTGAAAATATCTACAGGTTAGATTGCTTGGAACGGCATAGTAAAAAAAAAAAATCACAATTCATATATTGCAATTTAGGCCTGCATCTCTTGCTGGATAATTATAGCATTTCTCCCTCTGAAACTGTTACTACTGTATAAGAAAGGCTATGAATGGCCACTTTATAGAATTGGGGCTGCAAAAACAAGAAACTAGTCAAGGAAGGGAGAAGGGAGAAGCATACAGTGTATGCTCTGGATCTGTATCTTTTTCTGGTATTTATTATAATAATGGAAATAAAACATCTTAACTAAAAATATGACATAAAACATTTTGACCTTTGGCTATTGGTAAACTTTTATGTGTGAAAATTGTTGTACTTGACCTCCAAACACATAATTATTTATAGAATCAAAAATATATTTTTAAAATCTTCAGTATTTTAACTGAAGTTTACATAAAATTAATTTATGCCATAATTTTTACCAGTGTTTTCTTAACTGGGTTGTATTATTCATCATCACCTGACTCTGTGTACCTTTTGAATGAAGAGTTTACCATATTTTAATTGCCTCATTTTTATTCTCTTTTCACTCTTTGTTAGTGAATATACTTGAATATGGAGACATAAAAGATGAGTTCTTATCAAGAGTACATTGAAGTCAAGGCTCTTCTTTCTTTTTGTGTTTTTTAATGCCAGATACTCTAGATGAATATTTTGAATACGATGCAGAGGAGTTCTTGATCTCTTTGGCCTTGTTAATAACAGAAGGACGAACACCTGAATGTTCTGTAAAAGGTCGCTCAGAAAGCTTCCATTGCCCTCCAGCACAGTCCTGTTACCCAGTAACTACCAAGCATGAATGTAGTGACAAGCTGGCCCAGGTAAGAATTGTGTGTTGAATGCTTTTTATTTATCTTTTATATGAATTACATAAATTCTGTCATCACCTTTGTTACACTGCAATTATAATGCCCACATTTAAATATAAAATCAGTCTCAACCATAAAGAAAAATCCTCATCCTGGACCATAACCAATAACCTTGGCTCTTAAACAAGGCTCTTGAAGGCACAGTAGATAGTTTTGCTGATCACCAGGCAGGTCGGCAGTCAGTTTGGTACCTGCCTTCTCCACACACCAGATTTAAGATTATATTTGCTGCTGTGATTCGGCTTTATTTTTAGAATCTCAGCCCTGGCTCATTGACTTTATATGTTCTGTTTAATAGATTGATGTTAATAATTATTTTCCCCACATTAACCAATTTCCCTCTATATTCCTTTTAAGGATACATTTTTTTTTTGCTATCATCTTAATGTTTTGGTATGAAACACTGTTAAAAATATTTTTGGTAAGTACTGTAGAATTTGCTGTAAGGATACTTCTCTCAGTTTCTTAAACACAGTCCAAAATTTTAAACTTTTAAAATCTTGTATATAGTGAGCATTTAATGAAAATGGGTTTTTAATATTTTGGTTTTCACTTAGAATGAATCTCCTTTGTAATGATAATGTAATTAACAAACTAGGCAAGGCTGGGCCATCTTGCAATAGACCAAAGATAACTGCCCAAGAAAGTTTGCATCATAAATGTACTAATCCTTGCACTTACGAGCCTACTACTGTGAATTCATTGTTTAATGAGGAAACCTACTGATAAATGGAGAAGTCTAAGCAAGTTCTACAACTGATGACTCATTTCTCATACAGATGTGTGCTTCACCATTATAATTTTCAAATTAAAATATAAAACTGTGGGGGTTATTGACACATTTTACTTACATTCATTTTCTCCAAGTGTCGCCAAGCCAGACGAACCAGGTCTGAGGTCGCGTTGCTGTGGAAGAATAGCCTTCCAATCATGGTGGAAGTGATGCTCCTGCCCGACTGCTGCTACAGCGATGACGGGCCCACCACAGACGGGACCGATCTCAGCGATCCCGCAATTAAGCAAGATGCATTGTTGTTAGAAAGATGGGTATTGGAGCCAGTTCCTCGACAGTAAGTTGTAGAACTGAGTTTGAAGTTGTTCTTGGTAAATCAGGTTTTCCACAACTATATATAAATTATTTTAAAATATATCCTATTTCAGAATTCCTCTATTTATGTAGTAAAATCTAGATATTTAGTACTAACATGACTTTAAGTGACACTGGTAAATCCACTCCTATACTCTTGAAAGTAGGCATCCTGAGTAATACGTTCATTCCAGCTTCTGTCTTTCTAAAATTCAGACATTTTGTACTTTCTGGTATTTACATGATGTTTTTCTTTCTTTCTTCTTCTTTTTTTTTTTTTTTATTTACTTAGGAATGGTGATCGATTTATTGAAGAGAAGACTCTTCTATTGGCTGTCCGCTCATTTGTGTTTTTTTCTCAATTAAGTGCTTGGCTGAGTGTTTCTCACGGTGCTATTCCACGGAACATTCTTTACAGGTATGCGTAGGCACAAAAAGGGCCATATGTTCAGCTACATTGGTTAGCTACTGAATGATATTTTACATTTTAAGTATTATATTTCCTTCATTTCTAAATATAAGAAGATAAAATTTACTGACATTTTTCTCAAAACAAGTTAGAAAATTGTAGATGTGAGTAAGTATGAATTTAGTTTCTTGTATTAAATTTGGTGTGGAATCGTTTTCAGAGAACTTACATGCTTACTTTATAGAACCAATAATGGATTTAGTACTGCCATTATAAATAAAGTAGAAAAACTTTTTGGGCTGCTGAATTTCCATAATGTTAGACTTAATTTTTGGCATTTTGATAACTATAAACATACAAATTGCTGACCAACTGTCTAATTGTCTCTTTAGGCAGATGGCCATGAGATACAGTTATTTCTTAATCACCTCCCACAGTAGAATTTGCTAAATCCATTTATTTAGTGGTAAATATAAAGTCCTTTTCTTCTGTTTTGACAGATACTTTGAAATTATATTATTCTTGAGCTTTAGTGCTTGGTCTAGTATTCTTAAAAACATCATACTCTGCTATACTTCTTATGTTGGTTTTATCAGAATAACTTGCATGACAACATAGCTAAAAGTAAAACCTCAATAGTAATTAATGCAAACAAAGATGAGTATATGACTGTTTAAAAAATTTTTAATAATATACAATAATGATACCTATTGTATGACTCACTGATTTCCATATTTTTCTCTATAATTCTAGAATCAGTGCTGCTGATGTAGACCTACAGTGGAATTTTTCACAGACACCAATTGAACATGTGTTTCCTGTTCCCAATGTTTCTCACAATGTGGCCTTGAAAGTCAGCGTTAAGTCTTTGCCCAGACAATCTAATTATCCAGTTTTGACGTGTAGTATTCACAGTAATATTGGCCTTTATGAGAAAAGAGTTCAAGATCATGAACTGAAGGCTCATCAGCACCGCAATTCTAATGAAGCAGAGCAGTGTAGTACAAACAGTTTACAGCGTCTGTGTAGCAAACAAACTTGGACCATGGCACCTGAAAGTGTACTGCATGCAAAAAATGGCACACCTCCAGAATACACTGCAGCTGTCAAAAATGGCAAACTACATCCAGGCACTGTCAGACAATCTGACTATGGAACTTGTCAAGCCAATATTCTGGGCTTCAACAATACAGGAGATAAAAAGTCACATGAAACATCCGTGAGAACTTTAAAATCACTTTCAATGATTGATTCCAGTGTCTGTGGTCATCAGACTTCCTGGCAGTCAGTTGGTGAGACTAATCCTTTAATAGACTCTTTAATTCAGGATCGACAAGATGTTATTGCAAGAATTGCTCAGCATTTGATTCATTGTGATCCAAGCAGCTCACATGTTTCTGGACATGCATTTAATACTCAAGACTCTAGTTCACTGAATTCAAAACTTTTCCGGGTTTCACAAGAAAATGAAAATGTGAGAAAACTCAAAGAAACTTTCTCTATTTCATTTGATGGTCCAGAGCTTACTTCCCCAGAAGATACCAGTGAGGGGAAAATCCAAGTAAAACCAGAAATTCCCCGAAATGAAACTTATACTTCTAATGGTTTCTATTCCCACCGGTCTGTTGGTGAAACTAACCCTTTAATAGGCTCACTACTGCAGGAGCGGCAAGATGTTATTGCGAGGATTGCTCAGCACTTGGAGCATATTGATCCAACAGCATCACGTATGCCCTCACAATCATTCAACATGCGTGACTCTTTGGTTCCTTCTAAAGTGTTTAGAAGTTCATATGAAGACAAAAATTTGTTGAAGAAAACCAAGGGTGACACCTCTGTTTCCATTTCTAATACAAAATTTTCTTTGTTAGAAGACTGCAATGAAGGGGAAAACTTAATACCTACTAAATCTTTTAGTTCTTTTAAATGCGATAGTAAAGTCAAGTCCTCTTTGAAACCTCAAATAAGAAGAAATCTGCATCAGGACAATCCTAGTGAAGTCATCCAAAGTACGCTTCAAGGCACACCGAACAGAGCCAGTAGTTTATTGGCTCCCTCAAATGTGTCTCATTGCAAACAAAATAACTTGGACTTGACAATCAGAGCGAAAAATACTCTTTCTGAGTGTCAGTTTAAGGAGCAAGTAATTAGCAATGGAAATGATAAATGGTATTCAAATGGCAACAGTATTGACAAACAGATTTGCACAGATAAGTTTAAGGAAAAAACAAAAAAAAATGAAAATTGTAATCCAGAATCTTTTAACAATCACCAATCTGAAAATTCTAAAACTAATGACTCAAAAATAAAAATTACTACATTGGAAATGTCTGGATATTTGAACAAACATGAAAACAAGTGTTCAAATAAAGACTCAAAAAGGCCTACAAGATGTGAGCAAAATATGCAACTTAATAGTATAGAAAATCATCTCAATAAAGATAATGAAGCTTTCAAATGTAAAAAGCCAGACCAACTGAAAAATGAACAGGATAAGAAAGAAGATCCAATTGATGAAAAAATTCAAAACTGTTGTCAGAGAGAGAGTATAAAAGACTATTTGTCTACGTGTGAACGACTGAAAAATACAGAGGTGTTGGTAGGTAATATATATAATTCTTAAATATCTGTTATGGTTTGAATTTTGTTTACAGGAGGTCTAGTTATTAAGGCCCCAGGTGCTCATTATTTATGGGACATATAGTCAGAAATAATAAAACTGCTATTGAACTAGTATTAATATCCATGCAAGTAACCACTCACTTAAGAGCAAATGCTAGGTAAATTCTTCCTGTTGTCATTTTTTGTTCATTTCAATTTTGTGAACAATTGCTAGAGAGTAAATCAGAGTCAGAAATAAAATTTATTTTAACTTAATGTATTATTTATTAGTTGTTCTGGCAGTATGCCCATTGTGTTATGCCACAGCTCAGCTAAGGATTTTAGGAATATAGTGAAATCACTAGGCTGTTGGTCAAAATACCTGGGTTCCAGTCTTGACTTCACAATTTGGCCCTTGAATGACCCTGAATAAGTCACATAACTTCTAAAAACCTGAGACTCCTTAATTTTAATTTTTTTAATTATATTTTATTAATTATGCTATTACAACTGTCCCAATTTACCCCTTTGCCCACCTCCAGACAGCACCCCCTATTCCCTCAGGCAATGCCCACACCATCGTTCATGTCTATGGGTCATGCTTATATGTTCTTTGCCTAGTCCATTTCCTATTCTGTACTTTACATCCCCATGGCTATTCTGTAACTACATATTTGTACTTCTTAATCCCTTCACCTCTTCACAGATTCCCTCACACCCCACTTCCATATAGCAACCATCAAAACCCTCCATATCCATGATTCTGTCTCTGTTCTTGTTTGCTTAGTTTATTTTTTAGATTCGATTGTTGATAGATATGTAATTTTTGCCATTTTACTGTTCATAGTTTTGATCTTTTTCTTTAATAAGTCTCCTTAACATTTCATATACTAATGGTTTGATGAATATGAATTCCTTTAGTTTTTCTTGTCTTGGAAGCTCTTTATCTGCCCTTCGATTCTAAATGGTAGCTTTGCTGGGTAGAGCACTCTTGGCTCTAGGTCCCTGCTTTTCATGACTTTGAATATTTCTTGCCAGTCCCTTCTAGCCTGCAGAGTTTCTTTTGAGAAATCAGCTGACAGCTTTGTGGGAACTCCCCTGTAGGTAACTAACTGCTTTTCTCTTGCTGCTTTTAAGATTCTCTCTTTATCTTTAACCTTCGACATTTTAATAATGATGTGTCTTGGAGAAGGCCTCTTTGCATCCATCTTGTTTGGGACTCTGTGTTTCCTGGACTAGCATGTCTATTTCCTTTACCAAATTAAGTTTCCTTTCATTATTTTTTCAAATAGATTTCTAATTTCTTGCTCTTTCTCCTCTTCTGGCAGCCCTGTGATGTGAATATTGTACCTCTTGAAGTTGTTCCACAGGCTGCTTATCCTGTCTTCATTTTTTTGGATTCTTGTTTCTTCTTTTTGTTCTGATAAGTTGTTTTTTGTTTCCCTATGTTCCAAATCATTGATTTGATTCTCAGCTTCTTTCACTCTGCTGTTGTTTCCCTGTAAATTATTCTTCATTTCATTAGTGAATCTTCATTTCTGACTGGGTCTTTTTTATGCTGTTGAGTTCCTTGAGCATCCTTATAACCAGCATATTGAACTCTACATCTGACAGATTGCTTATCTCCATTTTGTTTAGTTCTTTTTCTGAGGTTTTGATCTGTTCTTTCATTTAGACCATGTTTTTTTGTGTCCCCATTTTTGCAGCATCCATGTGTTTGTTTCTATGTATTAGGTAGGGCTGCTATGATTTCCTGTCTTGGTAGTATGTCCTAATATAGTAAGTGTCCTATAGGATCCAGTGGTACAGCCTCACCTTATCACCCAAGCTGAATACTCACAGTGTGCCCTTTGTTTGGGCTGGGTACATCCCATTCTTGTAGCTGAGCCTTGATTGCTGTTGGCAGGTCAATGGGAGGGATTTACCCAGGCCAGTCAGCTACAAAGACAGGCCGAGATTACTGGTCATCTACCTCCATCCTCTGTGGAAGATGAGCTGTGCAGGGGCAGGGTGGTGTTACTTCATCATGGTCTTTAGCTGTCCACTGGATCACGGGCTCTCAGGTTTCCCATGCACTGCAGGCCAAGGTCATCCCCTACCTCTGTTTTGCCTGGTGCCAACCTGCCTGGGCCATAAAGCAATCTAAGATATCTGTTCCTTGTGGTGAGCTTGGAGATTCCCAGGCAAAGCTAACTGTGAATCTATGCTGACTGCTGCTAGTGCCTGACCTGGGGCCACTTACCTAGAGGTACTGGTGCTGGGGACTCACTGAGACCAGCTGGTGCTTGTTTGAGAGGATTTAGGATGCTATAAAGCATGAGTCAAGACCAGTCATTCATGTGGAAAAGTCTCATTTAACAGCTTGGGTGGGCCCCTTATTCAGGTGGGGAGGAGTCTCAGGGATCTCCAGGGCAAGGTCAACCTTGTTAACCAGGTTGATGGAGTCTCAGATATGGCACCAGCCTGGCAGCTCTGTTGCTCTGTGGGAGGAGGGTTCGGAAAAGGGAGAGTGGCCTCTACCCGCCTTTCTGTGTGGGAGAAAGCTGTCCCCCAGCTCTCAACTTGATGCCAGACACTTCTCTTTCTCCCTGTATGCCACTGGTGTCTTTCAAGCTGCTACCCCAACACTTTAATCTTCCCAACACTTTAATCATGGGCTGGGGGTCTTCGTATGGGCCTAGGACTCCTTGCTTCTGAGTTATCCCTACCAAAGTTTTATCCACTGCATGTGGTTGTGGGACCAGCCCATTGTGTATCTGTGCCCTTTCTACCAGTGTGGATACATGTGGTTTCTTTAATTCTGTAGTTGTCATACTTCCATTCTGATTCAATTTCTAATAGTTCTGTGTGATGGTTGTTCTACAATTTAGTTGTAATTCTGATATGGTTGTGCAAGCAGGCAATCCTAGTTTACTACTGCTGCCATCTTGACCAGAAGCTCAAACTCCTTAATTTTAAAATAAGAATGTTGAGTCTCTTTTGACTCTCAGAGTTTGGTAACAATCAAACAATAGATCTTAATATATTTTGTGAACTTATAATGTACTATGTAAATAAAAGATTTATTTCCATTTTCTTTGACTTTCCACAAACAACTTTTTAACTGTAGAATATTGTTATTAGGCTCAAATTATATGTATTTCGCAAAGTAGTTTCACTAATTTTTATCTCCATTATATGGAAAACTTGATTCACACCTGACGGACCTTAGTTTTACCTTCTTTTTTACCTATATTTGTTTTGCTAGACAGTAGATTTTTTAAATTGTGCTGGGTTTGTAATTTATATTTTTAACAGATTTCACTTCTCTAACATACAGGTTTTATCAAATGGTAGTTTCCAATTTCTTAATACTATAATTGTTACAAAAACTTACCCTGGCCTTAAGAATATCAGTTTTCATGATCCTTTCTGGAACCTAATAGGGAGGCTTACACTGGCCATGGTATTTTTCAAGACACTAAAAATCATTTTATTCATGCACTTATTAAAAATTTAATTATACAGCATTTACTATGTGCCCGGCACTCTTCTGAGTGTTTTACCCATGTTGGCTTACTTTAATCTTTCCATTTCAAGATGAGGTGTTATGTTCTGTTATTAACTCCAGTTTACAAAGGAAGACCATAGGCCCAGAGCCTTTAAGTAACTTGCCCAGGGTCACAAAGCTAGTAAATAGTAGAGCCAGGATCCAGATTAGACTTTTCTGATTTTTATTCATGTGGTTTTTTTTTAATTTCTGATCTTTGGGGATAAACCTGTCTACATTTTAAATAATTAGCCTATTTCCTATCATCACTTCAAAAATATGGTACTGTGACAGCATTAGATATATTTTAAAATTCATGTTTATTATATTGCTGTATCATGTCCCTCCAAATTATATCTTCTGAGAATACCCCTCGATATTGCTACAGTTTTATATTTTAGAATATTATGCCATTTTTTTCTACCTTCCAGTACTTGTTTCTTCAAAAATGAAAAGAATCAACTATTAGCTTACTAGATGCTAGAATTTGAGTATATGACAATATGTTGATAAGATATTTGAACATACTTTCTTTAGAATATTAGAGTTTATTCAGCATCTGAGAAAAAAAACTTAGTATTTTCTGTATATGTGTGTGTATGTGGGGGGAGGGTGTAGAGATATAGATACAGATCACTAGCTTTACCACCAAGGATGTAATACCTCAGTACATATTAGAAATAAGGCCAAGGGGAGAGGGTGAAGGTGGAAGAGAGTATAAGGAGGATAAATAACAATGGAAAAAGTACAATAAAAAAGGAGTAAGTCTAAGACTAAAAAATATTACTGTTAAAATCTAATTCTTTTCTTAGCAGAGGGCTGTTCCACTGAAACATTCAAATGTCTGGCGCAAACATAATTTTCATTCCTTGGATGGAACCTCAACCAGAGCCTTTCATCCTCGGACTGGATTGCCTCTTCTGTCAAGTCCTGTAAGTATTTTTCTCTTATCCCATGTTGAGAACTTGAAGATATCTTAAGTGTTTGCATATCATTTATCAGCATCATTCTGGTGTAAAAAACATTATAGACTTCTATTCAATATGGTGGACTGAGTTGGTACAGGAAGGCCCCCTTCTCCTTCCCAAACACAGAAATCCTGGATAAAAACATAACTCATAAATACATAATATAGTATAAGAGGAATAAAGGTAAACCTCTGGATACTAACTCGAGCAAGTATGGCCCGCTGGAGTATCTGAGCATAAGACCGTGCTAGGGTTTAATGCCCCTGCTGGGATAGGAGTCAAGGCTGCAAGTCTGCTTCAGTCACAGTTGAGACCTAAAAACCAAACTCTTCATAAGACTAGAAACAGGTGAACCACCCTTACAGAAATAGGACAGGAGGGAAAAATTCACCCAATTACTTAAGGGTGCAACAGGGAGGTACATAGTGTGTGCAAAAAGAGCCCCCAAAAGAATTTTGACTTAAACCTAAGCCACCCATGGAAGGAATTCTGAATTTGCACTATGAGGTTCAGAGACATCTAGCTAAAAAGAAATAACCATAAACTAAATTGAAACATGTGAAATCCATTGAGTCCCAGCAGAAGAACCATGAAACTATCCCTCATCTGTAACCCATGGCACCAAGGATTTATTTTCATGGGAAATAACTCTTGCTGAAGATAACCTCAGAGGAAAAACATTACAACGCACCTTAAAGAATCAACAGGAGCTAGAAGTGGGAGAATTCACATTTAGGAATTCTGTTATCAGAGAAACCAAAAAGAGAATAAAAAATAATTCTGTTTAAAATGTTCCAAGATATAAATAAGGTAAAGACAGATGAAGATGAGAGAACATGTGGATTTGGAAAAAAAAAAAAAAACTAAATAGGAATTCTAAATGTGAAAAATGTTATAAATGAAGTATACACACAAGTGGACATACACATGTAGATGGATTAAACAGAGTAGAATTAGCTGAATAGAGATGTAGTGAATGAATTAGACAGATATTACAAAAGCACTTAGAATAATGTACAGAAAGGGTGAAATATAATAAAATATGAAAGAGCCATGGAGGATAAAATGTGATACTCAATATAAGTCTAGTAAAAATGCCAAAAGGAGGACTAGATGCAATAAGGAAAATGCAGTATTAGAAGAAATGAAGGTAGAGACCTTTCCAGAATTGAAGGAGGAGTTTAGACAGAAAATTTCATATTAAGTGCTGACTACAAACACTAACATGGTGTACTCACACAACTCTCAAAATATTGAGGTTGTCTAGACTTTCAGTAGCATCTGTTTTTTCTTACCACTTACACACCGATCACTCAGATACTTATACATACTTAATATGAATTCCAGAAACATCTGTCTAATTTGTATGTTGTTTATCGTTTTACCTTTAATTTACACTTGGGTCTTTCATTTTTAGGATATTTTGAATTAGATGGTGGTTTGTCCTAAGTGTAATTTGGTACTTCAAACTCCAGATGTAGTATTTTTTAAATCTTCCATCTGTGAAGCCCCAGGGCTCTTGGAAATGTGTAGGGTTGTGGGTATGGGCCGAGGAGCCACACTGCTGGTTGGGCCCCAGGCTCCCATTGCCATTTAATTCTGTTTTTCCTTTTATTTTAAAGCCGTAAGTCTTTTATTTCTGCTCCCACAATATACAAATATATAAAGTAAAAACGTCTTATATATTGGGATTCCATTTAGGATTTGAGTTTAGAAAAAACTGGTTTTGCTTCTTAAAAAAATCAAAACCTAGTAAAGGTGCCTTTGTTAATCATATTTTTTCCATACTAGTTAATAAAATAACATTAAAATAGTATGTAATAAAGAGCATGATTTTAAGTAAGCTGTGACAGGAAAAGTTTATTATTTTTAAAATACAATTAGGTTTAATTTGAAAGGTATTCTATCAATTCAAGAAAAAATTAGCCTTTTTAAATTTCACAAATGATTATTTTGACCTCAGGTTCCTCAAAGAAAGACACAGTCAGGTTGCTTTGATCTGGATTCTTCATTACTGCATCTGAAAAGCTTATCATCTAGAAGGTATTTATCTTAAAATTTATTTGTGTACATGAAATAGTATTACACAAAATTCTGACCTTTTGCAATAAATAATGTTGGCTCTAAATACAAAAATTGGACAGGAATCTTATTTTCCAATTGGTTTTCATTTTTAATCTGTTTTACACACACACAGCTACTAAGGAGAAATTAATACTACATATGGTCATCATAATAAACAAACTGTTACCATTGGTTTTAATATCTAGGTGGGTTTGTGTATTTTTGGTCATTCACCTCCCCTTTTGCCCTATACTCCCTTGCAAAAAGGCCTTAGCATCTGTTCCACGATGACATATAATACTGTCATTCTTCAGTCACATAATTTTGCTTTGTATTCTCAGTTTTAACTGAAAATGAAGACTGATAAAGGAGATTAAACTATTATATATTTCTAGTAGTAGATGCCACTATGTGGTATGTTATAAATTCCACCATGAAACCTTCCTGGATGTTAATATTTTTTTTTATCAAATATTATAACATTGATTATAAAATCTAATCAGGAATGTTAAACTAGATATTTTATATCTTAAAATTTGTTTACATTAATTTTTATTACGGCAGTTTAATTAAATTAGTTGGATTATCTTAATTTAGGGCAAAAGTAAATTAGAAAATATTGTAGTTAATATGCCCATTTGCTGATTTTTTTTTTTTTTTTACTAGTTCCCGGCCATGTTTAAACATTGAAGATGATCCAGAAATTCATGAAAAGCCATTCCTGAGTTCTAGTGCTCCACCTATAACAAGTCTTAGTCTCCTAGGAAATTTTGAGGTATGTTTTTTTGGAACTATTTTAAGAATTGAAGTTTCTTAAGCTAGATCCAGGGTATAATTTATGTCATTTATTTATGAAAGGGAAATAAATAAATGGGTTGTATTTTTCCAAAGTTTGGAAATCACCTTTCTTTCTTTTCTTTTTTTTTTCCTTTTCCTCCTATATTCATGAAAAATGAAGTTGGAAGAGTTATTAGCAGTGACATCTTAGAACTGGGTAGCTTGTAAAGGAGACAGAGGACTTAGATGAAATCAGGTTGGATTGAGGTATCTGTTACTTTAGCTGCAGGGTAGACTCGACTCTCCTTCTTACCTGATGAAATCGGCTCTGATACCAAGGAAGGATGATGGTGTGCTGATAGTAACCTCTTCATGGTCAAGGAGGTTGATTTTTTTTAAAAAGGTTTATTTATTTATTTTTAGGGGAGGGGGGAGAAAGGGAGAGAAACAACATTTGGTTGCCTCTTGTGCACCCTCTACTGGGGACCTGGCTCGCAACCCAGGCATGTTCCCTAGATTGGGATTCGAACCAGCAACCCTTTGGTTTGCAGCCTGGCACTCAATCCACTGAGCCACACCAACCAGGCTGAAATGTTTCTTACGCCTAGAAGGATAAACACTAAATTGTTAGAATGTTTATCTTAACAAGTGAGCTTGGGAGAGATGGATAAGCATCTTCCCTGCTGTTCATATTTCTGTACTTCTAAGTTTTCCTTAAGACATATTTATTTCTTGGTTAAAAGTTATTTATACGTATTTGGTTTTCTCTTTTGATGGAACTTTAGTATATGACCTAATAACAAGCTTTTGAGTGCTTCTCTGTAGCTAGCACCATGTATAGGCTCTAAAATTTCTGATACTATACCTGCTCTGGTCAAGTATATTATATTTACAGAGAAAAGAATAATATATTAAACAATCAGGTCTAACTAATGGTGAAATTCAGGGATAGTCGAGCATGGGTTGGAGTAGGGAAAGGAGGCCAAATTTTATAGGATGGTAGAAGATTGCTGGGGGAATGGTTAATTTCAGGTCAGATGAACATCTGAAATGAGGACGTGACAATGGAGCAACCTCTTTTCTAATGCCAGAATGCATAGTGATGTATTTTTTTAAATAGAAAATAAAATGAATGAGTTAACTGTTTAAACTTACAACTCAAAAATTAATTTGTCTTCCAGGAGTCTGTCTTGAACTATCGATTAGATCCTCTCGGCATTGTCGACGGCTTTACTGCCGAGGTCGGGGCCAGTGGTGTTTTCTGCCCCACACATTTGATTCTTCCAGTTGAAGTGTCATTCTACAGTGTTTCAGATGATAATGCTCCCTCTCCTTACATGGCAAGTATTTTTAACATTGTCTTTTTCTGCTAAAGTCAACCAACTTAATGACAGATGTCTTTAATTAAGTTCAAGGAGATTGAGGGACTACTTTGGTGCAATGCTTGAAAATATAAAGTAAGAGAAAATTGAAGGCTGAATAGAGACTAATGAATATACCAAGCAAAATGTTACCTCACACCTTCTTTCTGAGCTAGCTCTAAAAATAGATATCCTCTTCTGCATTTGGCAGTGGTGCTGAAAATTGTTTCTCTGTGATTTGAAAAAATAATGAAAAATTTGATTAGTGATTGAATCACTATAAATCCTCATCTTTCTAAGTTCACACAAATTCTCAAGTGCTTACTGGGCACTCTGCTCCCACAAGGATTGCCTTCACATGTGATCCTCATCTCAGTAGAGTTTAGGTAAAAATTTGGTGACCACGGCTTCTAATGAGGCCCATTTATCCACCTTCTCCTGTTTGGTTTGTCTTTGGGCCAATTTATTCTAATTCTAGGGTTCTTTAAAATATTAGTTATTTCTGACTGTGTACAAATGTTTTACTGGAAAGTAAGATAGCTAAGGGGAATCAGAGCACAGTTTTAAGCCTTACAATCCTATGATTTCATCTTTCCCATTTTTTATTCCAATGGATTAAGGATAAAATAAGCCTTCAACTGCAAAAATGGTACCGAGTCCTGGAGTATGATTAGTATCAGCCCTTTTCCAAAACACAAAGAGGGAGAAGTGGCTAGCAATGTAAGTCTGTAAAAGGTTTATAGGGACAGTATCAAATACAGAGGTAGAGCTGGGCTTTCATGTTTAGTCTTACTTTGAGAAATCCGAGGTATATATTGCTGCAGGCACAGAAACATACAGCTCTCATCTTGCCACTTGAATGTCCCAGCTACCACCTAGCCCAATGCTTCCTCTCCCCCGTCTTTTAGATTTTTAAGGACATTAATAACTGTCTTTTGTTACTAATAAAAATTGTGAAAAGGGAATTTACATAATTGAGAAATAACAGAGGAAGGAAAGTTTTACTTTTGGGGGGACCTGATATAGCTTAGTCATTGTTTGGCATAGTTTGCTCAAGAAAGCCTTACTCCATTCCAGAGGTGAGCATTTTACTCAAGATCCTGATCAGCATTTCATGCTTTGATAGAAAAGGCATGCTGGTGTCTGCTCATTTATTGGAAGCTTTCTTTTCCCAATAATATTTACACTTATGTATCATAATCACAATGATGCACAACATTGGTTATTATGAAAAACAAGGCCTACACCTTTACAAACCTGCCCCTATCATTTAAGCCACCAATTTTATTCATTTACTATAGAAAGAGGTATACACTTTTCTAGTATAATTCTTGGAAAAATAGCTGCTAATTTGGGGTAATTAATATAATGGAAGGTACCCCTTGAGATAAGTCCAGTATCAAGATAAAAGTGTATTATACTAGAATGCTTACAATATAAGAATATGAATGTGAAGATCCCATTTTGCTTTACTAGGAAGAACATCAGGAAGTCTCATCAGTTTCACACATTCTCCTAATACATAGTGATAGACAGTTGAAAGGTGAGGTCTAAAATGCTGTGATCTGTCATCAGTGTGTAGAGTCCGGATGACCGTCAGGATGGCTCAGAAATAAGATAAACAAGTGAACTGGCTGGAAATCAGCTCCAGTAACTATCTTTAAGTGAAATTTATGAGCAAGAGGTCATTTCTAAAAGCAAAACAGCATTTACCCTTGACCTTGGTTGACATCTGAAAAATAAAGGATCAAGAGATAAAGGATTTTGTCATTCTGTCTCCAGAAAGTACACACAAATGGTTATGGATTATGAAGAAATACTGGAAAGAGTTTAAATCAGGTTATTAAGCTAGTCTATTCTTAAAGAATCTCTGATTCACTTCTTTCTGGTAATATTCTTCAGTAAACTTTCCATTATGTAATTTTTTTCTAAGTCCGTTTATTCATTAGAAATGGGTTTCCTTCCCAAATGGTGCAGTCCAAATTTTAGACCACACATCTTTCCTATTGTAAATTAATAAAATTAATCTTGTTCTTCAGGGAATCTTATGTATATATTGGTAATTCCATCTGTTTTCAAAGGACTGATCATATTTTGATAAGATAATATATATCACAGACCAGCAGAGCTGAGACACCAAACTCCTACTTGTTACTGTAATAATAACCTTGGGACCTCTCATTATAAATTGCACAAGTGACTTACAAAGTTAAAATTTTAGTGCAGAAAGTTTGTATAGAAGTGGTACAGGAATTTTCATTAAATAATTCCTTGAAGATTAACTCAAAGCCATGTAATATCTCTCTGCAATTGGGTGTCAGTGGTAAAAATGTTCTTCCAGTGTTGTATAATATGGCAACTTTCCACAGTCTAGAAACTATTACATGGTGGAACCAAGCAGGAAGGTCTAAAGCAGGTGTGCCAGTAGCAAATGCATGGTATAACTTGTGTTATCATATTAACAGGTCATATATTATTTTCTTCTATTTGTAAGTGACCAAATTAAGATAAACTTCTTTCTGTTTTACCTAGCTTTGTATATTCTCTTTTCTACAATAATTTGAGAATAAGTTTTTGTATAAGGTTTGACTCAATTTAGTTTATCTTAACCTTTCTATTCTATCCTCAAATGCCAGAAGTACAGTAACTTTTACTGTATAAAAATATTGATATGCTGACCAATTAATTATTAAAATAAAAATACAATAATAATAGAATTCTAATAATTTCTCAGTTCCTTTCTAATTCCTGATTTACCAATGCCACACTGGTCTTAACATGGCTTAGATAAGTATTGCCTTAAACTTTAAAGTTTTTTTAAAAATCTGTATTCTTTCTTTATAAATTTATTTAGTTACTATTATCATGTTCTGAAAGCTATTATAATTGCCATATATTAAAGGAAATATAGGCCTGGTAGAAGCTTTTTAAAGAGTTTTTGTTTATTTATTTTTAGAGACTAAAGAGGGGAAGGGAAGGAGAAAGAGAGGGAGAGAAACTCCGAATTGGTACCTCCTGTATGCTCGCAATGGGAGACCTGGCCCCAGGACCAGGCATGTGCCCTGACCTGGAATGGAACTGGTGACCTTTTGGTTCACAGGCTGACACTCAATCCACTGAGCCACACCAGCCAGAGCAGCTTGCTGGTAGTTTTTGCTTCACCAGTGTTCCTTTATTTGTTTAGGGGAGGGTGGCAAGGAAGAATAGTAATATATTGCTTAGAGCATTGTGATTATAAAATATTTATATATTTTTTTTAATTTTTTCTTTCTGGAACTAGGAAGAAGAGGGGCAGTATATGCCACTGAATTTTCATATAGAGCAGGTTGTAAGAGAGAAAGTGTTAAAAGCTTTGTTGTTTTTTCATTAGGGATGCAGTTTATCTATATGCCGTTTTCATGTTCTAAATGACCATGTGATAAACCATATTTCTCAAGAACCACATTTCTTCTCGGTGCCCATTTCCATGAACATTTCCCAGTATTTAACATGTTAACTTTATAGTGTGGTGTCAAGAGCTGTTCACTTGGAGTTGTGATATTTCCATATTACAGTCTCTTTTTTCCTTTTATCTTTTTCCACTCTGTTTTACTCAGCCTCCCACCCCACCCCTGCCCTTGCCTGTCTTTCAAACACACAGATGTTGCCTAGTGGAACAGTCTGTTTTATATTTATTTTTAGATAATGTTGACATGTTTTGGCATGCACAACATAAAATGATGGGATACGAAATGTAGAGCATACAGTTTTTCTGCTTAACTATGTTAACTACTGCAAAGGAAAGTTAGCACAGTTTAAACAAATGAATGAGCATTCTTTTCTTACCATTCTCTGAGAATCTCCATATTTTGCCATATATAATGCACACCCACAGTTCTGTGTGCCTTATAACGGAGTTATTATGCCCATGGTATGTAATCATTATACCCATATATAATGCATATCCTTCTTTTCCCCTCAAAAATTCGGACAAAAAAACTGCACATTATATATGGCAAAATACAGTAAGTATCACAATCACCACCTGTCGTCATTTGATTATTCTGGTTATCTAGAAATTGTCACACAATCAAAGCTTCCCTTGTTTTAATTTATACTTCTTCCCCATTTGGGAACTGTTGCAATTATTAGAACATCCTTCTCATAAAACTATGTTATATAACCCAGCAGTGCTTCTCAGATGTATGTATGACATCATCTGGGAAATCTTGTTAAAATGCAGACTTGATTTGGTAGATCTGGGGAGAAGCCAGAAATTCTGCATTTCTAACAAGTTCACAGGTGATGCTGATGATGCTGGTCTGTCTCTAATGCATATGTCTGAAGAATTGACTGGACTTTTGGCTAAGACTTAGGTCCTTCCACATTCTTGACTTTTTATATGTCCAAAGACTAAAAGAATATTTTTCTTCTTCAACTCCTTCCTCCTACATGATACAAGGAAATCATCTTAATCACTTCCCTTTATCCTTTCAGGGAACTTCTTACATCTATATCTTATATTTTAATAGAAATTTCAAACAGTATCATGTTATATAGTTGTTATTTATTTTGATATATTTATTTGTTATCTATTATACATTTGATGTTATATATTATTTATTGCAATGTCTCTGGGAAGAACAATAAACTGTTTTTATACCAGTGGGACCCTCACTATTTCATACTCATAGAATGTATCTGTATTAATGCAATGTGAATGTTTTTCCATACAAATAGAATTCTGAAATTTTAGTAACTACATGGTTTATTATTATTTTAGTCTTTTATATACATATGCATCAATTTGTACTCAATTTGTCTTCTTTTATTTCAAGGGTGTGATCACTTTAGAGTCCCTTGGTAAAAGGGGTTATCGAGTACCTCCTTCAGGAACAATACAAGTGGTATGTGTTTTATAGCCTACAATTGCAATAATCATTCTCTCACATACATATAGAACTTAGCCCTTTCTCCTGCTACTGCTGCCGCAACAACTTTGGTAAGTAACAGTGGGGCTGCAGCTTTCTTTGGAGTTTCTCTGCTCTGCCCCAGGAATGACCATTTGGGGCCTCCATAAAAGGAAAGCATTAATAAGCTAATTAAGGTGAATGCATTAGAAAAAAATAGTATTATGACAGTTTATAGAACTTAAATAGAGCTATTTTCAATAAAATCAGAACCAAACAATACCGGTGTCTTGTTTAAAATAGTAAGCCAGATTGAGACCTACCTATTCAAAGTGAGACCCCAAATATTTGTATTGCTTTAGCAGGACAACTTGGAAAACAAAATTATATTATCCCTAGGGTAATTTCTAAATAGATGTAATGATGGTTACACAAAATGTAGTCTGACAGATGTAGGAACAGAGAAGGCATGTTTCCTGTCGACAAGGTGTTGATCTAGTTTGGGTTCAAGAGAACTCTTCTAGCCCCAGAGCAATCCTTCATCATCCTTGGTTTAAGGTTCTCAGGAGAGTAATTTGATATAAAGGCCACTTTGCCACTGAGTTCATCTTCAAGTCAGATCCAGGATAATCTTGAAAGCCCAGAAGTCTATCTGTTACAGAGTTGGCCTTGCACATTAAAAAGAGTCTCACTGATGTATGTCACTTCTACCTCAATAAAGCTAAATTTTTTTTAAAAATCTAGTGAGTTCCTCACACTTAGGATCGGGTATAATCCAACAAGCCTTTTGATGACCTTTAGCTTCATCAGACCACTTTCACTCCTCACCTTTGTCCCAGTACAGAAAAGGAGTCCACACGGTTGCTTATTGCATATCACACAGGGGTGAAGCATAGCACCATGCAAACACGTACATATATGTAACTTTTACTCAGGAAGAATCACTACATATCAAAGTATAATTTATGTTGAATGGAAATCTTGAACTAGAAGAAGGATAATCAACTGTTCTCTTGCCTCTGGCTGTGTAGCTCATGTGAAAGTATGAGTCACTGGAAAGCTAACTGTCAGTTGTCATAATAATGAAGCATAAACACAAAGGCGGCACATTTACCTCTTGTTTGAGGACTGCCAACTTTAATGGTTACTTTTAAATATGAAATTTAGGTATGTCTTTAATTTGGTATGTAGTTTAATTATGTGTAAACATGGTTTGAACTCCTGGCTTGCTAGTTGCGTGGTTTGTTGGATGTATTATCCTTAATCTTTAGACTCACTAGATTTTAAAAAGTTGGATCATAATATTGATATATTTCTCATTTTGATTCAGTGAGTGATGTCCAGTGCCACGGATGAGCTTCAGAAAGCATGGGCACCAAGTTACCTATTGATGTGTTGGTAATTTGGTTAAAGTCAGAGCAGCACCTTGGGATTTTGTTTGTAAATTAGTATTTTTAAAACTAGTATTAATTCAAATACATATTTTGGTCTATTTATGATATTGATGATTTTTAAAAGTGTCACTGCAGTTTTTGAAATGAATCCAATTATGAAAACACAAAGTTTTATTTAGTCTAACATGTAACTAATAGTAATGAACTTTATTTTCTAAACTTAAAAGCATTTCAAATAAGAAAAATTCTTTTTGAGAACATATTTGTATTTTTATTTTTAATAAAATTGCTTTTAATATAAAATTACTTTCAATATAGGAAAGATTTTAGCTTATATGAATTTAAGTAATATTTTCAGTGTTAAATATCCAAAGAGAATATATTTTAAATTTTATAACCATATGTACCTAAAACACCAAAAAGTCTAACTTTACCAAACTTTTATTTTTTTAAATTTCTATTTAGTCACTATAAAGATGTGAGGAAAATTAAAATTCTATTTTATGAAATCTATAGGCACACTTTAATGAAGCTAATTTTTGAAATAAATGAACTGGAATGTTTTAAAACAATGAGGATATATTTTGCTTAACCTAGTGGAACGGTTTCTTAAAATATGAACAAGGAGTAAAAGCTATATATTGTCTATTATTAATATGAAATTTGTGACTAAAGATTTAGATTGTTTTAGGATTTTATGTTAAATTAAAAATATTAACTGAACCATTTTTTAAAATATTGAACATCAGCCCATAAACTTCTGAAATCTCATTAACTTTAGTCCCCCAAACTGAATTATATCCACTGGGATTAATTTATTATTTAAAAATCTTTTTTTATTGGCACAACCATTTTGAGTAAAACCAGTAAATCACCATTTAAAAAAATTCTTTTTTCTATATTGTTTCTTCAGACCTTATTTAATCCTAATAAGACTGTGGTGAAGATGTTTGTTGTGATATATGACTTACGAGATATGCCAGCCAATCATCAGACATTCCTGCGACAAAGAACTTTTTCTGTGCCGGTTAAACACGAAATGCAGAGAAGTGTTAATAAAGAGAACACTCGGCATACAGAGGAACGGTTATTGCGCTACCTCATACATCTGAGGTAATGTTTACAATGAAAGTAAAAATGTTGCTTTATAGAACAACTCTAAAATTTTAGGCTTATTTTAAAAACTGTCACTGACTAGACCGGTGTCCCTTGGAATTTGCTTAACTCAGAAACTCTGATAATATGCCATGATGCAGAAAACACATGGCATGTCTTCCTGCAGTCATTACTACTTCCGGAATTAGAGGGGTTGTCATTTATAGCTATAATACAAATATTTCATATCAAAACAAATGCTAAGTCTGGGGCAGTGAGATACATTTTATTAACCAATTGCTGTCCAATAGAGTTATGATGTGAGCACTATATATATAGTTCTGTAGTTTCTAGTAACTACATTTTAAAATGTTAAGAAAAAGGCCCTGGCTGGTGTAGCTCAGTGGATTGAGTGCGGGCTGCGAACCAAAGCATTGCAGGTTTGATTCCCAGTCAGGGCACATGCCTGGGTTGCAGGCCATGGCCCCCAGCAACTGCACATTGATGTTTCTCTCTCTTTCTCTCTCCCTTCCCTCTCTAAAATAAATAAATAAAATCTTTAAAAAAAATAAAATAGAATTAGAATTACCTTTCATTTAAAAAAAAAGAAAAAGGAAAGATTAATAATATATTTTATTTAACCCATATATCCAAATGTCATAATTTGAATGTATAATCAATATAATACTATGAGTGATACATTTTATATTCTTTATTATAATAACATAATAAGATATTTGATTTTTTTATTATTTACACTGAATACTTAAAATCAAGCATGTATCTTACATTAACAACACAATTCATGTTAAAAATTTTTATTGATGGTTTTCTTTTAAAGAAAGAAAGAAACATCAATTAGTTTTTCCACTTATTTACAGATTCATTGGTTGATTCTTTTTTTTTTTTAGGATTTTATTTATTTATTTTTAGAGAGAGGAAGGAAGGGAGAAAGAAAGGGAGAGAAACATCAACATATAGTTGCCTCTTACACATCCCCAACCGGGGACCTGGCCCACAACTCAGGCATGTGCCCTGACTGGGAATTGCACCAGCAACCCTTTGGTTCACAGCCTGGCACTTAGTCCACTGAGTCACACCAGCCAGGGACCATTGGTTGATTCTTGCATGTGCCCTGACTGAGGATCAACCTTGGTATATCAGGATGACACTAACCAGCTGAACTACCCAGCTAAGACTATAGCACAATTTAGTTTAGACCAGCCATATTGCAAGTGCTTAATCACCACATGTGGCTAGTGGCTGCTGTTCTAGACAGGAAAGTTATTAACTTTCATTCATTCATTCCATGAATATTTATGTTAGGCCTGTTTCTAGGCACTAGGAAACAGCTGTGACAAAATCTCTGTTCTCATAGAGTTTATATTTCTAGTAATTCCTTTAGAAATATCTTTTCTGCTGACTCTTATTACCAAGCTCACAGCTGTAGGTTGTGAGAAACCACTTCTTTGCCCTTGAAGTCCAAGTTGCCAGCATCCTAGAGTAAGGTTTTCAGACCTGAAATCCTTATAGCTTTCAGGATTAATGAACAAGTCTATTTGTTAAGAGAGAGCTCAGTAGGCTTTTGCCTGTAACTCTATTCCTAATATTTTTCTGATGCCTTTTATAGTAAGTGCTCCATCACACCAATGACAGTAATTCATCTTAGCTGAACTCCTTATTCCAAGAGCCCTATTCATCAGAAGGCATCTTACATCCAGGGCCCAGACAGGGCCCGGACACAGGGCGTCTTTAATCTCTTACTGATGGTGACCACCCGCTATCTTTCAGCAGATTTGCTTTGTGGTGATTCTAGAGTGCATAAGGAGTCAGCTGTATACTTAAGTCCCATACTTGAAAATGTCCGTTAAGTTCATTGGGTTCCCTCCACCTCCCCCACAGCACTGCTTAATTGGTACTTTTATTTGGGGTCTTCTGCCTGATGTTCTGCAACCTAAGGACATGTTGAACCAGCACAGTATATTTAAACCGAACTTTATATTACCTGACATCAGCCTCTTGGAAATGCTGAACAAATTGTGGGAATGAAAAATATACCAAAACAGACTTGGAAGATTTTTTTTTTTTTTTAAGAAATGGTATAAAATAGCAGACTATAAGAATTGCTCCCAGCCCAATGTAAGAAAAAGATTCAGCTCTCTTTAAACTTTCATTTGATACCATTTCTCTTGAAGTTTTAATAACCGTAGCTATAGGTAACCAGCATTTACCAAAGTAAAAATCAACTATCCCTGCTTTTATAGTCCCTACTTAATGATTAGGTACTTTAAGTGCTCTAAAGAAACCTCTTTGCAAAGTATGGCATACTTCCCAAAGTTCACCATGTTCTCCCTCAGATTGAGATCATGAAAAACTTCAGAGAAAAGAAAAGAGTGAGATAGTCACAGGGGTCTGCTTTAATATACACAACTGACCGCCAGATTTTTCAGCTAATTTAGGAATGAAAAAACGCAAACCCAGAGAGTTTGTCCTGGTATGCAAAGGGAAAACTAGAGAAATTAGCACCAACGGCTCTGTTTCACTCTCTGCTTATATGAGTTTTTATGATTAAAGATTCCAGTGCTGTGTTATGCTATAAATATTAATTAGCAGGGGATAGAAACTATTCCATATACAGTTTAGATAACCATTTTCATTTCACTGCTAACTTTTTAAATGATTTTTAATAGTGATTAGGCTTCATTTAGCTGCTGCTGATGATAGCAGTCCTTTCTCTACCTGTGATTGTCCTCAAAATGTGAAAACCTTCAGTGGCAACTTTTCAAGTGTGGAATCAATTTTAATGTACTCAAAATTGTGGGGGGTCAAATTGTGTGAAGTTACCAATCTGTGTGGCTAAGAGATGCTAGAGCGGCAAAGCCCAAATGTAGTGTAATCGGCCGTTGTGGACTGAAAGTTGACACTGTAGGTGAGGAGAGGTGCACGTGGTGTCAGGGGTAAAAGGTATAAAATCAAAAACATGGATATATTTATAAAAAATTGTGTATGCTTATGTGTTTAAACTTCAGTCACCTTCAAAAATTTCCATTTAATGCAATATACCTATCAAGACATTTTTTTCCACTGCTCAAAACAGTTTTTGAACTTGTCAATTTTGACGTCTTTTACTGCTTGTGTCATTTTTGGTGTCACCTCTTCCACACTGGCAAAACGTTTTCCTTTGAGGACTTTTTTTATCTGGGAAACAACAACAAAAATACGTCACTCAGGGCGAGACTGGGTGAATAGGGAGGGTGGGGCATGGGGGTTTTTGGTCAAAACTGCTGAACACTCAGTGTGGTGTGGGCAGGTGTCCTCATAAGTCACCCACCGTGAAATGGGAAAACACATTGAAAGAGTCTTAAAAAAAAAATTCATTGAGGCCAAACTCAGCCTCTCACAACAATACCAGATAGTACACTGATACAGATGGGTTCCTGGAACACTCAGTCAGTGGAGGAAGCCTGTATTACAAGGGGTATACCCTCCAGAAGATAATTCTGGCTTTCTTTGGATCCACCCTCTTCATATGTGCCAGATTCACAGAAGGAAGCATCTCTGGCATTGTACAAGGGAAAGGGGAGTGTGAAGTGTTTAGGGAATAGTAAGGAAGAGGCACTTAAATAGCAACACATGCTTTGGCAATAGAAGACTTTTAATATCTTGTTAGAAGTTACTTTCAATGTAATATTGTGGCCAGACTAATTCTTTCTACCGTTAAAATTCAATTATTTGGGGGGCTTGGTTTTGGTTTGGTTTTTCCAACAAATCATTCCCTAAATGATGCATCTTTTTGTTTGTTTATATAGGTTCCAGAGTTCTAAATCTGGAAAGATCTACCTCCATAGAGATGTACGTCTCCTGTTCTCTAGAAAGTCAATGGAAGTTGATAGTGGTGCTGCATATGAACTCAAATCTTACACTGAATCGCCAACAAACCCTCAATTTTCACCAAGATGTTGATAAGGACTGACAATGTACCAGTATTTGCTCAGTACCCAAGTTTGAAAGTGAAAAGTAGCGTAGAACGGAGTGTACCAAATTAACAACCAGGAGAGTGGATCCTCTCCTGTTTTCCTGGACCAGTTTTTATTAAAGGATTCCTGGAATGAGATCCACATATTCCAAGTAGACTGGAAACACTCATGTCCTAAGCCTTTTTGTACTGTTGAAACCACTTCATGGGACATGTTGCAATAGCAAAACCCTCGTTAGATTAGTGTTTACACATTTTATTTCTCAGTTATTTAATATTTAATGTTTTCCTTAATACTCGAGTGATATTTGTCTCTAGTGTTCTGATGTAGCACAAATCCTATGTAAAATCAAACTATGTATTTTTGATGTTAATGTTGAGATCTGAAATATATGCATAAGTCTTTAATTCTGTGTGATGTGTTTTAAGTACTATTCATTTAAGTTAATGAAAATGAGAAGGAAATGTTGAGCTTCTTTAAGATTAATGCACTATGCAAGCATGTGTACTTTTTATATGTCTCAAGTGTAGTTCTTACAACTCCCCTTCCAGGTTGCTGTCTCACATGGTAGCCCTTCACCATCCTGTATTGGCAGTGAAGTGTGGACTAAGCTGCTTCACCTTCCCCCTGCAAGTTCAGATTATCATGCCCATTCATGTTCCTTCTAGAATCCCTTATCTTCAAAACAGTTTTATTTTTCCTTAATCACTACTAGAGAGGCTTTACATTAAATTGCTGTCCAGTGCTACATAACTTTTGCAAATGGTTAAAAGAATATGTACTTTGAAAAGATTAGTATTTATACTGTAAATATATGCAAAAAACAAAGAAATGTGTATTTGGCTTTTATTTTTAGATAAAACATATGTGTGATTGAGTGAATTTCTGATAGCCATCAGACAGTTTCTATTCTAGGTTTATAGCTGACAAAAATTGATGGGGAGATGTCTTGAGCCTTGTCCTAATTTACTTTCTTACTCAGGGTCATAATGAAACACATTTGGCAACTGGGAAAACCACCCAGTAAGGGAACTTGACTGAGTGCATCAAAAGCCTTCTTTTTGTTCCCCTCAAAAAGGAAGATGTTTGCTCAGGGACAGTGAGCAACAGCAGATCAGATAACAAAACAGAAATACTGGGACAAAGCTGCAAGTGCAGGTTAGAAAATGGGTACCATTCATGTAGGGCAGATCCGAGAGACCTAGGAATCTAGAACCACATGAGCAGTATGGAATTTGAGACTGGAAGGTCTTTATTTTGGAACCTGGCTAATGGGTAATCTATTCAAGAAAATCTGGACAGATGATGAGTGTGGGTTGGCCAGCAAGAAGCCTCTTATAAATTTATATTTAAGATACCAGAAGAGAAAAGGCTATTTGTACTTTGTAAAAGTAAAAAAAAAAAGTATTCATTCAGTGGCACAAATTTATAAAGATCGTTCTCAATCATCAGACTGTATGGAAATAGCATGAGATTGAGACCCAAAAGGTTTGGATTATAATCATAGCTCCAACGGTACCTGATGGGATTGACTCCCAAGAATCCCCTAACCTTTCTGGGTCTGTGTGATTGAGAAGATGGGGTGAGACAGTGTTCATGTTCCTTTTCTTCTTGAATTCTGTCATATAATTCTTGGAATGAGTATTTTAGTACACATATCTAGACTTCTTATACATTGAACAAAAGTTAATATTGATAATTTTATATAAAATTTGGGCCCTGGTTGGTGTGGCTCAGTGCATTGAGTGCCGGCCTGTGAACCAAAGGGTTGCTGGTTCAATTCCCAGTCAGGACCCATGCCTGGGTTGCGGGCCAGGTCCCCAGTAGGTGGTGTGCAAAAGGCAACCACACATTGATGTTTCTCTCCTTCTCTTTCTCCCTCTCTTCCCCCTTCTTTAAAAATAAATAAATAAAATCTTAAAAAAAAAAAAAACTTGGAAAACACAAAGTAGTTAAAATACCAAATGCCTTAAAATTTTTTTTGTAACTTACTGCTTCTTTGGCCCTGGCCAGTAGCTCAGTTGGTGAAATAGTTGTCCCAATACAGCAAGGTTGTGGGTTCAGTTCCCAGTCAGGGCACATAAAAGAATCAACCAATGAGTGGATGTTCCAATAAGTGGAACAGCAAGTTGATGTTTTTCCCTTTGTCTTCTCTCTCTCCCTCTCTCCTTGCCCCCTTCATCTCTCTAAAATTAATTTCAAAAATTTATTGTTTCTTTGACCTTTCCAATAATCCAAAAATAAGAAATGTATATTGTATGAAAATGTCTTTACATGGCAACCACATTGTAATTTTTACAGAATTCTTTCTACTACATGGTTTTCCACCTTTCTGGGCACTTTTTTAAGAAAATTTCAAAAAGATTGAAACTTCTGGGTGCACGTTGTACTCTTCTAGGCAAGCTTGTGCAAGGGAAACGTGCTGACATTTTGTCACTCTACTTGGGATCATTTTTGCCCATGTTGTTTTCCCCAGTGAGGTGTAGTCACCCAGCACCTATCTGCTCTCACTTGCCCTGGTACCCTATTGTAATGGTTCTTTTCCACCATTCTTTTGTTACAGGTAGAGATTTTACCACGCTTTGTACATCACTCCTTTGTATTCACTGATTATGTCAGCAGATTGAGTGTTGACATGCAGGTATAGATACCAGCAGACAGTTGTCGGTGCTACTACCTATGGTAGATAATAGAGATTTCCTCACTTCAGGTTCATTTGGCAGTTTTACAGACTAATGAGTCATAACTGATAACTATCTTTAAGAAGGAACTCCAGAATTTCTTAGAAGAGAATGTGAAATATTAATAAATTATGAAATGGGAACTGGCTGGAAGGCACTCGACAGAAGGATCCTCTCTTCCGCCACTTCCTCCACTAGCTGTCAATCCCACAGGGTTAAAGAAAGGAAACAATTTCCCCTTCAAAATCTTCATCCTTGGGATGCCCACTCTGCTCTAATTCATTTTGTGAATGAAGTAGTGAATCTTTTTAAAGTTTAATTTTTAAAAAACATTTCATTTATTTTTAGAGGAAGGGAGGGAGAAAGAAGTTGAGAAATACTGATCAGTTGCCTCTCACAGGCCTGCAACCCAGGCATGTGTCCTGACTAGAATCGAATGCGTGACCTCCTGCCTTGCAGGATGACATCCAACCAACTGAGCCACACCAGTTAGGGCAAAAGTTAATTTTAAAAACTTACCCAATGCATGCCCATTACAAAAATTTTCATACTTCATAATTATATAAACTAAATGTGAAAGTCCCTCTGTCTGCCTTCTAGCTATCGCTACAGAGATGGTCACTAAAATTTTGCTATATAACTCCATCTGGTCTAATAGACCTAGGAACAAACACAGCATCAGTTTAGACAGGGAGTAGGCTTTTCATCACAATAAGAATCCCCTCTCAATCCCTAAGACTCCTGGAATCAGCCTATTCTCCATCATGAATTACCTGTGAGAGATATGTCTTAAACTTGGACACTGGGAGGTGGAAGAGAACACGATACCTACCTTGTGCCAGACACTAAAC
Organism: Tonatia bakeri; assembly: GCA_004024845.1. Taxonomy (NCBI): domain Eukaryota; kingdom Metazoa; phylum Chordata; class Mammalia; order Chiroptera; family Phyllostomidae; genus Tonatia; species Tonatia bakeri. The sequence goes on along the minus strand of PVIA01000505.1, from coordinate 77,147 downwards.
AATTTATTTAATAATTAAAGTCAGACTTTAGAAACAGCACGAATGTATTCTACCATGAAAAAAAAGGAGCTTGAAGAGATTGCTCAGGGTCACACAGTAAACAGAAGAGCCAGGGTGGATGAGATATATAACAAGGTAATGCTCATTAATCATTAGGGAAAGAAAGACTCATTTTTAAAAAAAGACTTTAGGATAGGAACGAATGTCCTAAAGCAATTCAGGAGCCAGTCAACTCAGATTGTGGTCAGGAAACATGCAAATATAGTTGAGAGAAGTTTTAGAAACATTGTGGCAAATACTTATTTTTTAATGTTATTTTTTAAATTTATTCATTTTTAGAGAGACAGGAAGGAAGGGAGAAAGGAGAGAAACGCCTCTCCCATGTCCCCAGCGGGCACCTGGCCCACAACTCAGGCATGTGCCCTGACCAGAAATCAAATTGGTGATCTTTTGGTTTGTGGCACAGTGCTTAACCAACTGAGCCACACCTGTCAGGGCATGGCAAATGCTCTGAGATTTTAATTTTTTTAAAAAAAATCTAAAGGGATAACATTTTTTAAAAGATTTTATTTAATTTTTACAGAGGGGAGGGAGGGAAAGAGAGGGAGAGACAAAGAGAGAGACAGAGACAGAGAGAGAGAGAGAGAGAAACATCAATGTGCGGTTGCTGGGGGCCATGGCCTGCAACCCAGGCACGTGCCCTGACTGAAAATCGAACCTGCGATGCTTTGGTTCGCAGCCCATGCTCAATCCACTGAGCTATGCCAGCCAGGGCGAGATTTTAAAATTTTAAAAATCTCTTTTAGACCCCACTGTTCAGTGTTCTTAGTTCAGCATGTTTCTTTTCTAACCTTTTCCGTTCATATGAAGGTCTGTCATCTCACTAAATCCCAAGAGAAGTGGCATCCTCCACTTTCTAGGTTCTACTTCCAAAACTCAAGTTGTTGAAACAGCTTTTTACAGTTAGCTGACCTGCTTATTCAGGTAAGTTTCCCCAGGCTTTGCTCACAGAAGTTGCCATTTCTCCTCAGGGTTTTGAGAACTCCATATCTTACTTGCTTTCCCTGAGTTGACTTCCAGTCTCTTCCTGTATCTTCATTAAAAATGTAATCTGCTCTTGATATTTGCTATAATATCAGGAATGATGCTTCCTCTCTCAGATGTTTGAAGAATGGAGTGGGGTGGGACATAATCTCATATTGTTTACTCAGATTCCTACCAACTAAACCTCACAAAGATCCCTGATCTTTTTTAAAGGTTTTATATACCTACCAGATTCTAAGCCCTCAAAATCCTGTGCACGTGTGCATCAGAACCACCAGGTGGAGCTTGCTAAACATCAACTCTTGGACCCTGCTCCAGACCTAATGAGAAACTCTGTCAATAGGGTTCTTAGTGGTTGTAATCCCTGTGGCCAATTTTAAGTATAAATTTAAAATATGGTTTCTCAGTTGCATTAGTTACATCTCAAATGCTCCAAAGTCATATATGGCTAGTGACTAGTGTGTTGGATAGCACAGATACAGAATATTTCCATCATCACTGCAAATTCTATTGGACAGCACTAATCTAGAATATATAGATGGCAATTGAAACTATGACGGTGGAATTGATTTCCTGGAGGTGTAAAACAAAAGGAGGCGGGGTTCCAAGAACAGAATTGTTAGAATTTTACCATTAAGAGACAAGTAGACTCAACAAAGTAGATTAAGACAGAATGGCCAGATTCTTTGAAAGGAGAATCTTATTTAAAATTGACTTTTAGAGAGGAAGGGGAAGAGAGAGAGGAACATCAGTTTTTTTGTTCCTCGTGTATTCATGGTGGATTCTTGTGTGTGCCCTGACCCAGGATCAAACTTGCAACCTTGCAATATTGGGATGATATTCTAAGGCTCTAACCACTTGAGCTTTTGGGCCAGGGTTGGGAGAGACATAATCTTAATGGCTTTAGTACTAAACACATTGGCTACAGGTTGAGAATAGAATGGAGACTGGGACAAGAGTGGAGGCAGCACTCTGTTTTTTCTCTTCTTTTTTTTAACATTCAAGTATTGGACTTTATTTAATGCTTTTTCTAAATCTATTGAAATAATCCATATGGTTTTTCTCCTTTAATTTACCTAATTAGAAAATTACATTAAAATAATTATTCATGGTAACCATCTGAGCATACATGAATAAACAACTGTACACACGTACAAGAAGGAATGGCCAGAGAAATAGAGAATAAGAGAGTGGTATCCTAGAAGTCAAGAGAAGAAAGTTTTAAGAAACGAGTTGCTGGTGATCATTGTACAATTTTATTTTAATGTATTTTTTAAAAAGATTTTATTTATTTAGTTTTAGAGGGGAAAGGTGGGAGAAAGAGAGGGAGAGAAACATCAGTGTGTGGTTGCCTTTTGAGTGCCCCCTACTGGGGACCTGACCCACAACCCAGGCATGTGCCCTGACTGGGAATCGAACCGGTAACCCCTTGGTTTGCAAGCTGACACTTGATACACTGAGCCACACCAGCCAGGGCTCATTGTGCAATTTTAAACATTAGGTTCATGGTTGATAATGTAGAGAGATATTACTCAGAGGACTGTTTCCCAGATAGGTCCCCAAAATGGGGCATTGGCCTTTGTAAATTCTTCATTGACTAAAGTCAGCCTCCCAGAAATTTAAACCTGCCCCCATGCAAGTGTCATTTTCTTTCAGGAACAAATACTTTTTACCCAAGGCCACATAAACTGGTTTTTTAATATATGTATGTCTATCGGATTTTAAACCAAGCTCACAAATACATTTATATAGGATGTATACCAGAATGACAATTTATTAATAGAAATAGAACTGTTAGATACTTCAGTTAGCCTACACAATGCATTCTGTTTTCTCCCTGTAGTTCTGCATTAAAGGAAGGCACATTTTTAGTAGGTTACTTTGTGAATATGGAATGAGAACTAATATTTAGTTATCTTAGTTTCTCAGCTAACCCAGCTTAAGGTACTTTCAAGGGACATCCTTGTCGAAGAGTTGACCTCTTGAACCCTTGTAGTTTAAGTACCTCCTTGCCAAACCTCTTCTTTTCTCCAGAAGGAGTGCAGTATAATTGTTTTTCAAGCTGCAATCTTAGTACAATTCTTCCTGTTGGAGATTCTACCCAGGACAACCTGGTTGAGTGTTGATGGTTTCCAAATTCCCCCAGAATTTCAGTCATTATCTGTTGCTTCCCACTGGTTTAACTCTTAGAAGGCAATCTTATTTCCAGGTTTCTGGGAACCACTTCATTGGAACCACCAGGTATTGCCAGTGGCTATTCAGATACCGAGTAGAGTGAGGATTAAACGTAAAGCCCAAGGATTTGGCAGTTAAAGTCCTGGGAGGAATCTGGCGCCAGCCGTTCCAGCGAAGTTGTGGGAGAAGACAAATGAAGGAAGGTTGACTTCCTTAGTCGGATACTTATTGAATATCTAAGAAATGCTGGGGTTCTGGGGTGAAATATAAGCAAATATAGACAAGGTTCATGCCCTGATGTGGCTTATCTGAGCAGAGAAGCAGACAATAAAGTGATAATTAGTGTCTGATGATACAATATGTGCTGAACTACACAGAGATGTGATAGCATTTAGGAGGTGGATCTGACCTGGCGTAGGGGCTCGGGCATGAGCTTTCCTGAAGCAGTGACGTAGGGCAGGGGGTGTGAGAGACGAACAGGGTCGATTAGACGAAGCCGAGGGGAGCGACTTGCGTGGGGAAGCAGCACAGGCATCTGAAGCGCCCTCGACAAACTCCGCGCGGCCGCACAGCCCAGGGCGAGGGGGAGGAGCACGGGACTGGGAGTGTCCGAGGCGGGGAGAGGCGGCTCCACCCACTACAAACTACAACTCCCAGAAAGCATTCGGCAGACGGATGTGAGGTGAGGCGCCAGCCGCGACCTTTGAAGGAAGAAAGGAAGTGCTTGGGCGTAGCACAGCCGGACGGTCGGTGTTAGGTAGGCTGGGGCGCGGCGCGGAAAGGGCGGCGGGGTGGTGGCGGGCGGCATGGCCGAGCGTCTCGGCACTCTGTGTTGTCATAAGGTGGCAGCCATCTCCGCGGGCTGAGGAGGCCCGGGCGCAAGGTCGGAGAGGGGGGGCGGGAGGACCTGCGGCGGCCGGGCGGCCTGGGCACCCGGGTAATTGCATCTTTTCCCGGCGTCTCGTCCGCAGAGGGAGCAATATGTCCGCGGAAGTCCCCGAGGCAGCCTCCGCGGAGGAACAGAAGGTGAGTGTGCGGGGAGCGGCCCGGGAGGCCCCGCGCCGCGCGTGCGAGGGTCCTGGCCCGGCTGGGCGGGCGGCCTGCTGTCGCCGCGGTGGAGGGGCGGCGGGACCCGGCCGCACCGCGCCTTTTGCAGCGAGTGGGCTGGGCCCGTGCGCCTCGGCTGTGAAGGCCGAGCGCTCCCGAATCGACTGTCCGCGGTAACTCTGGTAATTGTCGCCAGTATGCTGGGAGTTTGAACATGTGTCACTTTTTTGCTGGATAAATAAGGGCCCAGGACTCAGGCCTTGTGCGTGGAACCTAAATTTTCCCATGGATTCCCTTGGATTAGGAAGTTGTATTTTGTCCTTGAAGAACTAACTTTCCTATTGCGTTGTCTGCGTGCTGTTAATGTCCAAGGCATTATCGTGTTTGGGCGTGTTATGGTTGGAATTTCAGTTCCAGTCCCTGTTGATCGTGTATTCTTGGTCAGTTATTAAACTCTTTAGGCTTCAGTCTCCTAATTTGTAAAATGAAGAGTAGTACTTGCTGCATGTGGTGGTTGTGAGGCTTAAATGACGTGGGTAATACACAATATTGAGCGCATATGTGTTCAAAAATGTGAACCCGTGATGTTTGCATATGGTAATCGATTAAAAATCGGAAGGTTGGAATTAAAATTTTTTACAAGCTTAGTTGATCAGGATTTTCGTGGAAACATAGGAATATTTTGTAAACTCACTTGTAATGTTTTTGTGTTGTAGGGAAATATGCCATGAATCTGTATAACTCTAATTATGAATATACAGACTTGACGTTTTCCCCAGAGTAGTGTTTGCCCCTTCCACCAAAATTATTTCTGCTGCCCTATCCTCCTGGGTACTTCTGGCTGGCCTACAAACACTCGTGATAAATTGTTTATGAAGGGTTACCAACACTTTCTTTTAAAAATAAGTCTGCATTATCATAGATAGGATTTGTTCTAATGCTTGGACTTTGTAAGGGTTTCTGGTTAATGTTGCACCTAAACTTATTCCAGGTGTTCTTACCCGTGTTAACTTTTCCTGAGTTGGATGTTTTGGTTGTAATATTACTTGTAAAATAACTGGAACAAAACAAGAAAACAGCTATAGCATAAAAAAATAATAGACCAAATTACTATGTGGAAATATTCCAGTGAAAATTATGATGGATATTTTTCACACTTGGTTAAAAAAAAGACTTTGTTAGACAAAAATATATAAAGATTGAAATCTTTACAGTAATACTAAATATCTTTTCTTTGCAGTAAAATGTTTATCATGGTATTCATTGTTGCTTGATTTAGGAACCCAAAAAATAAACCCATGTCTAAGCTGTCTTGCCCTACATCAATCTCAGTGTTGACTTCTGATGTACAATAGTGCACTATGTAATTTTATTTTCAGATTTGTTAGTATGTAAATAATATGCACTATGTAATTTTCTTTTCAGATTTGCCAGAATGTAAAGTGTTGATTTCTACAGTGTAAATATTTTTTCTTGGAAAAGCCTAGTATTATGTCTCAACAATATTAAGAGTATCTTGAATGCTTTCTCTTTATGAGTTGTCTACATTAAAAATTTATTTCAGGTTCTTTGGTTTTAAGGCTGCTGGTATTAAAACCAAGTAGTGTTAGTAATGTAATGTCCTGTCTTGAATTAAGCATTGGCTGTAGATGCTGAGTGTCCGCAACATGGATACCATTCCTAAACATGAGGAAAATGTGCAGAGTCACTTTTGTGTTCCTATGGGCCAAATCACCTGTTTCTTCTATTTGGAAGAATAGTTGGATGACCTAAAACATTGCATTATTGTCTGTGTACCCAACTGACCTTTCAGTTAAAGCCAAAGTGTTCATCTAAACTATATGTATGGTTTTATGGTACGTTAGCCTCGGAAAAATTAAGGGAAGAGGTGAGCCCTGCAAAGAATAAGAGCTAGATTGGTATTTCTCTGCCTGAGGAATATGTGCACCCTTGTTAAGACCAAAAAAAAAAGCCCAAACTGTATAAAACACTATTTTTATTGTGATATTAATGAAATATGTTCAAGCATAAAAATAAGTATAAACTTGTTTATTTTATACCACTCTAAAACTAAAGCAAATTAAATAAAAACAAAACCAGTCTAACCTATTATTTCAGAGTCACATGGTATTTTGGTAGAAATTTCCAATACATTGAGAATATGGAAGCAACTGTTAAATGTAGGAGCTTTTTGAGTATGGCAAGGTAACACTCCCCTAGACCATATGATGACCTAGTCTCCTCATTACAAATAAGCTGTGTGGTTGGTTATTTAACTGTAGAGTCATAGATAAGCCTTTAAGTTGTAACTCAACTCTCTTCTTTTCTCATCCTGGGCAATAGTAGTAATACTACTGAGTCTCTGACTATAAATGAAAGCTCAGACAAGAAATTCATATAGTTCTACTTAGATATGAGATGGCAATTCAGATGCCCTAGAATATGTTTGTAAATAATCTTTTAGATTATCACTGAAGTGGAAACAAAAACATTTACAAAGTTTTAGCAGATGCCCTGGCTGGTGTGGCTCAGTTTGGTTGGGCATCATCCTGCAAAGTGAAAGGTCATGGGTTCCATTCTTGGTCAGGGCATAGACTGGGTTGCTGGTTCAGTCCTGGTTGGGGCACAGGCACGTGTAACAGGCAGTTGATCCATGTTTCTCTTATTGATTATTTCTCCCCCTCTCTTTCTCCCTTCCCCTCTCTCTAAAAATAAAAATTTTTTAAAAACAGAGTTTTAACAGAGGCCTCATGGATCTATAATGAATACCACTAAGCTAAGCAAACTCTTTGATCATTGGAGGAGAGAAGCAGCTTGTGGAGACTTAAAATCATAATTGTATCTTCATTGTGAATATCTTGAGCTCAGGGATGCTCTTTTATTTGTCTTTTCTCCCAGGTCACCTAGCATAGTATCTAGCATTGTTCAGAAAATGTTGCATGAATTTCTCTGGAACTTTTCAGTTGAAACTGTTGCCAAAGTACTATTCTAATACAAATGGCAATGCTACCACTACAGCTAAAAGAGAGAGGGATAGACTATGGTAATATAAAAATTGTAGATTAGACCCGCTTAAGCCTTAATGAAAAGGGGAAGAGGAATAAAAAGTACAAAGTTCTGGTTATAAACTAAGTCACAAGGGTGTAATGTACAGCAGAGGGAATAGAGTAAGTAATATCATAATAACTTCATTCAGTGACAAATGGTTCCTAAAACTGTTGTGATCACTTTGTAAGGTATATAAAAGTTGAATCAGTATGTTGCATACCTGAAACTAATATAATGTGTGTCAATTATAATTAAAAATAAATATTTACAAAATTCCTGGCTGGTGTAGCTCAGTGGATTGAGCGCGGGCTGCGAACCAGGCATCGCAGGTTCGATTCCCAGTCAGGGCACATGCCTAGGTTGCAGGCCATGTCCCCCAGCAACCGCACATTGATGTTTCTCTCTCTCTCTCCCTCTCCCTTCCCTCTCTAAAAATAAATAAATAAAATCTTAAAAAAAATATTTACAAAATTAAGGCATCTGTATGTATACTGGTCTTCCATTTATTTGGATTTAAAGTTTTTTTTTAAAAGATCATATTTATTTTTTAGAGAGGGGAAGGGAGGGAGAAACAGGGTGAGAGAAACAGTGTGTGGTTGCCTATCACCCACCCCCTACCAGGGACATGACTCTCAACCCAGGCATGTACCCTAGATTGGAAATCAAACCAGTGACCCTTTGGTTTCCAGGCTGGCTCTCAGTCAACTGAGCCACACCAGCTAGGCCTGGCTTTAAATTTTTTAAAAATTTTTATTTATTTTGGAGAGAGAGAAATACTGATTTGTTGTTCCACTAATTTATGCATTCATTAATTGATTCTTGTGTGTGCCCTACCACGATTGAACCTGCAACCTTGGTGTATCAAGGTAATGCTCTAACCAACTGAGATACCTGGCCAGGGCTAAATTTTTTGTTTTGTTTTGTTTTGTTTTGTTTTTTTTAAAGAAGATCTCAATGGCACATTTTCTAGAGGCTTTATTACAAGATTCATCAAATTAAGTTAAGATGTCTTGGAGGAGGCTAACTCAAGTAGAGCTTTCAACTAAATTATTTGTCAGTTTAAAATATATGCTTGGTCCATTTTTGAGTTGTGGAAAAAGAGAACTGGTATTTAAATTACTTCCATATGTCATCAGTAAAGAGTGGATATAAATTGCTTTCCTATATACCCAGTTTTTAAAAAGTTCAGTTATGCCTTACTTGGTGTGGCTTAGTGGATTGAGTACTGGCCTCCAGTTCGGTTCCTGGTCAGGGCACACGCCTGGATTGTGGACCCATAATAGTGTGTGTGAGAGGGAGCAATGGATGTTTTTCTCACACATCGATGTTTCTGTCCGTCTCTCCATCCCTTGCCCTCTCCCTAAGAATAAATAAATTTTTTTAAAAAAAATAAGGAAGTGCAGTTAATACTGGCATTTTCTTGAGCTGTTCTGACAATATCTTTGGTAACTAAAAGGCTCATGAGTGTTTTCAATTCAGAGTCTAATGCACTAGTGTGGCTTGTGTGCAGCTGTTGATTCTTAGCAGTCTACAGGTAAACCTCAGAACAGTTTAAAAATGTTTCTCCTTGCTAGTTTAACAGTTTCCCGTACAGCATATAGGCTTGCCTCTGTTGTTGGTTCAAGACTTTAATGCCACCTTCTATTCCTGAACTTGTGTCTATGATAACATGAAGTATTTCAAAGACAAGCTGATGGTGAAACTATCTGGTGTTTACATAGAAAGTTCCTTAGCCTTATTGAAATAGTTGGTATACACCATTGTGTATGTTGAACATCCATTAATTCCAGGTACTTGGCAAGCAGCAAGGACTTAAGATGACTACAGTATGTTTCCATAGAGGTTGATAGTATTGTTACCTCTTTGGCAATATCCCAAATGACTCGTTGACTTTCATAAATCTTTTCTACTTACTCATAAATCAGTGTATCAGTTAACATATTGCGTAGTTAGAGGAAAATTTGCGTAGAATGGTTAGATTCTTATCATTGATGGTGCTGTGTAACTTCTCTTCTGAAGGGTAAAAAGTGGTATCAGTCATTCATACTTAATGCCTCTTTGTGACAGACTATAAAATAATCCCTAATTAGGTAATGTCCTTTTTATACATATATATTTATACCTTATACACAATCTATTTACAGAAAGGATAGCTAATCTGTTTGAGTAGGCTAGTTCACAAAAATGCAAGTTCCTAACATTATTAAATGTTAGGCCTTTTGCTAGGTATGGAGTGTACAGTGAACATTATTTGGGAACATAGGTACTTGTCAAGAGGATAACTGTGATATAAAATACAGTTTTCAGCCCTGGCTGGTGTGGTTCAGTGGAGTGAGTGCCAGCCTGAGAACCAGGGGGTCACTGGTTCCATTCCTGGTCAGGGCACATGCCTGGGTTGTGGTCTAGGTCCCCAGTGTCGGGGGTGGGGGGGGGGCGTGCTAGAGGCAACCACACATTGATGTTTTTCTCCCTCTCCTTCCCTTCCCCCCTCTCTAGAAATAAATAAAACCTTAAAATAAATAAAATAAAATAAAGTTTTCAACTATCTCTGTACATCATAAGCATATGCTGCAGTATCCTTTCTGCTTCCTCAGTCTGCCTGTAGTCAAGTGCTCCAGAGTCATAATGGGTCTACTCCTCCCTCTCTCCCCGCCTGAGGTATTACTAGCTAAAAAAATCCACTCACTTTGCAGCACCTATTTCTAAAAAGTAGTAAAATTGCTGTATAACACAAAGGTTTCTCAGAGAATAAAATTTCAAACCCAGGTTTGAATTTCAAAAACTACTTCCTGATTAAGCTTGTCATTTCCCCCCTTTGTTGAGCTTCTTTATTGTGTCTTTGTTTTCTGTTCCATTAATTTCTGCTGTTTATTTTTCTATCCTCTCTTGGTTTTTTCTTTGTATAATTTTTTCTTAAGATTTTATTTATTTTTAGAGAGCTGGAAAGAGAGGGAGAGAAACATTCATGTGTGAGAGCTACATCAACTGGTTGCCTGCCCCCAACCAGGGACTTGGCCCGCAACCCAGGCATATGCCCTGACTGGGAATCGAACCAGTGACCTTTTGCTTTGTAGTCTGGTGTGCAATCCACTGAGCCACACCAGCCAGGGCTGCTCTTAATTTTTTTTCTCACCCTTTTCCCTCTTTTTTTTTTTTAGTTGATTTTTTTCTCCTTTCATTTTACTCCCACTATTAGTTTGGAAGATACATGCTTTGTTCTGTTATTTAACTTGTTCCCCTTGAAATTTTGACAGACTTTCTTAACTAAACAAATTAGAAGAATGTCATGAACCATTTGTTAAACATTTAAGGCTTTAAAATAAGAAACGTGAGTATCAATTATATCTTAGTAAGCTGGGGAAAAGTGAGAAGAGTGATTTGTCAGGGTACATGAACAGATACTAATTTGTTTGCTGTTTTCTTTTATATCTCAAATTTTGGGAATTTATTTTCATTCTAGCTGAAATAAATATACAGGAATTCCTTTGAAGGGGACAAAATTCTGTGTCCCCTTTTGAATTTTTTTAACTTGACTATAGGAACACATGGCTTATTTACCTGAGTTTATCTGTTGGTGTTCTGTCTAGGGTATGTCAAACCAAAAGGGATGTGGTTTAGGGAATTAGATTACAAATTATTGGAAGGGATAGAAAAGCAAAGGGGAAAGATAATGTTTCTGGTGGCAAGGGGAAGCTGCTGACCCTACAAGAGTGAGCACTACTCTGAGTCCAGTGTCCTCCATACCAACTCTCATGTAGCTGCTACAGTAGCCCCAGATTATCTGTTCCGTGACGCCCTACAGGAGTTACTGCTGCTTTGTGGGTGGCATCACCAGGAACAGAATGGGTTCTTTCTTTCACGCTTTTTAATTTGGTGTAGGTACCATTGGCAAAACCTTAAAAGGCATCCAGTCCTAGAAAATGTAGTTTCAGGCTTCTAACTGTAGTCATTTAGAGAAGTCTTCAGAGGAGGATAACTGGGCTGAATCCCAGTGGACACAGCCTGCCACCTGACATGTTATTTATACTTCACTCCACAAGGAAGTATGTAACTGTGTCAGAGTGTTGGTGAATGTTCAACCAAGCATTCAGACTTACTTACCAGTAGGTTCTAGAACTGTCTACACCAGCAGAAGGTTAAGAATGTTTATGTATGATCCATGAAAAGTATTGTGGACATCTTGATGGTATTTATTATGCTTTAAAACTTTAATTTTGGTCATATTTTCTCCTTATGGTGTTAAATGCCACTGAAATATGAATCTAGCTATGAATTTGCAGCTAGCAGGACTTGTGATTGTGTTATATATTTGGCAAGAAAGTTCAAGAATTGGTTTGTTTTTCTAGGACAAATTATACAATAAATCCTTTCTAAAGCTGAATGATATTTTCAGCTGTAGTTTACTGTTTTGCCCACAACATTTTTCTACAGTATGTTATTTTAATTGAATTGAACATGAACATGCTTACTACTATATATAAATGTACATAAGTGTATTCCTTATTAAGAAAGTAAGAGAATACCAGATAAGATGGCATATGGTGTCTAGTTTTATCCCCTTATATAAAATGGAAGAAACATAAAGAAACACTGCAAACTAGGGCAAGTTACTACCCCTATTCCGAAAATTTTAAGAAATCTCTCAGGTACAGAGAACTGATCATTCAAATCAAACAAAGGAGGAAGTAGAAAGAACCTTTATTTCCTAGGCCCAAGAAAGCTGGATGGTTTTAGTGGAGGTGTGTGACTCGGTTAACACCCTTTAATTTGAAAGTTGTGGGACTGAAAGGCTGTAATCAGGTTGGAGTCCTTTCCAACCCACATCCACATTTAATGTCAACCAATTTAAAAAACAACTTTACAGTAGAATTCGAGTGTAGGTCCTTCCTCGCAATTCCACTTCTGTATTATAGCACTACGAATACCCTGGGGCTATAATAGATGCCTGAGTAAAAGCTGAGCCACAGAGAAGAAACTGCAGTAACCTAGCCCACCTCCTACAGGAAACTGGTAACCTTAAATTTATATGATTTCTCCAGCTTCTGCAATCACTATAGTGTAGTCAATATAACTAAAATCCCCCTTGAAAAATCCCAAGGAAGTCATGATCATATTGGAAACTGCCATATCAATTCTCAGAGGTTATTTACTTTGTTGTCTAGTGTTTGAACATATAGATGGGCTGATTCTTCAGCTGATTGCCAGCCGAGGTTGTAGGCTTGTGTTGTAGAATCTTAGTTTTTCAACACTAAAATGATAAACAGTATGTTGATATGCTTACACTCTGAAAGACACCCAGGGGTTGAGCCCATGGGAATGGCAGGTTTGCATCACACGCCTCACGCTTGAACTCTCCGGGGCATACCCGTCTTGAATGGAATGACTGGCAGAATCACTGATGCTATTTTGAGTCTCTGTCTCTGGCTGAGCACATATGTTGAATTTTGTGTGCATCAAGTGAGTGAATGGTGTGACCTCTGTACAGAAACGAAAAGTCAAAGTAGATGTAGGAAACGGCAGCATGAAAGGAGGAAAGGAGAACACCTGAAGCAGAAGGAAGCATACATTTAAAAGGAGCCTCATAGAGTAAGTACGTTTGACAGCAGCAGCTGTACTCTGAAAATCCTCTACGACTCAAAATGAGAAGGTGTAACAACACATGAAGCTATTCAAGATGAAGGAGATACTAACAATATGTAAGGTGAATAAAGCTGATTATAAAACATATCTGAATTATAATTTTGAGGAAAATATATGCAAAACTTATTTCTTTAGTTCCTAGATTGATAAATGATGGACCTGCTATACAAGAACAGTAGGCTTAGCATTTATGGATTCAACATTCCAGCTTTTTGACTGTTTCTAAATAACTTGGGAGAATTTGAGATATGCAGAGGTGTGTCATTTTGCTGAGCTGGGATGTGGACATGAGTACATTAGCTAGAAAGTGCACCTTGCCATTGCCCAGTCTCCTCTATCAGGGCAGCCATTTTTCTTGATTCATTCTCTCTTCTGTAGTACTTGCCATAAAGCAGTGAACACTGCTTCTCTATAAAATGTGGCCCTTGGGAAAAAAGAGGAGTTTATCAGAGCTGGTATTAAAAGTGGTCTTATGATATTGACAGTTTTTGGTCAGAAGACATTTTTGATACATAATAGAATCTTTAACCTGAACAGGGTCATTAATTATAAGGGGATATTTGGGCAAAAGTACACACAGATGTGAAGATTGATGAGGATGATATTTCTCTCCTTTACAAATATTAAAGTCCTCTGTATGAGTTATCCAGGTACAATGCGCTGGTAAGTAAGCTGCTGTTAAGTTGTATTAAAGAATCTCAGGAGCTTCCAATCATGCACGATTTTAGATAAATAGGTGATCAAAAAGATCTTTTGTATTTTAACAGTATTAAGATGATTTTCTAAATATAGGCAAAGGACTGAAGAATTCCATGGAAGATGACTAAATATAAATGTATTATACATGACTGGAAAGTAATGGCAAGCAAGACTTCAGAGCTGAGCTATCGTGGTATTTTTATCCAGTGTGTGGGGTGTTACACATGCATCATACAGCTATAATAGAGCTATCACATGGATCATTTGAAAAACAAGGTAGAGATGCTTTAAAAGCTTCTCTGCCTCACTTCTTAGTCAGATGCTGCATTATTTGGCATCAGACAACTAAAGTCCGAACCCTGATATTAAAAGGTAAATTATTTTAAATAACTGAATTGTAGTAGAGAAGTAATATATTTAAAATTATTTCAGGAAATGGAAGATAAAGTGACTAATCCAGAGAAAGCCGAAGAAGCAAAATTAAAAGCAAGGTATCCTCATCTGGGACAAAAGCCTGGAGGTTCAGATTTCTTAAGGAAACGATTACAGAAAGGGGTAAGTTTATATATGTAATCTTCAAATATATGATTTCAGTGTGTCGATAGAGATTGTGAAATGGGTATCTGCGTATATAGCTCTGTGCCTTACTGGATATGTATGTGAGATATATGTGTGTGTGTGAGATATTTTTCTAATATTTTAGGTACTGTTCATTCTATACTTGTAGGTAGATGGGAACTCAGAACCCCAGACTGTATCACTTTTAACTGTAAAGTATTTCAGACATGTAGAAGGCCACAGGTAATGCTATAATGGGACCCACGTACCACCACCCAGGTTTAACATGTTTAAATATTTTGCCATATTTAGTTAAGTTTTGTCTTTGTAAGAAAGAAAATGTAGATATAGTTAAAAGTCTACCACATGTGTTCGTATATCCCTTTCTCCCTTCTCTCCAAAAGCAACCACTATCCGGAAGCTGATATTTATTCTTCTGCCCATGTTTCTTTTAACTTTTAATTGTTGTAATGTGGTTTCCATACAATATCCAAGAGCTTAAAATACTTCTTATTTGGATGAAATGATCACTTACACAAACATAGCTTACTATCTCTCCTTTACATAATACAGTTGCTCTGATACAGTTTATTTACTGTAATTTTAGTAGTTCAAATTACTGAAAACATTTTTGAGATCTACCATATTTTGTGAGGTAGAAACCATTATTTCTCAAATGAGATCTGAACTGAGAATGTTAACGTGTTTATTCCTCAGATTTTTCTTTAACTTTTTTCTTTCTTTATTAAAAAAGTTAAGGGCTCCATCTTCAGTCCAAGCACATTTAAATTATTTACCACACAGGGAGCAGAGAAAAATGAAATATTGTTTAGGGAAGAGAATTGTTTACTGAATCGGATGCCAAATCATGTTTCTCCCTAAATGAAGACCTTAAATATACTGGTATCTGCAGCTTGATTATAAAAACATGTATGTTTATATATGTATATTAGCTATAGTTATATATGGATTATTTTCTCAAGCAAACCAAATTTCAGAAGGATATTTTTTTCCGGCTTTACTGAGATATAATTGACATACAGCATTGGGTAAGTTTAAGGTACACTGTGAGATGATTGATACATGTACTTGTTGTGAAATGCTTACCACAATAAGTTAACACATCCTTTACCTCATGTAATTACCTCACGTAATTTTGTTGTTATGGTGAGAACATTAAAGCCTTTTATTAGCAACTTTCAAGTGTATAATTGGTTAACTATAGTCACTATGCTGCCCATTAGATCCCTGTAATTTATTCATCTTAAGAATTGAAAGTTTGTACCTTTGACCAGCATCTCCCCATTACCCCTACCCCTTAGCCCCTGGCAACCACCATTGCATTCTGTGTTTCTGAGTTTGATGGTTTTAGACTCCACACGTAAGGGAGATTGTGTACTGTCTTTCTACCAAGTTGTTATAATTTAACAAATTATTTTAGTCTAACAAATTATTTTTTAAGTTGGCAAAATATTGGTCTTTTTCTTAATGTCAGTGTTTTATTTATAGCCTAAACAGAATTTATTATCTTTTTAACTTTCCTGGCTTTAAAGAAGCTAACTTATCAATAATAGTTCATAGAATTTTTTTCGTATTTTACATGAAAGAATAACATTCACAGCTTTGAAATAACAGGATGACAAGGAAGAATTATACCAAATGTAAAACCTTTGTTCCATGAGAAGTAATTTTAGTGAATTTATTACAAAAATAATAGTTGATATCTGTAATACATAAAGAGATCTTTCAAATATACCAGGAGAACGTTAAGGAACCCCTATGTAAAGGATTTTAACATGAAACATATTAAATGCCAAGAAAAATATTTATCCATTGTAGAAATCAATGAAATGTAAGAACAATGACACCATTTATATACATACAACTACACTAGAGAATTGGTTAAAACAATACCCACTGGGAGGCTGAAGTTGCACGTTGCTAATATGCTCTTTGCTTGTTCTAGCGTTTAGAATTATTACTGTTGCTTTGGAAAGGGGTTTGAATGAAGATTTATAAAAATGTTCATACTCTTTGAGTAATTTCTTGTGAATTACTTCAAGGATATAATTCAATATAAGGAAAATGTTTAAGTTTGAAGATATTTTTTGTAGCTTTAAATATAATTAGAAGCAGCATCACTACTGAAGAGCAGAGATATATCAACCAAAGATTATCTCGGAGTTAGTGTTGTAGGTATTATAAATAGTTACAAATGAGAAAATGCCACTGAATCAAGAAATAAGTAAACAAAATCCTTCTGTGTTAAAAGAGTTGATGTTTTTAAAGCAGTGTGAATCACACAGTCCTGGGTTTTAGTTTCTCTCTGTTGTAATAGCAAGCTGGCAAATTGCATTGTATCTTTAAGTAGTTTCTTCTTAATTTCAGAGAATTGGTTGGATGTTATTTATCTGAGGTCCCTTTCTGTTTCGTTGTACTTTCTGTTTTGTTGTACGTTACTATGAGATGTCAAGGACTGACACCTGTTTTCAGCCTTACCAGCAATATCATGTGTACATAATGACTCGGTAGACTGTCAGAGCTGGATGGGGTATCAAGAAGCAGTCTGCTACTCCATTTTTTCTTTCCTACTTGTGAAGTCCCAAGAAAACCGAGGATCCAGTTTTCAGGAACATGATCTTACAAGTTCAACATTGTTGCTTAGGTGATCACTTAATACAGTTATATAAATCTTGACGTAAGTGCGGCCCCAAAGTTTGGGTGGGAGGAGACTTTTATAGGATTGTCATCCGGGTGATCCAGATATGTTTTGTAATTTTCTTCAAAGATTTTTCAGTTAAATAACACAGAATTTATTCCAAAGTGTTGAATTAAGTTCAGGGCAGCTTTCCTATTCTGTTAATTAAACTTTGGGACATTGAAACACATGCTTAGGAGAGATGATTGGATAGAAAGCATTGCTCTCTTCATTTACCTCCCAGCCTACAAAAATGAAAATAAATAAATAAATAGATAGATAGATAGATAAATAAAACTGGCATTGCACAGCATAAAGGTAATGGTAAAATTCATGCTAATAATTAAACATTTTTTAACTGAAAAAACATACAGAATTTAAAAATTGTTAGAGATGATGACTGGTGTTGCTTTCTCGAACTGCATCGGTCCCAGTGTGAGAAACACTGATGTGGTTCGTCTGCCTGGAGAGCTGTAATTGTTAGCATTGATTTTAGTTTTGTCTGTAGCCACACAAAACAAATTTAACTCCTTTTCCCCAAAGAGAGTAGCCTAATCTGCAGTTACACAATGAACTCCTGCTTACTATAAAATTATTATCATTAGAAACTAACTTTATTACATTGAGGAAATTCTGCCTAAAATTTGCACGGTGTGTGAAGTATTTCATTTTGTGCTTTTGACTCAGTAAAAAATTTGGCAGGCTGCTGTTCACTGGATGCTACTAAATTTAAGTAGTAGCTCTCTGTAGTACATAGAAATTTTGAGATTTTTTTTCACTGTACTCATTTTAAAACTTACAAAAAATGAAGCTGCAGTAAGCCTTAGAAAGGCCTGGTCCAAGGTTCCTTGTTACTGCTCAGTGTGTTCCTTGTATAGTGACACATGAAAAAGTTATTTCTAACTTTAGACTCTTTGACCTTACACCAGATCTGACTTAATCAAAGAGTAGTCCCCTGGAGGAAGGCTGCCAAAGAGGCCTTTTCCCAAACCGCTCAACAGTCTTGTACTGCTAAGCTCTGAGTTCACAGCTGCTTCATTTACCACGTAAGGTATTCTTGAAGTCTCAGAGAGAATATTTGTTTTTTCCCTTCACTCTTTGTCCAGCCCTCATCTCGTTCCTGGATTATTCCCTCTTGCCGATCCTAGACTGAGGTTAGTTTACCCTAGTCTGAGCACTGATGCCACCTTGTATAGTGAAAACTGTGTAATAGTTGATTTATTTTCCTGTTGTCCATCTCTCCCCAGGACTCAGCACAATGCTTCATGTATAGCAGGCGCACCACAGAAGTAGGCTAAACTTGACAGGTAGAAGTCAGAACCCAAGCAAAAATTTGTCTGTTTTCACTGTGGAACAGATAATTCAATATAGGTTACTATATTATAGTTGATCTTTAGCTTCCATTCTTGTTTCTGCTTTAGTGATTGTTGTTAACCTTATTCATCCTTTCAGCTACAAAGAGCAATAGTTGTACATATTCATTGTCTTAAGTGAAAAATGGAGGTGTAGGATAGGTATGTGTATTTTAAGTGATAATTTTTAGTGAGCTTATTTTTGCCATTACCCTAGCATTTATATTTTATCCTTAATTTTTTTAAAGATTTTATTTATTTATCTTTAGAGAGAGGGGAAAGGAGGAAGAAAGAGAGGAAGAGGAACATCAATCGGTTGCCTCTCACACGCCCCCAGTGGGGGACCTGGCCTGCAGTCCAGGCAACTACTCTGGTTCAAGTAAATGATTTAAATCCTTACAGAAATGCTTATCCTAGATGACAGTACAAACAACTTTAAATAATAGTTCTAATAACTATAAGGTTGATTAAAAGTGTGTGGCACATCCTAAACTCAAGTTGGTGAATTTATTTATTTTATTTTCAAAATCATTTAAGCAAGAATATCAGCCTCCTTTTTCCGTTAGTAAATGAGAGGTGTGCATTTCACTCTTTAAGTCCAGGATCATTCATTCCTGGATAGTTTCATGAGGAAGCTGCAGCAGTCTGGAGGATTCGAGACTTGAAGATCTGCCTGACTTCTCAGCTGCTGACCTGTGCCAAAACTCGGCACACAGGCATAGCTTGTTACATTTCATCTAATACTTGTTTTTGTTTAAATTTGTAAGAATAACTTAGTTTATACCGCAATATAGTGTCACATCTACATCTTAAACCAGTGTAATTGCATATAAAATCTTTTAAACTCTAATTTTTTTTTTTCTTGTAGCAAAAATACTTTGATTCTGGGGACTACAACATGGCCAAAGCAAAGATGAAGAACAAGCAGCTTCCCGCCGCAGCCCCAGACAAGGCGGAGGTCACCGGCGACCACATCCCCACCCCGCAGGACCTTCCTCAGCGGAAGCCATCCCTTGTTGCTAGCAAGCTGGCTGGCTGATTAAAGGGGCTGAACTGCATGCATCTTCTAATTCCCATTGTTTTTCCTTAATATGTTACTTCCCCGCTTTTTATTTCATTTTATTCACTAAGTCATTTGAGAGTGACAGCTTCGCAGGTAGTGGTAGTGTGTGCTGCTGTTGTAAGGGAAGATACATGTGTAGCGTTTTTGATTAGCTTAACAGTGCACTGATGGAGAGAACATGTTAGAGCAACATAAAGTAATCTACTTGAAAATAACTGTATATATTACCTAACTCCTAGTGTAGGACTGGTCATAACAAACTACCAAACAAGTTTTACAGTTTTAATGTTTTGGCTTTCTTTAATTCATCCTAATTATAGCTTTGTGTGTTACTCTTATTTAATTAACCTTTACTGTATTGATTTCTTCTGTATCTTCCTTTTGGATTTTACAAAACAAGTTTAAGACCACAAGTTGGAAGAAAGGTCACATATTTCAAACACCAATAGATGGGGCTCCAAAAGATTTGTATTTCTGTGCTTGAACTTGAATGGCCTTAAACCTGATTCAGCTTTAACAATAGAAGTTTACTTGGGCAATATTTGCCCATTCTGGTGTAACTAATGTGACCCTAGTGCTTAACAGCTGCCATTGAAGCTAATGTTCTCATTCAGTTATAGTTACAATACCTTTTGTTGTTAAAGATACGGATGGAGTATGCATGTGCATCGACTGTTGAATTCACTTTTGTGCCATTTTTGTAAATACAGTAGTTTTGCACAACCTCTCCCAAATGTCTGTATTAATTTCACATATTAAAAAATAGATAATGTGCCAACCAGAAGCACAAAAGTTCCTCCACAAAACTCTGTATGCCATTAGAGCTTTTGTAAAGTAAGTGTAGTTTACAGTCGTGGGCTTATAGAATACCAAACTGAAATCTTTCCTCAGTCTGCTGTAGTCTTAAGCTTTTTCATTTGTTACCAATATCCATGACATTCAGTGGCCTTGTGCAAATACGATATGTTGCTTAGGCATATCTTTTGTCCTATGCAGAACATTTCATTTTGACTTTTATGAAAAATTTCAATTCATGTAATTTATATAAACTTTTTAAATGTAGAAACTTTTTACTTCCACAATTTTGGGGACATTAGAATAAAAGGCTTCAATACTCTGCGTCCTGTGGCCCCTCCCTCCTTTTTTTTTAATTGCTTCTTTGACTCAAATCATGTTGGCCTATGCTAATCAGTCTATTCGGAAGCCTAGTGTATCCTTACTCTTGAAATTTGCTCTGCTGAATGCTGTTTTATGATGATGTTTTCCCTATAACTTTAGTTAACCATTCTTATTCTTGTATTATGTCTAATATTTGACAGTTGTTTAAATAAAAAGAACTTTATAATGAAACAGATACTTCCAAGGACTGGTCCAGGGACCTATGTCAGGATGAGCTGAACTGGTAAATAATTTTAAGTAATTACGATGAGCTCCGTGCATTAAGCTTATGACAATTAGAGCAATTTACATGATAGGTGGGACATATATTAAAATGTTTAGATATTTTGCTTCTATAGATGCCACTTCAATAAAATATCAATTTAATTTTACTTGTTTTTTTTATCTAGTTAGTAAGGACTTGAACAGACTTTACTGGGAAAAATTTACTGCTCTTTTAGGAGTTCTTCCCATAGTTGTAACGCCGCAGCGTGATAATGAGGATCAGAAATCTGAGAGCATACTATTTTTCTCTTCAACTTTGACTTGCACATCCCTTCTCTGGGATGCAGGCATCTTTTCCGGATCTTGGCTCCATTTGTATACCTGCTTTCTTACAACCCCAAATCATCGTAGATGGTGCCTTGAGTGTAGCACCTGTACTTAAAGACAGCCTGATGCTCCGAGGAAAGCTCACTGATTATCTTTCTGCTCTACCCATCCCCAGAAGCAGAAGAGCAACAGAATCAGTAGTGCTAATTTGCAGTGTTAAGAAATAGGACACAACAGGTCACTCCACAACATGTGTAATTACTGTAGGGTCGAATGAAGAGTCACAAGATAGCGTTCACTTCAGCAGCACTAAGATTGAACAATAGAAGATTATCATGGCCCTGTGTAAGGATGACACATTCATGAAGCATTCCATATTTTAAAGGAAAAAAAGAATTACAAAATACCCCTAAAGTAGAATTTCTGTAATATCTAGTCTTTTTTAATGAATATGTACAAGCTATCACCATTAAGTCTACACGTCGGAGAAAAACTAATCTGAAATATCAGAGACTATGTTATTTTTGACCATGATAAGACTCCTGCTTTGACTCCTCCTGTGGTTGTGACATGTGATGTAACCTCTGCCTGAATTTTAGTTTGTAAAGTACAATGCTGATATTTAACCTACCTCAAAACTTGAGGATCTGTGAAATACTGAGTAAGTGCCCAAAATGAAATATTGTTGATTGTCTTTTTATTAAAAGTAAATTTCCTCATTAAACCAACCTGCCTTCTGTAAAGTCACAATGCTTAAAATCTCAGGAATTTCCACTAGGAAAGACCTGTCATTAAGGATTTGTAGGTATAATTGCTTAGCCTCTATTATTGGTGCTCAGGATAAAGAGGTTTTAAACTCTTCTATTTTTGGTTCTGCCTCAATGATCAGTTTATTGAAGACATTTGCAGGCTGTTTCACCATTGCTAGAGTGAAGATTTTGACTAGATGAGCTTAATCATAATCATTCATTTCTATGGTTTCAGAGTTGTGATTTGAGAAATAGCTTGTTTTAATCACTGTCCTGTTTATTATAAATCAATGCTGAAGTAAAGCAGAGATACCAAATACTTCATGGAAGTGTTGGCTAACGTCTGAAATAAATTACCTGTTTTGTGTCTAGTAACTCCTTGATGGTACAATTTTGAGAAACACTTTTGAAAGCTGTAGCTGACTAAAATAATTATAGCTCCTGGCATTCGGGATGGTAATGATTGTTGGATTGTTTCTGATGAACTGGAAGGGGCATGTTTGCAGTATTTACAAGTCACTCGGTTCTCTTGTGCTGCTGACCTAAAAACACGTCTTAACCATTCATCAAGGAAGGCAGGTCTCTACTTGTTGTACTTCAATAGTTGGAACTAGTTGCTCTTTACTTGATGTGACAAAACCATACCTCTGAATATCTAATTGATACTTTTTACTAAATCAGACTTTTTTTTTCCCAATCCCAATTAGTGGAGTTTTATCAAACTGCTCTAAACTTGGTGTTTGGTGCGTCTGGGGCAGGCAGCCGTAGGAAGAGCACATCTGAGTGGCGACTAAAGCAGTTTCTCTGGTGGCCTTCTCACATTCCCCAGTATTGCAACATATTTCCACTCATCATTTTCCTTCTGCACCTCATTTTACTTCATCCCTATCCTAAGTCCCTGATGGCTTTCCTTAAGTGGTGTTTAAGGCTGATGAATTATCATTCCTCACTGTATCATTCCTAAGAGACAATTCAGTTTTCTGAAACACTAGCCTAATCTGGAAAATGACTAATTTGAGCCACTGTTCCAACTCTGCAACTCAGCATACACTGCCAGTCCTTCCCACCACACCTTGTAAATTGAGATCAATCTCGTTCTGAGATTGTTAAAATAAGGATAAAAACACCCATTTTAATAGTTTCACTAGTTTCGGTCTCTTAAGTAGGTTGGCCTATGAGTTTTATTCTGCAAGTCACTGGTGGTCATGATAACCATTAATGTGTGTTTGTATTGTTACTTACCAACTAAATAGCACTTGATATTCTTTTAATGTGCTCTTGTCTGTTGCCACATCTCTCACCTGTGATGCAATAGGACACTCCCCCTGTATTAAAAGGGCCAAGAGTAAATGCCTTTTTTGTTGAACACATCTATAAAGTTGGCAGTTAATGCTAAAATTTGTCGAATAGCCCTTCCGAAATTATACTTGTGAAATATACAGAAAAATAAATTGATCTACTTAATTTGTATCGATTTAATCGCAGTTTTTGTCTCATTTAAATGTTATATTGGTTTTAATATATTTTCTGAAGTTGATCCCTTTAGCTTTCAGCTTCTGTATACAGAAAGAATTGTACTCTCAAATTTTGTTTTGATTTAAATAACATGTTAATGAGATCCTAGCAATAGACCTTTTTATTTGTAAAGGCTTTGTGGTTAAGGTAACATTAAATGTTTGCAGATTATGAGTCACCTTCGTGTCGTGTATGAGGCACACTAGTACAGTGATATCAGAAATGAGACAAGGAATTTACATTCTGAAAAGTTACATACAGAAAATATGTGTGTTATATCCACAGAAAATGTAATGGAGGTAATAAGTATTATTTTCCTTAAGAAGTAGAAATAAAGATCCAGGAAATCTAGAAAAATGAGTTATTCAACGTGGGGGGATAAGTGGGATGAGGGGTGGATTGGGGAAGTTTCACAGGTAGCTTTAAGAGATTGGCTGCTGTAGGCATGGCAGGCGGTGGGGGGAAGGGAAGAAGACCTTTTTATTTATAGTTTAACATTTTAATAACGAACGAACAGCACAGAAGACAACATAAAAACATACTTGCATGTAGGACAACTCAGAAAAGTATAGTGAATGGATGGAATCTGTGATAAAATGCTGTAAACACCCTTTAGTTGCCATCAACTAAAAAAAAATTTCCTTGTTCTAAAAAAAAATCCAAATGCTGGCACTGTCCAGAGAAATTTAACATGTTTATTTGTATTGTTACAAAGTTGAACTGCTTGAAACTTGTTCACTGAAACACCTTGAGTTGCATTAATATTTTATGTCCCTGCATTTATATTTTAAAAATTCACACACAAATGAAAATGGAAAAATGGCCAGTACCTGCTTTCTGTCCCCTATTTCCACTTGCAATCATATACTTAGGTACCTTTTTGACCCCATGGGGGAAAAAAAATCTGGTGTTCAGAACAACCATAACAGGAAGGAGAGGAATTTTTTAAAATGAAATGTTTCCCATCATAGTGGATTTTTAAGCACATTCTCCACGTATGTGGCATGCTAGCTGGATGTCTTTTGGCATAGTTGTTAACACGTTTGGCATGGAGATGGCACACAGGCTGGTGTCTTCAAAAAGGCCAACCAGATGGGCTTCACTTGCCTCCTGTGAAGCACGAATAGCTGCTCTCTGGAAGCCCAGGTCTATTTTGAAGTCCTGAGCAATTTCTCTCACCAGACTCTGGAAGGGAAATTTGTGAACCAGAAGTTCAGTGGACTTCTGATAACATCTAATTCTGCGAAGTGCCACAGGACCAGGCCTGTGACGATGCGGTTTCTTTACCCCTGGTGGATTCGCAGGCAGTCTGCCTTGTACGAGCCGTGGTATAGGGACCTCTTTACTTACCCACCTTTGGCTAGAGCTCCGAGAACTAGAGGAGGTGCTGGCGTTAGCATCAGAAGACCTTTTTAGATAAAGGAAATAATATTTTCAAATAGTCAAGGGATTGGGAAATGTAGACCTGTATAAGGAAGTTTAACTGGAAAACGTGGCATGTGAAAGAACTCTTGATTTTTCTCCCTGTCCTTTTCTCTAGCCTTCAACTCAGGTGTTCAGACCAACCTTGATTCCTCAAGCTAGAACCAACATTCACCAAAATCTACTAAATTTTTTATTTCACTCCACTGCTGCCAACATACCATAAGCCTTTAATATTTCTTACCTGGATAACTGCTGTAGTTCCAACACATCACTTTTTATTCCCCCCTCCTCATTCATGCTGCAGCCTTAATCTATCCCCTCACACCACCCTGTTTCCGTTCTTAACGTACAACCTCTTAAGATGTCTCAAGCTCATTCCTGCTTCTGTTCAACACGTTTCTTTTCCATTAAACACTTCCCCTGGTGCATAGTTTGGCTGGCTATTTTTCATTCTGATCTCAGCTCAACTTTTAACTTCCTTAGAGGGAGATCTAATTCATTATTGACTCTCTAGCACCTAGAAACTGTATGCCTACTCAGATGCTTGTTGAACAAGTAAAGTAAAATAGAATATTGGGTTGGGGCTGTAAGCGGAAAACCAGGTTAAGGACATGGATACAGAGAGCATGCTGGATTCTTCGGTTTTAGGCATGTGTAGCCTTCATTGACATAGGACTTTATACTCATTATTTATTTCTGCGAATGAAGAAATGTCAAAGAGCTTAGGTCGTCAACTTCACAACTGAAATTGGTATACCTGATATCCACAGCAAGGATATATTAGCTATTGGCTGCTTCTCTGTTCTTACATGTGATCATAACCTTGCAAGCCTTCTTTGTCTGATTTCCGTGGCTCTTTACTGACCCATCTCCAATAATTTAGTCTGACCAATGTACTGTAGGTTCTTGCTCTTCTGCATCTATGCAAGCTAATATTTCTAATGGCAGTGTATAAATGAAAGTCGACATTTGTTTAAATTACTGCTGAAACAGTCACTGTAGGGTAGCCACATTTTAACTTAACAATAAAGATCAGAAGTAGACACCAGTGGGCAGCGTTCTGCCAGGCCACACTTGTAAGTTATGGAACACAAACCTTTCGTATCTTCCTTAATTCTCAACTACTTTAATATCAACATTATGAGAAGCCTGATCACTATGGATGTGTTTGCTAAAAGATAGACTAAACACATTAGGTTTTTTTCCTACTGATTGTGAGATCTGTGTTGAATACTTGTATATGAGTTAGGTCTATGGCTTGTGTTGCCAGCTGGGGTAGTTGAGGTGGTCATACATAGTAGTATTCCTACTAAGTTTATTTTGACAGGTTTATATGTCAACTTTTAAAAAACATTACACTTATTTCACACCTTGTAACTCCTGGGTATATTCTGTTATGATATTGCCACCTAGTTGTAGTATATGTCCATCTCCATGAGGGATGTAGCTACAAGAGTCAGAAGCAAAGGGAGGATAAGAGGAAGATGATCTACAGTGTCGAGTGAGGCAGAGCAGCGAGAACAGTGGGACCTGAGAAACTGCCAGCAGCTTTGGAAATTGGTTTCACTGATCGGAAAGAATGATTTCCGAGGAACAGGTATGTATGGGCTTGGGCAGAGAAATAGAAGAATGACATAAACAACTAAAGATGGACTAGTGGTGAGGATGTTCTTTTGAGAGATTGTGAGGTACTGAGAGAAGATGAAAATTTTTATTTTAAATGTAGGAAAGATTGGAGTATGGTTATAGGCAAAACAGATACGGAAGAAAAACATGTAGGGGAGGCAAGGACTGGAATCGAGAGCAGGTGAAGAGATCGCCCTTGGCATGCCTTTCAAAGGACGGGTGACCAGAGTTCGGTGGGGAAAGGGCACTAGAGGAGCCCTCGCTGAATGACCTGAGTCCCGTCCAAGTGGTGAGAGTGTTCTCAAGAGAACCAAATGGGACAAATGCAGGGCACCAGTCATAGGGTAAACATCCAGGAAGGAATGACATAACCGATGGTTGGTCCTGAATTAAATTGTTAGGCTTGTTTGCCTGCTCCTATTAAAAGTATACTTGTATGTGATTCAGAACTCAAGTCATATAGGAGGACGTAATGAAAAGGTTTATAAAAGTCTTTAATTTTAGGCATAATTTACTGGTTTTCAAGACTGATGAAGATTGAACTCACGACACTTCCTACGTTCCTCACAATCTCCTCAGATCAGTGTCACTCACTACTCAAGTTTCCTTCATAGACTTTTTTTTACAATGTCTAATAATGTAATTTCACCTTTATTTTATTGGCTGTCAACAGTATTTCTTAGCTCTCTAGGGTGTAAGAAGACGATATTAACACCCCTATGTTTCCTTTTGACTCTCCTCCCTTTTCTCTCTTTTTTAAAGACTTTATTTATTTTTAGAAAGAGGGGAGGGAGAAAAAGGGGACAGAAACATCGACTGGTTGCCTCTCGCACACTCCTAACTGGGGACCTGCAACCCAGGCGTGTGCCCTGACTGGGAATCAAACCTGCGACCTTTGGGTTCGCAGGCCAGCACTCAGTCCACTGAGCCAACCAGCCAGGACTCGCCTCCCTTCTCTCAGTGTTTGTCATCTGTATCCTTACAATTACACTATGAAGGTTGATAACATTTACATTCTGTTTTATGATCGTTAATAGTCCTCAGCTGTATAGGTTGATAGATACAGTTCACTGCAGATCACAATTTATTACTATGATTACATTTTCTTTCTATAGCTTTTTGTTTTTCTTTGTGTTTTTTAATTATGTTTTCCTGCTGGTCTTTTGGCTTCTATCATAGCCACAATTATTTATGTCTCCTACCACCATGTCTAGTATTCTAGAGACTTTTGCTCCAGAAAACTCTCCCCTGGAGACCACTTCTTCCTTGCTTCAATCTGAACTTGTTGCTTTCCCACCCTAATACACAGCTTAGCTGCTGTCCTGATCAGACTGAATCCATTATTTCCTAGATTCCATGTTTGGCAGCCATTGCTTTTGCCTTTGTCTTAGGTAAGATCCCCTAGAAGCAGAAGTTTAAAAAATTTTATGAATAGTTATAAGCATCATAAATATCTTTCTCCAACTTGTGGCTTGTCTTGTATTCGTAGGGATCTCTGTTGACACACTTCTAGTTATATTTCAGAAATATTTCAAAAGATTTCTGAATATTTCAAAGTACATCTTTGCAAAAACTGAATATTCTCCTCCCCCACGTGTTAATTGCTCACCCTCTGATACGCAATAAGTCTTCTACGTAATACTTTTGTCACCCAATCACAGTGCATTCTAACTGACTTCATTCACTTAGTCACCTCCTGTCCATACAAGGTGATGTGGTTACTGCGCTCCAGTGCTTAGCCCCGTGCCTGGCCTTAGTACATGCCCAATAAATGTTTCTGTGGAGAAATTACACCCTTGAGATTGTAGCCGTTCCCTTTCACCCCTGCTATACCACCCTATCTGGTCAGGGCTCTTATCTCAAATTCATAACCCTGGCTCCTTTAATCAGATCACTTACCAAATTGTTGGGATGCTAGAGAAACAGTCCAATGTAAATCTAGGAACGGCCCCAGAAACATGCCCCAGCAGTGACCTGAGGGGGAAGCTGCTTCTACTGCCACCGCCCCCAAACATGGAGCGCCAGGAGCCCAACTTTGATGTAACCACTGTTGTCCCCCAGACTTGGCCACCTCTGCTGCCACCTTCATTGGCAAGTGGAAGTTCTGGACAGAGCCTACTTCATGTATACTGAGTATCCCAACTCTCGTGCCGAGGAATCTGGTAGACTAGGCCACATGACTGCATCCAAGCTGCAAAAGAAGTGTGGATAGGCGTCTTGATTTTTCTATCAGGAGGCAGGACTAAGGTAGAAATTTTCTTAAAATACAGAAAAGAGGACAGGCAAACAAATATGATAGATGCCGTTATACCTTCTAACATTGTCCAATACAAGAGTCTCTTAAACTGTACAGCAAGGTTGGAACCTAGTTAAGTCAGAATGTTTGTATAGTCCTAATCTTTGACCTATTTATCTTTCCTGGCTGACCCCAGAGTTTATTATTTGCCTCATCAAAAATGTCCTTTCAGCCCTGGCTGGTGTGGCTCAGTGGATTGTGTTCCAGCCTGCAAGCCAAAGGGTCACCAGTTCAATTCCCAGTCAGGGCACAGGCCTGGGTTGTAGGCCAGGTTCCCAGTGGGGGGCATGTGGGAGGCAACCACACATTGATGTTTCTCTCCCTCCATTCCTTCTCCTCTGTCTAAAAATAAATAAATAAATACAAATATTTTTTTTAATGTGCTGTCAGAAATCCCTCATTTCTTGGTTCTGCTTCCATTGAATCCTGCAACATGACAGAACCAGGCAGTCCAGGACCGGGAGTGAATATGTGGGAGAGAGAGGACTGAAAATTTGATTAATAGTATCTTAAAACTATATAGTACAGCCCAGCTTCCAATACACTTTCTCATCTCATCTGAATCTATCAACAATATAATTTTAAGTTTTCCTGTTTTTGCTAATTAAAAAAAGAAGATAGGCTCAGGTTTCTCACTGTTCGAAATTTCATGGATAAACAAGAGAGGGAGGCTAGAATGATTTCTGTGGCAATGGATTAGAGTTGGAGACTTTAGTCTGAACTTATGTTTAATTTATAGTTTCCTACACATATTAATAGAAATATGTATAGATAGGTATATATACATAGGTTAGTATACACATATTTCCTTGCTCCGTGGCTGATATGGCCTAGAAATAAAAACAATATCCCAAGAGCAATGAGGCCCAGATCTTAGTTTTGAGAGTCCTCCAGGGAAAGGAACCAGGGCTTCCTGGAGACATGGCTGATTCTAGGGCTGGAGAAGAAATATACAAGATGCGTCTGCAGCACAGCATAGTGCTAAAAGATAAGGAAGTGCTGTGGGGGGAAAAGGCAAAACACAGAACAAAACAAAACAAAACAAAAAGAACCCTTCCACAATGGTGGGGGTAGGGGGTTAGTCAAAAAGACAGGAAACAACTGAAAGCTCCCAATGGATAGAGCCTGAACAACTTCAGCAACAAAATAAAGTATCAGGTGATAACTTAGGAGTCTATACTTAGGAGTCTATACTTACATGAGTAAATAATTGAATGAACAAATGGGGGAGATAAGACAAATCACCCATGTAGAAGAATTCCAAATTTATGTAGATACTTGGTCCTCAAGGAGACAGAGCGTAACTTCCCACTCGTTCTGTGTGGGCTGCACATAGTTGAGTTCATTTGGAAGAGTACGGAAAGGGGCCCATGTCAGTGTGCTGTGGCTGCCATAACAAAGGATCACAGACTACGTGGCTTAAACAAAACTTATTTTCTCACTTTCCCAGAGGCTGGAAGTCCAAGATCAAGGAGTTGGCAAGTTCGGTTTCCTCCGAGGCACCCCAGCTTGAAGCAGACCGTCCTCTCCCTGTGTCTTCACATGGTCTTCCTCTGCACATGTCTGTGTCCTGATCTCTTCTAAGGACACCAGTCATACTGCATTAAGGTGCAATTGACCTCATTTTAGCAACCACCTTTTTAAAGACACTATCTCCAAAAACAGTCACATTCTGCATTATGAAGGCAGGGATTTAGGACTTCAGTTTATGGATTTCGAGGGGGCACGATTCAGCCTGTTGCAGGGGGAAGAGAATTAACTGCAGTGGAGATACTTGACACTACCTGAACCAGGCGATCGAGGACAACATCAACAGTGATGTCATGTCATGTTAATAGTATAACCTTTGGTGTGATAAAAATGCCACTTTACCTCTGCGGTCTTCCTCACAAAAACTCATTGCGCCGGTGTAACTAAGACTGAGGAACATTGTAACAATGCTCAACTAGTGCTACTCAAAACTGTCATCAAAAAACAAGGAAAGGGAGAGACTGATGGCTAGAAATATCCAAGTGAGACACGACAATTAAATGTAGTATCCTGGACGAGATCCTGGAATGAAAAAGGACATGAGGTAACAATTAAGGAAATCTGAATAAAGTATGGGCTTCAGTTAGTGATAATATATCAATATTGGTTCATTAATTGTAGCAAATGTACCATACCAATGTAAGATGTTAATAATAAGATGAATGGTTGGGTTTTTTTCATCTATTTGGGCTGTTATAACAAAATACAGTAGGCTGACTGGTGGCTTATAAACAACAGAAATTCATTTCTTACAGTTCTGGAGGCTGGGAAGTGCAAGTTCAAGGTGCCACAGATTCAGCGTCTGGTGAGAGCCAGCTTCCTCATAGACGACTGTCTTTTCACTATAACCTCTGAGGGTGGAAAGGTGAGGAAGCTTTCTTTGGTCTCTTTCATAAGGGCACCAATGCCATTCATGAGGACTCCACCCTCACGAGCAAGTCACCTCCACAGCTTCCACCTCCTACCATCACTGGAGGCCGGGGTGGGGGGTGAGGATTTCAACATGAATTTGCAGGGAGGGGGCAAAAACAGTAAGTTCATTGCATGGGGCATATGGGAACTCTGTATTATCTTTGAAGTTTTTCTATAAATCTAAAACTATTCTAAAATTATTTTTGAAGTTTATTAAATAATAAAACAAGGCTCATGTGGAATCTGGGCTTGCCCCAGATTAGAACGGGGACTAGAATCTAGGTCATTGGAATCCAAGTCATTTTCACAACTGAGGAATTTCCACCACTGCCACATGGAAGGCAGCCGTGTGTCTGTGGTTGGTGGTGGTACAGGATGAGTGTGACTGAGTACGTACTTCACATAAAATGATTCAGGAAGACCAAGGCAATAGAGAGCGATGAGTGGGATGGATTTGGGAAGACAGTATTTCAAGATGCAGAACAATCCGCTAATCAGGTGCCATGGAGCCAGGCATAAAGGTGCAGAGGCTGGGCAAATGGGCAGTCAGCACACAGGCTAGAAGACTGGGAACGATGGGCCAGAGGTCAGACAAATATTTTAGGAAACACAAGATTAGAATCTAGAATTAGAGTAATAGGTATAGGGAATAAAAATAATTGTACCTTTTGAGTTAAGTACTGTTCTTTTTTATCCTCCCTGCCTGGGGAGCCATGAAGTGTGGCTAGGCCTAAGCCCACAGGTGGGGGGCAGCTAGGATAACCGGTGGGGGCTGGGGAAACAAAGGCATGGGGAGCTAGGAGTTCCTGATGCCTGACGTTCATCTTCCAGAAGTCTCTCAGGTCAGTCTGACTGTATTCTTAACTTTGGCTCTTCTGCCTCTTAGCCTAGTTCCCTCACTGTGCAATTACACATCCTTCATTTGTAAGTAACCTCCCATCCATATCACCATTTGGGTCTTTTTTTTTTTTCCTTTTACCATTTGGTTTTTTCAATAAGCTATTTGGGGTTTTTCCCCACCTGCTCAAATGTCACTTATGCCCAGTGCCTAGTCCCCTGAAACATTAAATATTAGCATATGTAAATGCCAACTAATATGCTATAACCAGTAATGGTACTTTGCCTCTGCCTCTAGAATTGGACCCATTTTACAGAATTCAAATCAGTACTTTATAAGACTGTGCAGCAGGGACTGCCCTTCCCCTGCTCCCTAAGCCACCTGTTGCAGTGAGCTTTCCCAGGTCAGGGACCACATTTCATTTGTCTCCAGCTTTATTATCTGAAGTGCTGGTATACAATAGGCTCTCAGTAATTTTTTTAAAACTTTGGATAAACCAGTGACCACCCTCTTACAATTGCTGGTCTCCCCACATTCGCTCTTCCATTTAGTTTTTTTTTTTTTCCATTGCAGACTGTTATAGCTTGAATTGCGTTCCCCCAAAAGATGTTGAAGTCCTAACCCCCAGTACTATCTATGAGACCTTATTTGGAAATAGAGCCTTTGCAGATGACCAAATTAAGACGTGGTCATTAGGGTGGGCCCTAATCCAGTGTGACTATGGCCTTATAGAAAGAAGACACAGAGACATACACATCACACAGGGAGAACACCATGTGAAAGGTGAAGACAGAGACTTGGGTGATGCAGCAGAAGGCGATGAGTACCAAACACTGCTGGCAGACCACGGGGACATAAGAGAGAGGCATGGGGCAGGTGCTCCCTCCCAGCTCCTAAAAGGAGCCAACCCTACTAACACCTTCATCTGGGACTTCTGACCTCCATATCAAAACAGTACAACACTGTTTGAGTCACCCAGCTCATGGAACTTTATTACAATAGCCCTAGCAAACTAATACACATATCACCTTCACCTTCTACCTTTCTTTAAAAAAAAAAATGTCATTGATCTTAGACAGACAAGGGAATGGAGAAAGAGAAACATCAGTTTGTTGTTCCACTTATTTATGCATTCACTGGTTGATTCTTTTATGTGCCCCGACTGGGGATCGAATCTACAGCCTTGGCATTTCAGGACAATGCTCTGACGGACGGAGCACCCAGCCAGGGCTCTACCTTTTTAATTGCCTACCATCCCGACTAGAATGCAAGCTCCATGAGATCAGAAATTTTATATGTTTTGTTCATTCATGAATCCTCAGCATGTAGAACCATTTCTGGCACATTGTAACTCTCAATATTTGTGGAAAAAAAGTAATATCCACAAATATTTTGGAGGAGAGGGACTTTTCACGTTAATTTGTAAACTGCTTCTATTTGAAAATAACCTACATGAAAAGGTTCCCAATTATAAAGCAGTAATGGATAACTATCAATTTAAAATAAAATCTACAATGTTTTCTGGCTTCCCTCTAGAAGGAGGGAATCCTAACCCCTCAGAAGTTGTAACTATTGCTGGTTTATTGCTGCTTGCCTACTGACAAAATCCTTGGGACTGTGAATACACGTGGATAACGTAAGGGAGGCAGGCCATCAGGGCTCCTTGTTGCTTCTGACTTGTAGGTCTACTCTTCTTCTGAAGGATGTAAAGTAAGGTCAAGGTAGAAAAGCCTTCTCCGCATCATCCCTACTACCTTCCGCTACTAGTGCCCCAAATATTGGAGTGGTTGAGTGATGTATTCAGGAATTTAAAAAAGTAATTTTCATTTCTTTTTCTCCCTGTCATTAAAACACACACACATACAACCACTCACATGTATAAGACTCAGTTTTTTAGTGTTTTCTAAGTGTAGGGGAAGACAATATTTTCCTCATCCTTCTTACCGTCCCTGGCTGGGTCAAAATTAAACCAACAAAGACAGATTAACAGGAGAAAGGCATACCAAACATAGTAAGTTTCACATAACATGGGAGCCTTCACAAGGGAATGAAGACCCAAAGAAATGGCAAAAACTATCTGCTTTTATGTTAGGTTGAACAAAGAAATAATTGTGGAAGAGTCACTAAACTATGTAGGGAGGCTAAAGGAATATAAAATTTATTTCAACAAGGTCTGTATAGAATTCTCTGGGCCTTAACTTTTTGTCCTCGACCTTAAGAATGTTACTTTCCTTCTGGTATAGAGAGGGCATCTTCAATATAGAATTTCATCTCCTGCCTTTAGGAAAAAGAAGGAAGGTCAGTGTTTTTCTTGTACTCGTTGTTTTTCAAGTGCCCCTTGAAATAGTCCTTTGCCAAAACTGCACACTCTGGGGCGACACGCCCTGAACTCCTTCATCAGCATACTCAGCCCTTCTCAACAGTTCAGGGATATAGATATTCTCCCAAGGGCAAGAAAACAGAATGGTTACCACCTTACACAGGGCGTGAAGGAATGCAAGCGGGTAGAACTGAAGTCTCTTAAATCTCATTCCAGTGCCCTTTCAGTTGTATTGGTCATAGCTGCACATGTGACCCCGTTTTATGTAAGGGCAATTAAGGTGGGATCCCAAAACACAAGGATTCAATTTTAGAATTGTAAGGAACACAGAAACTTCTGTAGGACTTTTCAGCCTTTACCTCTAGCATCTCTGAAGAAACTGTGGGCAGTGAGTAAGGAAAGGAGAGGCTTGAGTTCCTGGGAGTGAGGACTGGCCCCAAGTGTCCTCCCCTGTCAAATGCACATGCAGGACCACACATGCAGGACACACACGCAGCCCAGGGTGCCAGCCTTGGGAGATGGTCTTAATAGAAGCCATCCCAGATTCAAATGCAGACACTGGGCACCCCTTACAGTTCAAAGAAATAAGAAAGATGAACACACTAAAAAGAAGCTGGGATTAAATATATGGAGAATAATCAACCAGGAATGAAAATGTGAGTGGGAAGGAGGAAGATAGAGGGTGAAGACAGCATGGGGTTGGGGGTGCAAAGACCACATTCTTATACTGGATGTGCAAAGATAACAGCGAGCAGACTGAATGCTGCTCCCGAGATTTCTTTGAGCTTTTGATTCAGAACTACATTGTACGTATGGACCCCTCCACACTTACAAAGGCCCTCAGATGGCATCCGATCAGCTTCAGCAAGATTATACATGGTGTGGATACACCGGGGACAGGACGAGGAACAGGGCTGGAGATCAGGGTAGTGGCACTAGTAACAGGGTAGACTCTTGGACCGCTCCCTGAGGGCATCTTTTCAAGGCTCACAAGTTTCTGTAGCTTATAACAGGTCGCTATGCTCTGGAGTCAGAAAACGACCCTGCTGCCAGGTGCTGGGTGACTTGGTGATTCTGCATCTCAGATTCTTGAGATCTGAGCCTGACCTCTACTGCTAACAGGGCTCTTCTGGAATTCTAGGTCATCCTATGGCCTTCCAAGAATCCTCCACCCAAGTCCTACCCCTAGAAATGCTTCATAGGACAGGAGAAGCAGTCTTTTAAAACCTGGATACCCTCAGTGGCACCAGCGATCGCCGCCCCTCTCGGGGCTGGGTTCTTCCGCACTATGTAGGGCTCCGCTGGGGTAGTGGGCGTCCGGGATGCCACGCGCTCCCCGGGGCCGGTGCGCGGCCGGCAGGAGACCTGGGGGAGCGCCGGCTGGCCGCCAGATGATGCTCGGAGCCCCAGCCCGGGGGAGGCGGCGTGAGCCCGCGAGAGCCCGGAGCAACCGCGGTAGCCGCGCTCGAGCGCAGCCTCCTCCCGCTCCCACAATGCACAGGGCGGCGGCGGCGGCAGCATCACCGGCCGCCGAGGGGGCTGCGGCGGCGACTCCGAGGACGCCGGCACGCGGAGCGCTCGAAGCTGCTCCCGGTGAGACCCGGAGGGATGGCGAGGCTCCCGCGGGCGGCCCGCGCCTGAGGCGCCGCGCCCCGCCCCGCCCGGCCCCGCCCGCCTCCACCCTGCCCTGCGCCCGGCGGCGGCAGCCGGGCGCTTCCTAGTCCGCGCGGGCGGCAGCCCAGGCGAGCTGCGGCCTCCGCACGGGCGTGGGGCATCGACTCCGCGGGCTCGCCATGGCCGCGTCCGAGCTCTACACAAAGGTAGGGCGCCCCGCGGGTGTGGGAGGGGGCCGCGCAGGCCGCAGCGCCGGCTGTCAGGCAGGGGTCGGGAGGGGCTGGGGCGCCACCCCCTTTCTGAGCGTTTCCAAACCCCGGGCCCTGCCGGTCTGGCGCCCGCAGAGGCGCCTTCCTCCTTAGGGCCGTGATGATGATGAAGGCAGCGGAGGGAGGCGGGCCTCGTGGGCTGTGTCTGGCCCCTGACACCTTTCCTAGGCTGGGAGCCCAACGCGTTTCTAGAAAGGGAAATTTAGTAGGGCGGGCCGGGGTCAGGACTGCGCAGCCCTCCCATTCGCTTTAGGGAAAAATCCTGGCTGGTGGGAGACGCTTGCCTGGTCGATCAGATGGTCCCTCCCTTGGGAACACGAGCTTAAAATAACGTCCGGTGTGGGTACGCGGTGCCACTTCTACCGCCAGCCAGCCTTTCTGTGCGATTATTTGGAATCCTGCAAACTGCCGGCAGCCAATTTTCACCTTTAGTTGCCGGGTTTCTGATCGCTGCCCTGGGGGTGGTGAGCCCCTGGGAGGGTGCAGCCGGATAAATGGAAGCTGATTCCCCGGTTGGGATGGTCTTTACTCGTTTGTCGCTGGGAGTTTGCAACTGGCATGTAATCCCTAGAGCCTTGTTAGACTCCATATCTTCACCATACACTGGGGCGAGCCTTTTCTTCTGGGTTTAATTTAAGGGAAGTGGCATCCTTTTCTTCGTAATGCTGACATCAGTATTCTCGGGTCCGGTAATCTCTAAATGGCATGTTTTGAAGAACTGTCCCTTTGAAGACTGTTCTGAAAATTTGTCTTGGGCAGTGTGTGGTGTCTTTTGTAAATATGTGTAATCATGGTATTTTATGCTGTAACTCAGCTGTTAAGTGCCTCTAATTACCATTAACAAAATGGCCTTAACTTTTCATGTTCGCATTTGCAGCAGAATATCCGTTTAGGATTCTAGAATCATTGCTTCCAAATGAGACCCCAAATAAGCCCAGGACCCAGTTGCGGCACATTAGGGAGAAAAGAGGTCTGGACTCAATATCAGGAGAACTGGATTCTAGCCCCAGGTCTCTTCACTTACTGTGCGACCTTGGGTCTTCAGTAAATGGGGTTAATTGTATGTGCCCTGCATCTCTTACAAAGCTGTCGTGAGGATTAAACTTACAAATAAGTAAGAAAGCTTTTTGTAACCTGTGAATTTCCCTACAAATATGAGTTATTAATTTCTTCAGCCATGAAATGAGGAGCTTTCTTGGAACATTTTCTGGGACCCCTTTCTTTCCAGCCCCAGATTTAAAGAGTGCACAATTGCAATTTTTCTCTAAACCTAGTAATTTCTTTAGGCATTGTAGATCTCTAATGTATAAATGAATGCAGTTGGAAACTGATTCAAAGTCACTTGAATCACAAACATGTGTATAGTGCTTATGCATCAGGTACTGTGCTAAGTGCTTTACAAATTAGTTCATTTAATTCTTATAATGAATGAAGTGGCTACTAAGAAATATCCATTTGAGTCATTTTCACATGAAGAGATCTGTAAACATTCCTTACTTTGCATAGGCCCCTTCCCTCTATGTCCGTGGTGAGGACTCCATTGTCGAGCTGCCTAACTGCAGGTCGGTTAACTAGAGAAGGGCTGGATAATAAATAGCTCTTGGATTTTGGATCTGCTTTTTCCCACCAAGATAATTTGTGGTGGGGTGCGGGAGTGGGATGTGGGGAAAAACTGTGATTTTTCAATTGTCAGGTTTGGGGCTTCAGCCATAGCTTCAAATTACCTGTTTTAAAATTACCTTCTAGTCATTATAAAGACAGACTGGTTTGGACATCAAGACTGAAGTTGAGTTTAAGCTAGCGACCTTCTCCTAAATGCACTTATGCCTAAAAATAATCTAGTCACTGGCTGTTGTTGGCCAATTCTTTGTGGGAATGGACTTTAGCTTAATGGTGGGCAACAGTACTTATTGACCACCTCCTGGGTGTCAGGTGCTCTGCCTAATTTTGAGGGGTTTCAACAGTGACCAAGACAGTCCTTTCCCTCAAAGGGCTCATAGTCTGCTTCTTACATTCTTGACCTATTTTGAATCTCCAAGGGCATAAATAACCTACTGTAACTCAACAGAAGGCAGATAGCTACTATGGTATTAGCAGAAGTTGGGGGACAGGTTGGGACATGGGGAATGTTGAAATGGTTCTAGGAACAAAAGCTTGGATAGTAATTATTAGAGGGAGAGGGGAATCATTAGAGGTAGTATGAATGGATAGCCACAAGGATTTTTCCCTTGCAGAGGATTACGGGAAAGGAAGTTCTGGGGTAGAGAACTAGGAAAGCTGTATTAGTGACATGCCATCATTATGGTATTCAACGTAGTGGTTAAATCTGAAAAGTACCCTTTTAAAAAATGTCATGCAGAGCTTAAAGGAAGATTTTGATGTGTGATACACGTCAGCTCTTATTGTGGTGAAAGGCAAGAGACCCTTCAGTTTTTTCTATTTAGCTAAAATGATCATGGTTTTGTCATGGCAATTTAATAGGGTTTCCATTTTGTAAATTTTCCCAGCAGTATAAACATTTTAAGGATAATAGCTGTCTTCCTAGGATATGATACTTTTGCAGTTGAACATTTTGTTTAAACATGTTTGTTGGTATTAAAAGTTACAGATTTATTGAGGTATAATTCACATACCATACAATTTACCAATTCAGTGGCAGTTTTTAGGATATTTGTAGAGTTGTGTGTCGATTTGTTTTCAGGTCTGCCTGGCTTCCCAAAGGAATTGCAGGTGCCTGTGATGTGTCATTGCTTCTGATTTTGAAAATATTTGCTAGTCTTGACTTGTCAGTGGATATCTGAATCATAACGTCACCCATGGATGCTCACAGCAACTTCAAAGGATTTAGCATTTATGGAACAGAGTTTATTAATAAGACCTAGACAGATCGTTAGCAGCAATAAGACGTCCTGCTAGTCCTCCTTACTTGAGGTTCTGGGACACCACGGATAGCACCATAGATGCTGTGCAATGGCCAAGATGACCTGAAGCTGTTTCATTAGGAGTCTCCACAGTGTGTCAGGAGGCTGAGTTTTGTGACAGTGCAAAAAGGTTTTAAAACCCTCACTCTAGAGTGATATAAGCTTGTCTAGTTGAAATAGCTGTTTAAGCCAGTAGATTGCATATCCATAGCCTTCCTTTCCCACCATATTCCCTTATGCCCACTGACGCTACATGGCCAAGATTTTTTTCTGGGACAGTTTCACTTTTATATACTATGCCATTGTTACCTTAAACTATCAATACTGGAAGTTCTAATATTTTGGTGTCAAAATTAGATTTCTCAGACTGCTTCCAAAATCTTAAAGCAGGACAGCGATCTTGTCTCTGATCATTTCCTCAAGTCTCCAGTCATGCCCATTCCATCTGGGTTTCCTCCTGATGTCCCCAGGCCTCCCGATAGCCCTGCAGTTCTCCGAGTCCCTGAGGTTGGAAACCTCAACAGACTTTCCCTTGTCTCTTTGCATTCGACTTCCTCTTTACCGATTCTAATTTTACTTGACAGACAGCCGACAGTTCTGTCTTAATGACCTATACAAATTTCCATCTTATTATAGTTATTTGTGTGCGTGTCCGCCGCTCCCACAGTAACCCTCTGAGATGCTGGTCAGAGTTTTGTTCATCCTCTGGTAGAGCCTTACTCATTGTCTCACACATAGTAGGTGCTGATTAAATATTTATTGGGTGAATGAAAGAATACTTGGAAGAGGGATGGAACGCAAATAAGGGTTTGGGATGATTTAGTCCACTTGTAGGAACCAGGCAGGGTGTAAAGAAGTTATTGAACAGGTAAGCACATTTTCAGGCATGTTGAACAGGATGAGTGAGAGAGAGGAGAGCTGGGGCCCTGGGAGACCAAGGAAGCTGTTACGGGAACCAGAATGTGAGGTGATGGAGGCCTGGTAGATTGAGACTGGGCAGAAGGTGTGGGAAGGAAGGGGACACATCTGGGAGACATTTCTCTGTGATGGATTAGGTATAGGATGGGAAGGAGAGGAAATAGTATAAATTAATGCTAGTAGCTCTAGCTTTGGAAACTAAAATTTTATTCTTACTAATCATGAATTTTTGCTGATCCTAACTCAAGCTACTCAAATACTTTAGACTTCTGGAGAAAAGCAGAATACTCATGATTTTTTCTTGAAATGCTACTGCCTTTTGTAGTGTGAAAGTTCAGTGTATTGCCCAGTAGCTAAAAGATTACAAAGAGATTCTAATTTAATGAGAATTGCTACTGTCAGATGAATAGTATAAATATCCGCGGTGCACCCTGGCTGGTGTGGCTCGGTGGATTGAGCACAGGCCTGCGATCCAAAAGGTCATCGTTGCACCTGGTCAGGGCACATTCATGGGGGCCAGGTCCCCAGTTGGGGGTGTACGAGAGGCAACCCCTGTCGATGTTGCCCTCTCTTTTTCCCTCCCTTCCACTTTCTTTCAAAATAAATAAAATCTTTAAAAAAATTAATAAATAAATATCTGTGGTGCTGTTAGCTTTTCAAAGTAGGGGAATGCTGGAGAAATATCTATGAGTGAGGTTCCAGGGATTTAACTACAGGGTCCAGAAGGTCGGGGGATGTGGTGGTGTCTTTTCTATAGGAAAGTGTGAGGTGAATCCCCTTACCTAACATCTTATCTCAGAAGGTATGTTGGCGTCTCTGTTTATCATTTTATGATGGATTTTTGCCTCGATTGGGAGAATCTAAGGGCACGTGGCCCAGGGAATAGGGACTTGGATTTATTTGTCTCCACTTAGGGCAGTTCCGAATGAAGTATAAGGCATTGTTGGAAGTATAAACACCGGGCTGACCTGTGGAATAAGTCTGGCCCTCGGTAACATACTGTGTGGGCAAGCCCACCCCTCCCACTCCACCCCGATAGATGCTATCCTCTGTCCCACAGTGGTCTTCCCAGACTTTCCCCATTTGTCTGCCTGGGGAGTTTGTCCCTTCTTTTCCTCCAGTGCCTGCCTCTCTCTCTAATCAACTTTGTTGAGGTATAATGTACATGTAATACAATTAACTGATTTAAAGTATACATTTTAATGAATTTTGACAAGTATATTCTGTCATGTAATCACCACCACAAACAAGATATCAAACATTTTGCCTGGCTGGCGTAGCTGAGTGGACTGGTGCCAACCTTCAAACCAAAGGGTTGCCGATTCAATTCCTAGTCAGGGCATGTGCCTGGGTTGCGGGACAGGTCCCCAGTTGGGGGCGTGTAAGAGGCAGATGATCAATGTATCTCTTACACATGGATGTTTCTCTCCCTCTCTATCTCCCTCCCTTTCCCTCTCACTAAAAGGAAATAAATAAAAAACTTTAAAAAAATAGAACATTTTTATCAGCTTCAAAACTTCCCTTGTGCTTAGTTTCTTCTCTTTTTCAGATAATTTAGAGTTTACTGGAGTTGTATTTGCCCACCAGAGTGGAGAGAAGAGTTGTTTGTTTTTAAAAATATATATTATGGTTCTACTTTAGCCCAACTAACAGAGATACTTAATACAGAGGCCTGACCTTGGGAATCACTCCTGTGGAGTGTCACTGACAGTGAGAGGTGGGGATAGATGGAAAAGGAGTTTGGGTGGTTGATTTCATCTTTCCTCAGAACACTTACCCCTTTACCTTTCTTAGTGGTGTCTGCATTTGATGTCTTGTTTCCTTAGGTCCTTAGTGTACTAATGTCTTTTGGCCACTTTTGCCTTTTCACAGTTTTCATCCCCCACCTGCCTTGGCTGTGATGTCAGCCTGGGTTTGTGCTGATACAGATTTCTGCACTTTGCAGAAACTTGTCCTGCCTTCTTCCTGCCTTCTGCCTCCTGCATTTCTCTGCTAAGCCCTCTTAAGTTGGAAGCCTCCTTAACCAGTTAGTGGAGGCTTGTTGCCAGTTGTAGAATTTAGGAATGATGTAATTATGTTTTGATTTCAAAATAATGACTCCAAAGTTGATTGAAATCAAGGGAGAAATGTGTTATCCCCCACTGAATATTCATAGGGACCAGCCATCTACGTCCTTCGGCCTGTGCGCGGCTGTGGCCAAAAAACAGGAGCAAAATCCTAAACGAGAGGGAGACTCGACACAAAAGGACAAGTTTACCGGTCCTTGGTCACTCCTGCAAACCACGTGTTGTCCTGACTAGGAGTTAATTCTGTGTGTGTGTGTGTAGTGGGGGGCGGTTTTTGCTTTTGAAAAATACGCCCTGAAAATAGAGAATTTTCAATGATTAGGGCAGCGAAGAGGCTAGACAGATTAAAAGGTAGAACTCTTTGGTTTAGAAAGATGAAGGTGAGCTGGGAATATATTTAACCACAAATAGAAGTTTCAGACGTCAAATCTCAGTTCAGTAGGGATAGTTGTTAGATCTTGAAATAAATGTCATTTAAAATGAATTTCTACCTTAAACATTAAGTTTACATTTATGAAACTTGTTACCTCATGTTATGATACCAGTTAGAATGTAGTACATACAAGGAGGGGACCCCAAAAAACACCAGAATTATCTTCTGGAGGGCAGGCTCCTTGTAGTACAGGCTTCCCCTGTTAGGTGAGCATTCTAGGAACCCATCTGTATCAGTGTACCAGCTGGTGTTGCTGTGAGAGGCTGTATTTGGTTTCAGTGAAATCTTTTTGAAGGCTCAATGCATTTTCCTATTTCGTGATGGGTGATTTATGAGCACACCTGCCCACACCGATCTGAGTGCTCAGCAGTTTTTGACAAAAAAACAGCATGACCCCCCGCCATGACCCACCGGGGGTGCCCTTATTCCCTCCATCTCACAATGAGTGACTTTTTTATGTTGTTGTTTTCCTGGGTGAAAACAGTCCTCGAAGGGAAACCTTTTGCAGATGTGGAAGAGGTGAAGCAAAAAATGGAAGGAGCACGAAAAGGCATTAAAATCGATGAGTTCAAAACCTGTGTTGAGCAGCAGAAGCAATGTCTCTGTATGTGTGTTACATCAAGTGGAGAGTACTTTGAAGGTGACTGAACTAAATACAATTTTTATATATAAATTCTGTTTTTTGGGGGGTTCCCCCTTGTAAAGGGAAGGTTCTGAGTAATTAATAAATGATAGTTCTGACAAACTGATTTACCTAACCTCTCTTTGACAGTGTGAAACAGTTTATTAACTAGAGCTACTTTCGTCAGAAATAACAGAAACCCAGCTCAAAGCCAAAAAGTATTTTATTTGCTTATGTGACCAGAAAGTGTAGGCATGGTGAGATTTGAGGCTCAGACATGGTCTCTGGGGCTCCCTGTCACTAGCTCTCCTCTGTCCCATTGTGCTGTTTGACGCTGGTTTTATTCTCAGGACAGCCTTTTTTTAGGATGAAAAAGATGGTCAGTGGTGACTGTAGACCTCATGATCTTCTAGCTCTGGACCTGGAGGAAGACAGCCTGGTGAATGAATTCTGGTTGCCTTTGCCTGGGGTCACGTGCCTTGACCTTCATTGTGTCGTGTAGGCATCGGGGGGTAGAATACCATGACTGGTCAAATCATGCTCACCTCAGAGGGGAAGACGGGGCATCGTGACTGATAGTCCACTCAGACCAGGTGGGGGAGTTGAGAGCTTGTCCCCATCATAAGGATAGTGCTGTTAGACAAAGCAACTACCCTTAATCGGTGTCCACTGTGAACAAATCACTGAAAACGACAAAGTACTTGAATTCTGGCCCTCCTTTTCTGACCTTTGAGCAGAAAAGATTGGGATAGTTTTGTATACCCAAGAGAATATTGGATATCTTTTCCTTAGAAGGTCATTCTGAGCCCTGGCTTGTGTGGTTTAGTGGACTGAGTGCCGGCCTGCGAACCAAAAGTCTGCGGGTTCAATCCCCAGTTAGGGCGTATGCATGGATTATGGGCCAGGCCCCCAGTTGGGTACATGCGAGAGGCAACCAATCAATATATCTCTCACACATTGAATGTTTCTCTCCCCCTCTTTCTCCCTCCCTTCCCCTCTCTCTAAAAATAAAGAAATAAAATCTAAAAAAAAAAGAAAAGAAAATCATTTTGAATTACAAGAAAAAGCCATGGAAAATCCATACAAGCATATGTTGTTAAAACCATGTCAGACATTACAGATTTGAAAAGTGTCTTGCACTGTCTTAGTTAGGGACTGTGAACTCAATGTCACCTTTCCTCTTGATCTCTTCCAGCCCTGTTTCCGCAGCATTTTGTTTCTCCTGCTTTTTTGCACACCCTTGCTTGCTTACATTCTTCTCTTCCCCCATTTTCACCTAGGGATAAATTGCAAAATTTCTTATTCCTCTTTTTTGACTGTCCACATTATCACTTGAATTCATCTCCAGTGTAACATCTTTCTCTGCTCTTACCTTCCACCCTGTCGTCTACTTGTTGATGCCCTTGCTACTTTATTTCATCCAGTCACACCTAATGCTCTGCTGTACTTTGTTGTTTACTAACTTAGATCGAAGAGGGGACTTCATTTCCTCAACTCTACGGACTTTTGCTTTGTTACCACTCCCTGGATCTGACATCACAATAGGAAGTAATTTCGCATGAGTTTGCATAAATCACTTTCCCTGTGCGGGTGTATGTTTTAAACAA
This sequence comes from Tonatia bakeri, assembly GCA_004024845.1. Taxonomy (NCBI): domain Eukaryota; kingdom Metazoa; phylum Chordata; class Mammalia; order Chiroptera; family Phyllostomidae; genus Tonatia; species Tonatia bakeri. The sequence continues at coordinate 32,452 of PVIA01000505.1, read as the reverse complement.
TTAAACACTAGAGTTGGACTAGTTTTTAGAGTAGTTAGTCCAGATTAGGTAGAACTTATTCAGTTTACCATGTCATCTCTCTTTAAAACATTTTGGCAGTACTACATAAAATAACTTCATGCAGGATTGATCTCTGTATGCTCAAGCTTCTAGTTTGACAAGTGTCATGCCCAGGTTGGGAGCAGAACTCCTGGAGATGTCCATAGAATCCAGAAATGTGTATCTTAATAATAAGGATTTGGGTCAAAACCTGGATTAAATTTTCATTAACTCAATTTATGTATTTTTATAGATCTTATTTTAGAAATGAAGAGTTAAATCCACTAGGGCTAATATTGTATTTTAACCTGTTCTTCCTGTTTATAATCAATTTTTTCATTGTAAACCAAGATTTTTCAACCTCTGCACTATTAACATGTTAGGCTACATAATTCTTCCATCCCCACCCCGTGCTTGACCTGTGTATTTTAGGATTTAGCCAAATCCCTAAACTTTCTGTGCTAGATCCATCAGCATCCCCCATTCCCAGTGGTGGCAACCAATCATGTTGTCTACAGATATTTGGAAATGTTCCAGGGTAGGGAGGGGGACCAAAGACCCCTCCCTCTACTCCTTCCTCCCACCCCAAGAACTTGTGCTTTAGACCTTAAGACTTAAACAAGGTTAAGAAAAAGTTGGAAAAGGTTAAAAACAGCAGAAGATTGATTGAAAAAATTTTTAAAAATAATTGATGTTTCAGTTAATTTTTCTGCTTAATGATATATTTTAGTTTGAAAAGTACATAAACATATAAGAGAAAATTAAAAGTAATCATTCCACCCAGAGATAATTATTGTCAACATTGATTTGCTTCCTTAAGTCTTTTATCTGTATTTGTAATGGTAATTTTTATAATTTTTTATTAATTATGCTATTATAGTTGTCCTGATTTTCTCCCCTTGCCACCCTCTACCCAGTGCCCCCTACCCTGCCTCACGCAATCCCCACACCATTGTTCATGTCCATGGGTCATGCATGTAAGTTCTTTGGCTGCTCCGTTTCCTATACTGTACTTTACATCCCCATGGCTATTCTGTACCTACCTATTTGTACTTCTTAATCCCCTCTCCTCTTCACCCATTCTTCCCCTACCCCCTCACATCTGGTAACTACTTTTCTTTTGCTGCTTTTAAGAATCCTTTTTATCTTCAACCTTTGGCCTTTTCATTATGATGTGTCTTGGAGTCGGTCTCTTTCCATCCATCATAATTGCAACTCTCTGTCTTCCCGGACTTGCATGTCTATTCCCTTCACCAAATTAGGGAAGTTTTCTTTCACTGTTTTTTCAGATAGATTTCCAATTTCTTGTTCTTTCTCTTCTTCTTCTGGCACTCCTATTATATGAATGTTGGACCTCTTGAAGTCGTCCCAGATGCTGTTTATACTATCCTCATTTTTTTGGATTCCTTTTTCTTCTTCTTATTTTGTATGGTTGTTTTTTTCTTCCTTATGTTCCAAATCATTGATTTGATTCTTAGCTTCATCCACTCTACTGTTGTTTTCCTGTGAATTGTTCTTTATTTCAATTAGTGTATCCTTAGTTTCTGACTGAATCTTTTTTATACTGTTGAGATCCTCATTAAGTTCCTTAAACATTCTTATAACCAGTGTTTGAGCTCTGCATCTGATGGATTGCCTATCTCCATTTTGTTTAGTTCTTTTTCTGAGGTTTTGATCTGTTTTTTCATTTGGGCCATGTTTCTTTGTCTCCTCATTTTGGCAGCACCTATGTGTTTGTTTCCATGTATTAGGTCGTGCTTCTTTGACTCCGTGTCTTGGTCGTGTGCCCTAATGTAGTAAGTGTCCTGTAGGGTCCAGTGGCACAACTTCTTGTATCACTCAAGCTGGGCACTTAAGATGTGCCTTTTGTGTGGGCTGAGCACACCCCACTCTTGTAGTTGAGCCTTGGTTGCTGTTGGCAGATCAATGGGAGGGATTTACCCAGACTAGTCAGCTGCAAGGACAGACTATAACCACTGACCACAAACCTCTGCACTCCATGGATGATCAGTTGTGCAGGGATAGGGTGGGGGTGCTCTGACAAGGTCTGTAGCTGTCCACTGGGTGCACTGGTCTTGGGGTTTCCTGGGTAGTGCAGGCCAAGGTCAGCCCCCACGTGTGTTTTGCCCAGATTCACCCTGCCTGAGCTATAAAGCAATCTGAGATGGCTGCTACTTATGCTGGGCTCAAAGAGTCCCAGGAAAAGCCAAGCTGTGAATGTAATCTGGCTGCCAGTAGGGCTCACTTAAGCCCCCTGTTGCTTGTTTGGTAGAGTTTAGGAGCCAAGACCATCCATATTTTATGCAAAACCTTCTTGGGTGGGCCCATAAGTTGGGTAGGACAGAGCCTCTGGGGATCTCCAAGGCAGGTCAAACAGTGTTAGCCAGGTCTCAGATATGACACCAGTTTACTAGCTCTGTGGGGGGAGGGTTTAGCAAAAGGACAATGGCCTCTGCTCACCTTGAAGCCAGACACTTCAGTTTCTCCCTGTATGTCACTGGTACCTTTCAAGCTGCTACCCCGGTGTTGGAGCTCAGAGGGAGTGAGTTTGAGTAGGTGAGTCTGTGTGTGAGTTCTGATAGAGGAACTGCTTGGGGCTCCAGAAATTTCTTCCACCAATTCAATCCCTGCTGGTTTTTGCAGCCAGAAGTAGGGAGTTGGAATCCTGGCACTGTAATCCTGGGCTGGAAGTTGTGGGGACTTATATTCCTGGCACTGGAATCCCTGGGTCTGGGACCCCTCATCCTGGAGATATCCCTCCCGAATTTTTATCCATGTGGGTATTACACTAGCCCACTCCACGTCTACGCCCCTCCTATCAGTGTGGATGGATTTGGTTTCTTTAATTCCGTTGTCATCAGACTTCCATTCAACTCGATTTTTTAGTTGTCAAACTTCTATTCAGCTTCATTTCTGATGTTCCTGAGTGATGGTTGTTCTGTATTTTAGTTGTAATTTTGATGTGGTTGTGTGAAGAGGTGAGCCATGTTTGCCTATGCCACCATCTGGACCAGAATTCCCCTATAATTTTTTAAACTTAACATGTATTGTGAGAATTTTTATAATATTAAGTAGTCATTGAGAATGTTTTTAATGGCTGCATAATATTCTATCATTTGGATATACCATAATTTATTTACTACTGGGCATTTTCACTATTATAAGACATGTACTATGGTGAGCATCTTTGCACATAAATCTTTGCTTGAATTAGTCAGTTTTAGTCCATTTTAGATTCCAAATCTCCCTGGTAAGGGTTGCCATTTACATTTATGCAGTACAGGGTATTCACATTTATTTCATTTTAAAAATAGCACTTTTTATGTACATTGCTTCAGGGCTAAGATGACCAGATGTCCCATTTCTGTGAGATGCTTTCTGCCATCTAGTACTTTTACTCCATTTTTAGAAATTCTCTTAGAGTTGAAATATATAAATTTATTTCAAAATTAAACCTTCTGGAAATCAAAAATAATTGAATTAGAAAGAATTTTAAAAAGAGAAAAAAAAACATGAAGCTACTATCCTAAGAGTCTAAACAATGTAAGTTTAACTTAAAAAATACCTGAGCCCTGGCTGGTGTGGCTTAGTGGATTGAGTGCTAGCCTGTGAACCAAAGGGTTGCCGGTTTGATTCCCAGTCAGGGCACATGCCTGGGTTGCGGGACAGGTCCCCAGTAGGGGGTGCTCAAGAGCAACCACACGTTGATGTTTCCCTGTTTCTCTCTACAAATAAATAAATAAAATCTTAAAAAAACCCCTGAAAAATGCTGTATTGTCATTTCATTGCAGATGACATGTCCTCTTAATTAGAATAAATTACCATTTGCATGGAGTGGTCAGGATGAGTTTACTTTCAGTGGGCAGTCAGGAACCCAAGTGACCTTCAGCATCAATAACTGCTTTAAAACAACTAGGACAAGAAAAATATATATCCAGTGCTAAAGATAGCACCCTAGAAAGGAATCTTTATAGTGTACAGAGGAATTTTGAGATTTGTGAGGCCTGCAGTGCATTGCTGTGTACAGCAGCCTTCCTTCAGGACTGGTAGCCGCAAATGTGGTAGAAGGTTGATTGTATGGGTACTTACCGTATTTTTCGGACCATAAGACACACCTAGGTTTTAGAGGAGGAAAATAGGAAAAAAATTTTGAAGCGAAAAATGTGGTAAAATATTTAGTAACATAAATAACATAATATTTCACCAATATAAATGTAAACAGAACTCAACAACAGCATTAACAACCATTATTACTCTCAAATTTGGGGGGTGGGGGGAGTACATTTTATAGTCTGAAAAATACGGTAGATATTGAAGGTACAGGACACTGACTTTAAGCCTTAGCATCCTTGGGAGTTTCTTTGCTTTTCTTTCTCCACTAAAACCTTGATTTTTACCTTACTTAGTTTTTATTTGTTTTCTTCTAAAAACTGTAGCTTGCATAAATGCATGACTCCATGACAGCACCATTATGAAATAACAATGGTTAAAATTTACTGAACCCTTGCTGTGGACTGGGTTCTATTTTGAGGACTTCGTTACAACTCTCTCCTTCCTTGGTTCCACATCTCCCAGTGCCTGATAGAGGCAGTGCGTCACGGCAGTGAGGGGCATGAACTCTAACTTAGAGCTTGACTTCTGGTTTGAGTCCTGGATTAACTATTCACTTTCTATGTAACCTTGACCAAACTACTTAACTTCTCTGCCTCAATTTTCTTATTTTTATAATGAGGATACTAATACCTACAGTATGTGGTTTTAATGTGGTTAAGTTATTTGATTATATAAAAATGCTTTGAATAGTGACCAATATGTAGTATGCACTTATAAATGTTAGCTGTTATTATTATTGCTTTTGGGATTGTAGCTATCATTTTCCTTTCTCTCAGGCTTCTTTGTCTTCATAAGCTCACCTGCCTCCTGTTGCCCCTTAGATATTGATGTTCCTAGGCTCTGTCCTTGACCTGTACTCCTTCCCACTGTGGCCTGATCTGCTCCTGAAGATTCAAGTACCACCCCTGTGCCAATGACTTCCAAACCCCTGTTTCTAACCTACTTGCTCTCCCTGTACACCTAGATCTTTACAAACAACTGCCTTGTGGACATTGTTACAAGCTCCTCAAACCTAATATGTTCAAAATTGAATTTGTCATTTCCTCCACCCCTCTTCATGCCACTCTACCCTACTTAACCCATGTGTCCTCATCTTGTGGATGGGATAATAATAGTATCTACTTCATAGGGTTGTTATGAAAATTAAGTGAGATAGTTCATAACAAGGACTTAGAATAAAGCCTGGTACCTGTTCAGAAATGTTAGCCACTGTAATTATTGTTATTTGTATTCCTTATCTGGTGAAATGCATGCATCAACATCTATCCATTCATCCAAACCCAAAACTTAGAAATCATCTTATTTATTCCCCCAACCCAAACTAATGAGTTAGCATTTCCTGGTACAATTCTTACACTACTTGAGCCATATATATATATTTGGATTCCAAAACAACTTCCTAAACAACTTTTGGTCTGACCTCCAGTAATCTATTTTTTGTTCTGCTACCAGAGTTATCTTCTTTATGTAATGCACATATCTGATCATGCTTCTCACTGTCAGGCTTGAAATTTCTCAGCAATTCTCCAAAGGATTTTGTCTTGAGAATAAATTTGTTTGTGTAGCGCATTTCAAACTTTGGTGTCCATTTGTATCACCTAAGAATCTTGTTAAAATGGGGATTCTGGTGTAGGTCCATGATGGGGCCTACGGCTGCATTTCTAGCAACTCCCAGGCAATGGTGGCATGGAGGACCACACCTCGAATAGTGAGGCTGTGAAGCCCAGGGCTCTTCCTACCCCTGCCCTCACCCTGGGCCTGCGTGACCCCTTGGGATTCCCTGTGGGCCTGCAGGTCTCCACTTTAAAGTCAAGAGCTCTTCAGGTTGCTTTTCCCCTGCTTTGCAGCACTCCCCTTGCCTGGCTCTCTTTACTCTGTTCATGAATGAGTTCTTCCGCACCCAAGTCTGGCTAAGATGCTACGTCTGTGTGTTCATACATAGCACTGTTTACCTCTGTTCTCACACCACACTGCACTGTGGTTGTCTCTGTCCTCAGTGCTTCTCTGAGTCCCTTCAAGACAGGGGAACTATCTCATTGTTTTGTTTTGTATTGATAACAACCGTATTGAACCATAAATCACACATCATACATTCACTTAAAGTATATAACTGAATGGTTCCCATCTATTTTTTAACCCAGCATCTAGACCAGGGTTTGGTACATAGCAAATAACAAGTCTATGATTGAGTGAATGAATGAATGAAATGACATTACAGTACCATTGTAAAGTTTTCTCCAAATCTTCCTCTCCGTGTCTGTATTTTTGGGAGTTTAACATGTCAGCATTCATATCTTATTTATTCATCAATAACTCTTCATGAGCTTCCTCCTCCTACCCCTGTTTTTGGCACCAGGGATGGGAACCACCTTATTCTTTTCGTGGTCCATTTTACTGCATCATTATAGTTAACTTCCCTCGGTTTTGTAGTGCTTCCCGTTTTCTTTTCAACCCATGCTGCAATGAGTAGTGCTGACCCGAAGCACAGATCTTAACATGCGGCTCCCCAGCTCAAAACCCCTGACCGGTCCCTGGTACTCTCTTCCTCCTGCCCTAATTATCTACTGTAGAATTAACTCATTTTGTTAGCATGACATTCAAGATTGTGATCGTTTTTTAACTGTATTCATTTGGCTTGATCTCAAACTTACTGAATGTAACAATCATCTGGAGTGCTTTGAAAATGTAGATTCCTCGGTCTTGCCTCCAGAGACTCTGAGCCAGTAGGGTTGGAAGCCCCAGGATCTGCATTTTTAACCAGCACTATAAGGGGTTGTGCTGCAGGTGATCTGTGGAACTCCATTCTGTGATGCTGAACCAACCTTGCTGCTTGGGCCTGAGTTCTGGTTTTGCCGAACTTCGGACTTTGTTCCCCATACTTCTGTCTTGCCAGAACCCCCCACCTGTAAATGCTCAGTGAAAATTACTTGGATCGAGCTATTTGTTGAGTGGTGGTGCTAAGACTTTTTAAAATTGTAAGATGATGTTACCGTAGTCATATTATTAGTCACTTTTGCCCCCTGACCATCCTTAATGCTTCACTTTTGCTAGAATATGTGAGAAGACCTGGCACATGGTGGTGACCTAGTAAATCTTTTTGCTATTTTTAAAGGCAGCTGGAAAAACTGCATCCCTTCTATTAAAACTTAATTGAGAGTCTTCTATGGTGAAAGACGTTCCATTACCTTTGCTAATAATAGGTGTGAAATAGTGTAAGAAATGACTTGCAAAATTACTTTGGGAGTTATTTTTCTTTTAAAAAAATTAAAAAAACTATAATAAATATTCAGTGCAGAACTTTGGAAAATTTAGGATGGTAAAAGGAAAAGTTGCATGTAATCCATTACCCTCAGATACTCTTAATATTTTGATGTATGTCTTTCTGGTCTCTTTTCTATGTATATACTCTTTAGCAAAATAGGATTTTTTGTGCATACTGTATTGTAGCAAGATTTTTTCTCTAAGTAGTATATTGTGAACACTTTCTCTTGCCAGTACATATTCTTCTATAATATATTTTCTAATGGCTTCAGATTATTATATTGCATGCATTTGTCATGTCACTCAACCAGTTCCCTGTGATAAGTACTTCTAATTTACAGTTTACACTTAAACGGAAGAGAACCAAAACCATTTGTGTGTTCCTTTAAAAAAAATTAATTGTAGTTGTTAATGAATTTGACTATAATTATAAAACATTGCATTTTTCTACATAACAATTTGGTACAAAAAGTTGGTTATTATCATATCAATGTTAAGAAGATTAATCTAGTCAGAGTTTAGAAGGACTAAAAAACACAGGAATATCAAAGCACTCAGGAATAAGCCCTTAAATACAATTACAGTTGTGGGATCGCAGAGTGTCAGTCACCACAGCCCGCTAGGAAGGACTTCTCCGGACTACAGAGGTAGACAGATCAAGATTGTTAGTCAGTGGGCCAGGTGAATCATGGTGTGGCTTAGCTGCCACTTGAGAGCACAGTGGGCCTCTTTCTCCGCTAGTATTTTAGAAGCCATATGGTAGGATGAGTTGCATTGTAATCTACATATTAGTATATCCATCTTTACTTGTTAGGTGAGGAGACTCCACCTGACTAATAAAAGCCACTTGGGATCTGTTAACCCCCTGCATCCACATTTAATGGCAGGGTAGCCCGTTTGCTCAGAAACTGTTGGCTTTAGAAATGAAAAGGTTGATTTAGGCCTTATCATTTTTATCATGTTATAGCACATATAAACTAATTACTAAAATTCCGTAGCACACTAAAAAATATATTTTTTGGCTGGTCTGACAAAAAAATAGGTGTAATTTTGGTTCATTCACATTGGACTGCTGTTGTTGTGTTGGCTATTGTGATTTATTTTATTTGACAGTCTAAGGGAGAAGAGGTCAGTGCTCCTGACTAAACACTCGGGTATTGCAGGTTTAAAATTTTTTTTTAATTATATTTCATTGTTTATGCTATAACTGTTGTCCCCACTTTTTCCCCCTTTGCCCACCTTTCCCTGCTGCACTGTTCACCCACCCCTGCCACCCCTGCCGCCCTGGCACACCAGTATGCCTGCCATGGCTCATAGGTTGAAAATCTCTGATTTAGGCTAAAGGAAGATTACAGAGAGACTTTTTTTCCAAGAAAAAACACATTTAATAAATCAAGAGAAGTAATGTGGGAAATAGTCTCTGAGACATAAGACATCGTGAAAGATCTGAAAAGGGGTCTTTTTATTAACGTATTTCAGATAAGCCCCCCCTTCCCCATTTTATAAATACTGTAATTAAATGTTTCTTGTAACAAGTTGCAAACTGAAATATGTCTTGGAACTGTCCAGGGGTCAGTAGAGGCCCGGTTCTTCAGAATATGCCCCGTTTCCTTGGGGCAGAGGTGGCATCCTCTTGGGTCCAGCAGTTTTTTCAGTCTGTGTCAGGAGCAGTCTCAGGGAAGTTAGAAGAATCTGTTGACCATGTGAAGTTGCTTCCTCGGTCACTGCCCCCTGGAGTCATCGAGGTCCAGTTGGTCCTTGTTGCTGGGGTTTCCACTATGGTGTAGTTAACAAGGATGTGGACAAAACATGTACAGTGCAACTTAACTGGTTAGGGTAAGGATTGGGACGTCTTATCTAAGTTGATGAAAAGTCCGAGTGATGGGGACATTCAACAGAAAGCTGGTACCAATTTAACTAATCTGCAAGTCTCAGTTGTAATCTGTGCTATTCTGTATAGTGAACCTAAAGAAAATAATTTTGTTTTTAAGGGTAAACATCTCCTGTGTTTCTATTTGCCTTTCTTATCCATTGTTTTTTTTTCCCCCAGGATTTTCTAGGGTAACTATCATAGACCATGTTGAAATTTAATAAACTTGAATGAGTAGAGAACAAAGTAATTATTTTAAAGTATATATGGGTAATATAGATGGAGTAGTACTACTATACTGATTCCAGATTGAAAATTGCTTTTGTTGGGCAGCAGTTAAGGTTCCTTCTGTACGTCTGAAATTAACAGATTGAGTTTATTGAGAACGTGCTCAATCTACAGACAGAGTCTCAGCCAGAGCACTGAAAGTTTCTGTTCACGCTTCTCACTTGAGTCACCTAATTCCTTGAGTAGCCAGTTGTCCTTTGGTTTTCATTCTTCACGGCCTTAGCACAGTGACATCAGATGCAGCCGGAGCTTAAAGAAGGGTCATGTTAATTAATTCCAGTGAAACACAAACTGCCTCATAATTAGTGGAATAACAGCCTCATTTAAAGACCTTAGACCTTTTTTTCCTGCTCTTTTATTTTTTCAAGGACTAGAGAAGAAGAATGGCACAGATTGTTCACTTGAGACCATTCTAAGCTATTGATACAGTCATCATCTGATGGTTCTGATTTCAACAGCAATCATGCAGGCCATGTAGTGAGATTTTCTTATTTTCTCTTGAGGCTCTCTGCCTTCTGTGACAGTTTTAAAGAGAGCAATCCATGAACTTTGGCTTTGTCAGAATCTAAAGATGGCCTCTATTTAATGTTTTATTTATAGCTGTCATATTTTAGTTTAAATACAGTTGACCTAGCAAGCAAACATTTGTGTGTACAAGTAGGGTGGCGAATACTAGGTCAGGCTGCCTGCTGGGTTATGGAAGGGAAGAAGAGGATTTTATGTTCCCATCACTGTTTTATTCAGCTAATCGTACTATCAGTTGATCTTGCTATTATGAGGTTCATTTTTATTTTGTCTGCCAAACAGTTAAGGAAAGAGGAACTATTGGACAGAGATAGCCAGAGTTAGGGAAAACCAGGTGATAAATAAGTAGGAAGATCCATTCCCATGTTTGATTATCTCAGTTTTCTAGCCCAGCATTCTTGTAGTAAGTAGGAGCTTCCATCTTGTGACCTAACCTTTGAGACACTGCCTTTGAGCAAACTGGAAAGTTTAATCTACTAATAATTTTAATAGATGAAAGGAGAATAAAAGGGAATTAAAATATAATATATGATTTACAGGTTTTTGACAGACAAAATGTATGGATTTCATTGTGTTGTTGAAAATATGCTCAGGATCTTATGTGTGTTTGGGAGCTAAATTTTGGGGGAATGGAGTAATAAAGATGTAAAGAAAAAGAAAGTAAAAAATAATTAAGAGAAAACAAAAATGTAAAGATATGCTGAGGAAAGGGAGGTTTGAGATTGAGAGGTCTGCGTGTGAGACAAACAAGGTTATGTGCTAGGAAGGAAAACAGCCCGATAACTCAGGGGACCAGTGACTCGTCTACCAATAACGCTGGCCATTGTGCTGTGGAGATGGCAGACTTGGAGTAGATGAAACAGGAGGAATTGGAGTAAACAGGACCAACAGAGATGTCCAGTTAGGTTTCTGCCTTTGTTGTTTATACAATGTCTTTGTGTTGTAATGTCTTTTTTTTTTGCTTGGTGGTTTCTTCAGGTTAGTTATAATTTTTATCTAAACTTTCTAAAATTAGCTACAAAATCTGTTTGGATTACCTGACTCTAGGTTTTTGAAAGATGTGATTGAAACATCTTTGGCACTTTAGGATTTGTGTGAGCCACATATACGATGAAAAGAAAATAGAGATAAGAGTATTTACAATATATAAACAGGATTTGAATTTTATGAACCTGAATGATTAAATAACAAATACATAAAATGAATGGGAAAGGCTGAGAACAAATAAAGTAACAAATAATAATGCGATATGGTTGTTAGGTTGAGCTTCTTCCTGTGTGACTATAGGCAAGTAAGTGAAAATTACGTACATCTGTACAGAAGAAGTCCAGCCATTGCTAATATAACAAGAACGGTTATATGTGCAACATCCGTGTAACCTGGCAGCCAAGGAGAGTGGACTGGAGTGCACATGCTTGAACAATGACGACTTCACTGTACTAGTTGGTGGGGGCAGTGGACGCCATTGAGTGAGCATGTGACTGAGTGAGTAGAGCAACGAATCTGCATCAGATTTTACATTAAGCTTGCACATTCTCGCATGGAATCTATTCGGATGATTCAGAAGGTCCCAGCTATGGGCACCTGGTGATTGGCAGCTTCATCACAACAATATGCCTCTTCATGCTTCACATCTCATGCAGTTTATTGGCAAAACGTCAAATCACTCAGGGGACTCAGCCCCCCTAAGCCCAAATTTGGCACCCTGCAACTTCTGGCTTTTCCCCAAACTAAAATCACCTTTGAAAGGGAAGAGATTTCAATCTGTTGATGAGATTCAGGAAAATACAATGGAGTAGCTGATCGCAATTGGGAGAACTGTGTGAGGTCCCAAGGTGCCTACTTTGAAGGCGACTGAGGCATCATTGTCCTATATACAGTGTTTCTTGTATCTTGTACCTTCTTCAGTAAATGTCTCTATTTTCCATATTACATGGCTGGATACCTTCTGGACAGACCTCATATATAAACTAAAAATTGAAATTTTAAAAATTCGCAGAATATAAGACAAAATGGATTCTAATATAATCCGAAGCACTCAGAGTCAAACACTGAACAATAGAGTGAGAAGGAACTGGAAAGTGGGTCCTGTGGTTACTCCATATCACTGCGAATGAGATCTAAATCCAACAGTGCTGCAGTTGCAACCCTCCCATGTCTGCCTGTAGTGCTTTTCTCACTCTGTACTAGCAACAATACCTCTTCCAACCATGCTGCATCTACAGACATGTGTGATCACTAGGCCAGTCACTTCCAAAACAGGTGGTCTGTCAAGCTTATTGATCAGTGTAAAAGACAGGCAGGTGAACGTCTATGGGAGTTCGCACATGTCATCTTCCGTTTACAGTATAATTATGTCATTGTGACATGACTGGTAAACAATATTTTGGTGTATCTTCAATTACACAAAGATTAGCATTTTCCTTTATGATTAACTTTAAAAAGATGTAAAATAGGCATTGCCTTGGGAGTCTCAGCAAATGATAAAAGTTAAGTAAGAGCCAATTCCTCAATGGAAAGAAAGTGTTACTATCATATTCATCTCGTGATAAGGTAAAGTTTTCTTAATTTTCTAACTACTTTTTTCATGAGAGTTCTTTGTACTTTCTCACCTGTATTCCCTTTCTTGCCTACTTCTACTTTAAATTTTCATAACAAATGGACAAACTTACCAAACATCTTAACACCGTTAGATAATCTAAAATTTGACAGATTTGAGTGTATGATTGGCATGGCTTTGCCATAACCCTCACGTAAGAGTTGAGAGACCAAATGGAACTGAGCTTCAAAGTTGAAAGGGCTTTTAGTGCTTGCAAGGGATTTTTCTAGGCCCTCAAAGGCTGCTGCTGGTCTTTTTAATATCTTGTTCTCTTCCTCTCCCCTAGAAATTCGAGAACATTGAGCTTTCAGAACAACAGTGCTGGCTGGAAGACTGGTGTGGTCTCATCTTTTAATTGATGTCTTCCACCCACTCACTTTCACTCATACCCAGCTTTTCCCTTATTGAAACTTCAGTCCTTGCCTCTGTCATGTCCAGGTTTCTAAGCCTGAAAAAACAAGACTTTAAAAAGCCATAAGTAGGTGAAGTGATTAAGCAAAAAAACATATACATAACAGATAGACACAGACAGCAGTGTGGGGTAACCAGAGGGAAAGTGGGAAGGAGTGGATGGAAGTGGGCAAAAGCAAGGGAGTAAATGGGGACGGAAGGAAACTTTGCTTGGAGCGATGGGCAGATGATGTTTTGTTGAGTTGTACACTTGAAAGCTATATGATTTTGTCAACTAATGTAGCCCCAATAAATTCAATGAATAATAAAATAAAAAGAAAAAGCCGTAAATAAGAAGGACTCAGAAGATAACCAGAGAATCTAGAAATTATAACTGGGAATAGATTATTAGACATTTACTGACCATGTTTTGCAATGTCAGAAGCATGTCTAGAATTCATTTTTCACCTCTTGAATTCTTTCATATTCCCATGTCACCTGTATTTATTTTGTGCATAAGTAACACTATACAAATCTCCAAAATTTGTATTAACTTTATTTATCTTAAAGCTGCTCTATCTTAAGTTAGGAATGCTTCAGCTATAAGGAACAGAAAAGTCTGACTAAGCAGCTTACACTACTAGGACTTTGATAATGTGTGAAACAAGAGACCCAGACAAGGCTGTCTCAGGGCTGCTCTCACAGCTCGGTGACACCTCTAAGAACCCAGACTACCATTCTGTGCTCTGCCTCCTAAGCTCGTTGACTTCACTCTCGGCTGATCGCCTGTGACTGCAGCTTTGCTGTCACAGCCCCACACATCACGTCCCCACCTCGACAGAGAAGAAGGGAAGACGCATCCAAACTGTTCTGCTGCTTGTTCCTTTTATCAGAAAAGCACATTCTTTTTCCACTGCGAGGCCCTCTGAAAGATTTCTGGTGATAGCACATTAGCCCAAAATGAATCATCCAGTTAGCTCTAATTGCAACGAAAGTTAGAAACAGAATTATTTGTCTTCAAACCTCGACGCTGGCAAGAGAAACAGGGTCAGGACAGACTCCTGAGATTCAATGAGTAGTTTATGACACATGTCTACATTATGCGTCCAGTGCTAGTTATGCTAGTTAACTACAGCTGGGTGTAGGACCTTTAAGAGTCTGGTTTAGAGTAAGTTTCTCTTTCTGGCAGAAAAAAAAAGATGGGGAATGCTGATGAAGGAGACAGATTCAAAAGGGACTGGGATGAAAGCTATAGCTGTGTCAGGTGGTGCTGACAATGCTGAGTTGCTGACAGATTAAAACTGAAAGAGTATCTCTATCCAAACTCTATCTGGAATGAGGGAAAATTGTATTACTGTGCATAACTCATGCCCTGAAACCTTCCAAAACCTTTAAGAGCATGGTAAGGAGAGATCTCTCTAGGGCTATAAATTTTTTTGTTTTTTTTTAAGGAAACAAGATTTTACAAATCTTTTAAAATAGACAAGACAAGCTCTTACCAGTGTGGCTCAGTGGGTTGGGTGGCATCCTGCAAAGAAAAAGTTGCCGGTTTGATTCCTGATCAGGGCTCATGCCTGGGTTGTGGGTTCTGTCCCCAGTTGGCACACATGCAAGAGACACCCTATCGCTGTTTCTCTCTCACATTGATATTTCTCTCTCACATCTATGTTTTTCTTCCTCTCTTTCTCCCTCCCTTCCCCTTTCTCTAAAAATAAATAAAATCTTTAAAAAATATCTATTTTAAAAATAATAAATAAAGTTAGACAAGCCAATAATACTAGCTAAGAGTTAACGCTAATGGACTCCATTATGATATGCAAAGTACAGAGCTAAGTGCTGGATGCCAGAAGGTGCCCAGCCATGTACTATGAAAAAGAGAGACATTATTGAAGAAGGTCGGGGAGGAAATGGTTTAGTTCAGTGGTCCCCAACCTTTTGGCTCCAGGGACTGGTTTCGTGGAAGACAGACCGGGAATTTTTGCACAGACCAGGAGTGGAGAGGGATGACTTTATAGCCTGCCACCAGATGCAGCTTAATTGTCACCAGGTACAGCTTAAGTGTCACTTGCCACTCACTGATAGGGCTTTGATGTATGTCCTCAACCATTGATTCAGTGTGGTCTCTGTGCAGTCACACCTCTCTGCTAGTGGTAGTCTGTGTTTGCCGCCGCGCCCCAGCACCAGCACCACCGCCTCGGCCCCACCGCAGGTCCGCAGGCTCCAGATTCTCCTCCGGAGCGTGCAGCCCAGGTCCCTCCTGTCCTGTGAGGGTCCAGTGCTGCCGCTGATCTGACAGGAGGCAGAGCTCAGGCAGTGACTTGAGCGATGGGGCGCGGCTGTAAATGCAGATGAGGCTTGGCTTGCTAGCTGCCCCCCCCCCTGCTGCGCAACCCAGTTTCTTCAGGCCACAGACCAGTTCTGGTCCATGACCCGGGTTGTGGGGACCCCTGATTTAATTTTGTTCTGGCAGCCAGACTGATAACTTTGTCCAGCTAAGGATCGAGAGGTGTCACTGTGTTACAGGCTTTATAGGGGCAGTCAGTTTCCAGTTTGGCCATAAGTTTAGCGTATGTTTTAAGGGTCTCAGCTGAAAGCTGGGATATATTCATTCTAGGGTTGTCCAACCCATGGCCCTCAGGCCTCATCTGGCCCAGGATGGCTATGATGTGGCCCAACACAAAATTGTAAGTTTACTTAAAACATTATGAGATTTTTTGTTTTTGTTAGTGCTTATGTATTTATTGTGTGGCCCAAGACAACTTTTCTTCCAGTGTGTCCCAGAGATACAAAAAAGTTGAAGGAACACCCCTCCTAGACCTTTCTTTCTTCCTGGCCATGAACTCTGATTTTTGCTTTATCACTTGAGTTGCCAGAATTTCTACCTTGCTGTTTAGCTTTTTAATGATTGCTTTCTGCTTGGTTTCTCAGCCATTTTTCCTGCACATGTACAGTTTAGAAATGGACAAAGTGTTCCATGGGGAAATTGTGAGCAACTGGGACTACCTCCTTTTCTCCAAGATTCTGGTGCCCTCCATTTGTGGAGTTTAAGGCAAGTGGTATAGCCAGTTGTCTTCTTAGACCAGTGAGACTCTCACAACTTTTGGATCAACACTCTTTGCTCAGTCTCCATACCCTGTAAGGTGAAATGGGAAATGACTTGAGGAAAAACAGCAGTAGCAAGGGTAGGGGTCACCTGAGTGCATGCATCTCCCTTCTCTCTGGAATCTTGGCCCCTCAATCATGATTCTTTGGTTGTTATCCAACACCTTCAATCTACTGGGACTTTTTTGCATTTTATCCAGCTTTCTTAGTTGTTCTCAGTAGGAATGTTAGTCTGATACAAGTTATTATTCCATTATAGCTAGAACCAGAGGTCCTTTGCTAAGCTATATTTAAGTGTATATTATATACATTTTCTTATGAAGATATAGGAATTATCTAGATGGTTTGATATAAACTTTTTGTGGTAGGTAAAGTAACAATTTATAAAAATTCTTTCAGATATCAGCCCTGGCTGGCATAGCTCAGTGGATTGAGTGCGGGTTGCGAACCAAAGCATCGCAGGTTCGATTCCCAGTCAGGGCACATGCCTGGGTTGCAGGCCATGTCCCCCAGCTACCTCACATTGATGTTTCTCTCTCCCTCTCTCTCCCTCCCTTCCCTCTCTATAAATAAATAAATAAAATCTTAAAAAAAATCTCAAACTGCAAGTCCTTTTCTAGCTTTTTCCATTTTTATTTTTTTATATAGTCAAGATTAGCTTACATATACATTTCTACGCAGCTCTCTTCCCTATTTCTGACATGAATATTTTTCCTTGTTATTTATAATTGTTTATTTTCCAGAGTATCATCTGGATTGGATATAGTTTATTTAACCTTTGCTCTATTGCTGGACATTTATTTCCACAGTTTATGTATTAAAAATAATTCTCTTGTGAACATTTGTAAAGTACATTTTTACATGTGTTTTGGACTGTTTTCCTAGAATCATTTCCTTCATCTGTCCTGAGGCATACATATGTCCTGCGGCTGTGCTTTAACTTTAGTTTGATTAATGTTTCTAAGCACTTTGCAGTCCTTGGATAAAAGGAGCTCTAACAGCATCTTTGCTTTAATTAGCATGAGACTATCTGACACTTGGAGTTGACTCATTGCACTTTAGAGAATCCAGTCAAAAGTAAATGGCTTAGTGCTCATTACCTGCCTTTTGGGTACTGACCCTGGCAAAGTTCCCTGAGCTAAAGCTGGCTTTAGTTATCTAGGGTTGGTACAGTGCCACGGTGACCAGATATTGATATAGGTGGAAATGTAGTTTTTTTAAAAAGTCTATCTTACTGTTCTTAAGGCCCTGAAACTTAAGACGGAAGATACCAGAACCCTACTAAAATCTGTAAATCCCAACAGGCATTCATTTGCTATGCTACAGAATCCTTGGTATCTCAGTAACTAATCAATGAGTTACTAAATTCCTGTTCTTCAACTAACTCTACAGGAATAATCTGACAGCAAGGGTCCAATATAGTTAGAATAGATTATCTTTGGAGATGTGTCTTTTTGAAATGACTATGTGTTTGGGCTTTTAATAAACATTAAGGATACAGATATATGCTTTTTAAAACTATTTTTAAACAAAACACAGATACCATAAAATTTCCCTACTTAACCATTTTTAAATATATAGTCAGTGTTAAGTACATTCATATTGTACAACCAATCCCCGGGACTCTTTTCTCACGAAACTGAAACTCTGTACCCATTAAACCACACTCGTCATTTCCTCCTCCCTCAGCCCCTAGCACTTACTCTTCTGTGTTCTGTTCATTTGGCTCCTCTAGGTTCCTCGTTTAAGTGGAATCATAGAGTAGTTGTCTTTTTTGTGACTGGCTTATTTTACTGCATATATTAGAATTTCCTTCTTTTTTAAGGCTGAATGATATTACACTGTTTGTATATACTGCATTTTGTTTATCCATTAATTTGTTGATGGATATGTTGGATTGCTTTCTCTTTTTGGATGTTACTAATAATGCTACTGTGAACATGGGTGTACAAGGAGGGAACAATGGCGCTTGCTCCACTCTCTGATGGTTTTCAGTCACTTACCCCGCTGCCCACAAGCAAACTGGGACCTTCTGGTGCTGATTCCCCATGTGGGTGGGCTTATGTACGTTCTAGGACCCCATGGGTCTCTCCAACCACCTCTACTGTGCGGCTGGGAGTTTCTCCCACTGCTACAACCCCCACAGGTGTTTTCAGTCGGTGGTTTGAGGCTGTACTTCCCCATGCTGGGACCCTGGGTTGTGAGGTCTTTGCACCCCAGTTGTGCCTCCTAGTTTATCTGCAGGCGAATGTGGGGCCGCCCGCTCCACCATCTGCTGCCTTGCAGGCCAGCGGCAGGCTTGCCCGCTCTGGTCTTCCTGCGCTGCTTTGCCTCGAGTCCCCTCCGCCTGGCTGCCTGTCTCTGCCCCTCCCACCAGTCTGGATGAGTGTGTCTTCTTTAACTCCTTGGTTGTTGGACTTCATACAGTTTGATTTTGTCAGTTCTGGTGTTTTTTTTGTTTTTAAATTGTTGTTGTTCTTCTTTTGGTTGTGCGAGGAGGCACAGTGTGTCTACCTACACCTCCATCTTGGCTGGAAGTCCTTCTCTCTTATATTTTTAATGTTTAGTTTAGATTCATAAACATTTTTAATGAAAAGTTTCAAACATACACAAAGTAAAGAGCATTGTAAGATAAACCCCTAAACACACAGCTTCAACAAATACCAGCATTTTCCATGTCTTGCTTCATCTAGTTCCTTTTCCAACTTTTTCTGAAGTACTTTAAGTCAAATCCCAATCATTATCCGATCATTATATCATTTTTCTTTTATTTATATGTTTAAAGTAAATATAGAGATTTCTGATCAATATGTATTTCGTATGTATTATGTCAGAGTATGCTTTTCTGTGTTTTTTAAACAATATTGTATTTATTTTTGAGAGGGGGAAGGGAGGAAGAAAGAGAGGGAGAGAAACATGGATATAAGAGAGAGAAACACCTGTGTGAGGTTGCCTCTCCAGCTCCTTCCATTGGGGACCTGGCCCACAACCCAGGCATGTGCCCTGACCGGTATTAAACTGGTGACCTTAAGGGTCACAGGCCAGCATTCAGCCCACTGAGCTGCACCAGCCAGGGCTGCTTTTCTGTGTTTTTACAGTAGAATACTTGTATAATCAACTTGTATTGTTTTAAACTCTAGGACTATGAACAGCAGCATAATTTTGGTATTTGAAATTGCTTTAGAGTTTTATAATTTTGTATGTTTACTTCATGGCATTTCTTTGATCGTATCTACAGCTACTACCTAAGCCTCATGAACTCAAACCTCAGTTATGACACTGCTCTTCTGGGGAAATATGAACTGCTTTACAGCTTTCCATGTTAGAATTTGGCTTGCAGGAACTCATTATGTACAGATATCAGCTACATATGTTTATAAACTGCTGTAATGAGGACTGGTAGGAAAGACTACAAAGCTATGCTCGCTTTTTTTTCTTTTTACTTTTTCCTCTGGTGTCTTGAGTCCTAGTGTATATTATGTAATGAGACCAACCACCTGACCCACTATTCTTTCAGCCTCTCAATGTTTTTAATTAACTGGATAATTTAATAATGTTCAATAACTTGGGGAGCTTTTTGGTATAGAAGAAGTGCTACATTAGAAGTTAATAATTCAGAAACACATAATTATTGAATTGAGAGATAATCAGAGAGAGGTCTCATTCAAGTTTAGAAAGTTTCCTTCTTAATCTTTGTCCTGTTTGATTATCCCAGTGCTTCTGGAACCCAAAGGTGGGCTCCAGGCGGGTCATCTCAGGAGACTGTTTGAAGTTGGGCTGTTTGGTACGTGAGTGTGGGGTGGGAGTGAGGAGGGTCAGAGGTGTTTGGAGCCCTTGCTGTACGTGTAAGTTAGTTCCTTCAGTCAGGGAAGAACTAAGACTGTATAACAGGGCTTGAATGCGGAAGGATGGTGGGCAAGGATAATACAAAATTGAAAACAGGAAAAGCCGTAGTATAAAACCCATTTTAGCACACTGTTCCATACATGCCTCAGAGAAATAGTTTTGTGTCATATAGTCTATTTCTCCTCTCTGAGAGCCCCTATTTTTTAAAAAATTCTCACCTGAAGGTATATTTATTGATTTTAGAGAGAAAGGCAAGGAGAGAGAAAGAGAGAGAAGCATCGATTGGTTGCTTCCCAAACATGATCCAACCTGTGATCAAACCCACAACCCGGGTATGTGCCCTGACTGGGAATCAAACCCACAAACTTTAGGTGCATGAGATGATGCTCCAACCAACTGAGCCACCTGGCCGGGGCAGAGAGGCCATACATTAAAAAAAAAAATTATTGAATTATTTTAAATTATTGAAAATTAGAGAAAAAGGAAGAGAGACAGAGAGACATTGACTTTTTATTCCACTTATCTATGTATTCATTGATCAATTCTTATATGTGCTCTGACTAGAATTCAAACCCACCATCGTGGTGTATTGGGACAATGTTCTAACCAATTGAGCTACCCAGCCAGGGCCAAGCCTGTACATTTTTAATATCAAGGTTAAAAATCTATCACAAAGTCTTTTGAAAAGATATTTAGAAAGCATTTATACATAACACAAATAATATTTCATTATTTTAAGAAAGCCACAATACCATGTGACATTTCAAACTCTGAATGTCTATTTTACCCATGTGCCCAAAGGGGTGTATCTTTGTGGAGAATCTTCCACAGAGCCTTGCTTGTGAGCAGCTGATTATTCCATGCCACGAGAGTAGTGAGGTTTGCACACTTGGCCTTCAGAATCGGCTCCGACTCCTCAGCCTTTCAGTGAAGTGACAAGGGAAAAAGTGTTATTTTGCTTTCCTTTTTAACATCCCTATTTTTCTCTTCCTGGATCATTTCCTTTTTCTTCTCTTTTTGAAGAATTTTATCTAAGTTACTATTTGAAATAAATCTGCAAAAGCTTTTGTTTGTTTTCAACTGGAAAAGACTCCACAATGAAGAGAATGGGTCCAGTCTCTTTAAAATACAAAGAAAATAAAACTACTAATATAAAAGGATGGCCTCCCTGAGAAGGTGACGTTTGAGTTGAGGTTTGAATAAGAAACCACTAATAAGCCCAGTGTAGTGGAGAGAGAATGAAAGTTGGGGCTAGACATTCTTGGGTCAAATAATCCTGCCTCTACCACTTAACGAGCCATGTCATCTTGGCCAAGATACCTTACCTCACACATCCTCAGTTTTTTCATCTGTAAAGCAGGGATTATAGTGCCCAATAATAGGACTTTTCTGGTTAACATGACCATGGACCTGGTAAGCAGAGAACAGACTATCCTGTGGTCCTCGTGTTCCATTCCCACCCTCACAGAAAAGGAATGGGATTTAAATCATAAAAAAAAGAAAGATAATTTACCTTGGAAATGTTGCTAGAACCATCTCCTCCTGATTGCATGTTTATTTTAATTAGTAACTTAAAATAATTTTATGTAATTGTTTAGTACCAGGCTCTTGAAATCATTTCTAAGGTTCAGCCTAAAGGATGTGCATTGTATTTTTAGCTTTGGAGGTCAGGTGCCTTCAGGGCGGTATAGCCTCATGTGATGGTGGCGGCTGCCATTGCATTTTTAAAAGAACAACATTCAAAACAGACAAATAGATTTGCTTATTGTTATAGGAAAAAAATTAAAGATTCATTGTTTATAGCATTACCATAATGCTAGAAAACAGGGCAAGAATCTTTATTTTTGTCTTCTCAAATTTGTGGAGTTTTTTCTACCAAAAGTTTGACTTTTTAAAAAATAGTCCACGCAACTGTACTTCCTAGCTATAGTGTGTATAATTATATTTGTACAGTAGAAACGTGTATAATTAGTATCCATGGAAGAGGATTCTCAATAAATCTAAAAAGAGAAAAAGTGCTGAGCATTTTTTCATATGTCTATTGGCCATCTGTATGTCCTTTTTGGAAAATTGTCTATTCAGGTCCTTTGCCCATATTTTAAATTGGATTATTTGTCTTCCTGGTATTGAGTTATACAAGTTCTTTATATATTTTGAAATAATCCCTTATCAGATATATCCTTAGCAAATATGTTCTCCCATACAGTGGGTTCCCTTTTCATTTTGTTGCTGGTTTCCTTTGCTATGTAGAAGCTTTTTAGTTTGATGTCATCCCATTTGTTTATTTTTTCCCTATGTTCCCCTTGCCCTAGGAGGTATGTCAGCAAAAATATTGCTGTGAGACATGTTTGAGATTTTGCTGCCTACGTTTTTCTTACAGGATTTTTATGGTTTGAAGTCTAACATGTAAGTCTTGAGTCTGTTTTGAGTTCATTCTTATGTATGGTATAAGTTGGTGGTCCAGTTTCACTTTTTTGTATGTACTGTCCAATTTTCCCAACAATCTGACCCACAACCCAGCGTGTGCCCTGACTGGGAATCAAACAGGTGCTTTCGGTTTGACCATTTATTGAAGAGACTGTCTTGACTCCATTGTATGCTCTTGCCTCTTTTGTCAAATATTAACTAACCATAGAGACTTAGGTTTATTTCTGGGCTCTCTGTTCGATTCCATTGATCTATATGCTTGTTCTTATGCCACAAATTAAAAAACCCACAGGATAGGGGGAGTTGGGGGTTGGGGGATTGAGCAAAAAGGAAAAAGGATTCATGGACATGGACAACAGTGTGGTGATTGTGGTGGGGAGGGGCCTATAAGAGGACTATATGGTAATGGGGAGAAGACTATATGGTAAATACAAAAATTTAAAAATTAAAAAAACCCACAATGATATATCACTTCACACATGCCAGAGTGGGTACCATCCATAAATCAACAAACAAGTGCTGGAGAGGAAGTGGAGAAAAGGAACCTTAGTGCACTGTTGGTGGGAATGCAGACTGGGGCAGGTACTGTGGAAAACAGTGTAGAATTTCTGCCAGAAGTTAAAAATGGATCTGCCTTTTGACCCAGCGATCTCACTTCTGGGGTTATATCCTAGGAATCCTGAAACAACCAATGCAAAAGAATATATGCACCCCTATGTTCATTGCAGCACTACTTAAATTGCCAAGATCTGGCAACAGCCCCAGTGTCCATCAATATACGAGTGGATAAAAAAACTGTGGTACATTTACATAATGGAATGCTACATGACCATAAAAAGAAGGAACTCACCTTTTGCGATAGCATGGATGGGCTTTGAGATTATTATGTTACGTGAAATAAACCAGTCAGAGAAAGACAAATACCATACGATCTCACTTACATGTGGAATCTAATGAACAAAATAGAAACAGAGAAATGGATACATGGAACAGAGTGACAGCTGTCAAAGGGGAGAGGGGACTGGATGCAAGAAGGCACAGACAGCAGTGTGGTGGTGGCCAGAGGGGAGGGGGAGGGAAAGCGGGACGTCTATAATAGTGCAAACAATAAAAATAAAGTAAAAAAAAGAAAAATTTAAAGATCATGCTGATTTATGTTTTTATTTTTATTTTATTTAGTAACATTGTAACATTGGCCAGTACTACCCAGGATAAGATTTCTAAAAAAGGACCTTGTTTTTTGGGAATTCAGTATCTCATGATCTCATCAGAGGTTTCATGTAGAGATCAACTGACATCCTTTAGACAAGCTGCTTAACTCATGTGACAGGAATCTCGGGCTCTCTAGGGCCCCCCTTAATTCCAGTACTGTTTGTGAGTGTGCTCCGCTCTGTTCAAACTGAACACCAAGACACGTCTTTTTCAAAAACATCTTTTGATACTGAAATGATTTATCAGCTGACAATCTTTTTGCACATACTGAACTTTTGTCTTTTATTTTCTTTTATTTATTTATTTTTTAAAGATTTCATTTATTAACTTTTTTAGAGAGAGGAGAAGGGAAGGAGAAAGAGAGGGAGAGAAACATCAATGTGTGAAAGATGTGTGGTTGCATCTCCCACGCCCCCCACTGGGGACCTGGCCCACAACCGGGCATGTGCCCTGCCTGGGAATCAGACAGGGGCCTTTCGGTTTGCAGGCTGGTGCTCAAGCCACTGAGCCACACCAGCCAGCGCTTCTTTTATTCTCTTTCAGAGATTAGTGTTCTGTCATTTACAGTATTCTCTTCTAAATATTGGTGTTCTGTTATTTAGAACATTAGTAGAGGAGGGATAATTTAAAGTAGTAGGAACTGTCAGTTGAAGATTAATTAGAAATGAAGATCATTTTTAGTGACTTAGTTACTTTTTAGCTATGAAAAGTTCTGTAATTATTTAATGCAGTCTCTTTATTAAGAGACTTATGATTACTCAAAAGAACAGACAGTTTATTCAATTTCAAAGGACAATATTAAATCAGAAAATATTTGTAGGTATAGTAAAATACCATAGGAAAATACAATTTTTGGTTCTGTCCACAAAGTTGTTTAAAATTTTAGGAACATAAAAATGCAGTCTATCTTGTAAGGCATCTCATAGAATGATCACTTTGGAATGTTTAGATCTGTAGAAGCCTATGAAAACTGAAGCTGTGGTCAGGGTTAAAGTTTATCTTCTGCCCATCTTTTTCTGGTAATAAACAGAACTAGTAGAGAACAGTGTTTTCCCCCTGAATATTCATCTTCTCGCTGCCCAGCTACAGGAATAGATCCACATTCTTATTTGTTTTAGAGGGAGGGGTGTGTGTGCATGTTTCTGCCCCAGTTATGGGACCAGCAGTTCTTTGCATTCTTATTCAGTTACATTTTTGAGGAGAATGTACTGTGCACAAAAGCAAGCACACCTATAAAATGTTCAATGTCCTATAATTGCTGAAGAATACTTTTGATTCTGCTTGTATAGTCATTTAATGAGTAAATTTAATCACTTTAATTTTTCTTTTTTAAATTTATTTTTATATAATCTTTATTATATTTTTCCATTACCATTTAGCCCCTCTATATCCCCCTCTCCCCAGCAATCACCTAATTGTTGTCCATGTCCATGAGTCCTTTTTCCTCAATCCCCCTACCCCCTGACTTCCCCTCTCCCCACTAGCTGTCATCTATTCTCCATCTATGAGTCCGTCTCTGTTTTGCTTATTAGTTCAGTTTGTTTGTTAAATTCCACATATGAGTGAAGTCATATGGTATTTGTCCTTCTCTGACTGGCTTATTTCACTTAGCATAATGTTCTCCAGGTCCATCCATGCTATTGGAAAGGGTAAAATTTTCTTTTTTACGGCCAGGTAGAATTCCATTGTGTAAATGTACCATGGCTTTTTTAGCCACTTGTCTGTTGATGGACACTTGGGCTGCTTCCACATCTTGGGGATTGTAAATAACGCTGCAGTGAACATAAGAATGCTCATGTTCTTTCTAATCAGTGTTTCAGGTTTCTTTGTATATGTTCCCAGAAGTGGAATTGCTGGGTCAAAAGGCAGATCCATTTTTAATTTATTGAGGTATCTTCATACTGCTTCCCACAGTGGCTGCACCAGCCTGCATTCCCACCAACAGTGCAAAAGGGTTCCCCTTTTTCCATATCCTTGCCAGCAGTTGTTGTTTGTGGATTTATTGATGACAGCCATTCTGACAGTTGTGAGGTGATATCTCATAGTGTTTTTAATTTTCATTTCTCTGATGATCAGTGATGTTGAGCATCTTTTATTAGCTGCCTCTCCCCACCCCCTACCCCAGGTCTACTTGTTCCTGTGTCAGAGTGTAGCGGTTCCAGTGTATACTAACAAATCTTTAAAGAGAGACAAAGAAAGTAGTCTCTTTAGTCCTTACTGACTTCCTAGGGAGGCTTCCAGAGCTCTTGCTACCCTGGCTGCTTCCTGTTTGGGAAAGGGCTGCCTTCAGTACTAGCACTGCCAGAAACAAGGCTTTTTGGGTCAGAGCTACTCATTTCTATAGTGTACAATTTACTGTATAGAGCAGACTGTTCTTGCAAATCACTGTGTTACAATGATAAAAGTTGAAGAATCACAGGGCTATGATAAGGATGTGGGTACAGCCATAAGCTAAGGAAAAGATTAATCTGGTTTGGGAATGGACTTTCAAATACTTGCTATTGTGTCTTTTAAGGTCTCATTTTGCTCAGTCAAAATGTCTTCAGAACCTCGGATACTGGAGAGTGGGGGCAGATCTTTTTCTAAGTTAAGGGATTGTTGTGGGTGGGGAAGGAATGCTGAGTGCTGAGAATGGATTTTTCAGGAATGTCTAGGTGTGTCTCTGCTGTTAAAAACCTTGTACACATACTTGTAGTATTGCTAAGTCTCTGGGACCACCCAGATGTCACTTTTTCCATTTCTCTTCTGGAGACTTCTGCCACGGCATTGCTGTCATCATTTCATCGTAAATAAATGAATTCACAGTGCTTGCCATGCCCACCCCACAGTCCCTTCTGAGGCTAACTGTCTCCTCCAGATTCTTACTGAGGAAGACCCCACATGACCCGGCTGCTCTGGTCCAGCCGACTGGACTGGGGAGGCCCTGACTGAAGGGTGGCTCACACACAGGCTGGCAAGGGTGTTATGATGGGGCCTAGACCGAGAGTTCAGTGCAGACTTAACTGAACCAGTCCGACACTCGGTTTTGGGCATTGCACTCAGGGGAATAGAAAGGATAGAGAAGAGCGATGTAGGGACGTGGATAGTGAGGCCCCATTAGCACTGGTACATCAGAAAGGCCACAGATCCCTATTTGCCGAGTTTCCTGGGCCTGCCTCAGTATCAACACTAAGCTTAATTTTTGGCCCCTGTGAGAATCAGCCCTCCTTTGGTTCCTGTCTTTTTATTTCTCCTGTATTGCCCTTTCCATCCTGCACTCAAATGAGCTTGAGTGAGTCTCAGCCCCTTGTACTCACAGGAGTGCGATCATAGGCCCTTCGATGCCTGGAGGAGCAAAAACAGGTAGGTGGTCCAGGGATGTGAGGGGTCAGAGCCACGATTCTGGGCTGGGTGGATCGGAACACGGGCCTCAGGCTCCTAGTCTGGAGCTGCTTCAACTTCTGTACTTAAAGTTTCACTTCATTTTTGTTGTTGTTGTTAAACAGACTTTATATTTTAGAGCAGTTTTAGGTTCACAGCAAAATTGAGCAGAAAGTACAGAGAGTTCCACATACCCCTGCCCCCATACAAGAACAGCCTCACTTTTTATTAAAAAAAATTCATTATGAACAGAAAACCAATGTTAGAGATATTAAAAAGATTAATGTTAACTTTTTGAGTTGTTTTTGGTATGTGATGAAAAATTTTCAGAATTTATGACCAGTAGTTGTGGTCTCCCTCCCTTATTAACCTCATTGCTTCTGTTTTCTTATAATTATTGAAAATCTTCTCTGGGCCAGAGTTCCTGTGTGCTTTAATATGGATTGTTAGAATATGGGTTATGCTATCTTACTTTTCTTCCAGCTCTGGGTATCCTCTCTCCTCTTCAGTGGCAGTGAAGGACTCAGGTTCACTTACAAAAAACCAACCACGAGGAATATTTCTACTTAGTGAAGCCAGGTGTAGTCACAGATACTTAGTTTGTTTATGTTGGTTCTGTCTAGGCAGGGGGTGGGGGTGGGGTGAGAGAAAAGAGAGATGGTTACTATATCCAAACGGAAGCTCTCAAACTTGGAGACCCTGAGCATCCCCTTTTTATCTTTTCCCTATATGGTCTCAGCCTGCGTCTTCTGTGCAGACTCCACCCCAGCTCTTTCCTCTCTTGTGGTCACAAGAACTGTTCAACCATTTCCTCTGTATTATGCTTGCCTCTCAAAGTATCATGCTGAGTGAGTCATGTTCTTGCTGACTACGTCATGTTCTTGTAATTCTACTGATGCATTGTATTTTGTTTCTGCTAACCAAATGAATATACCAACCATGCCCAACATGCGTAACAAATCTTTTCCTTGATGAAAGCTCTAGCCAATTCTTTCATCAAACAAGCATATTGAACACCTACTCTGTGCCAGGTCTCTCATGGTCTGAGCTTTGGGTATCTCTCCGGTTTCCTCTCATTTCTTTCTCTCATGATTCTAAACTGCCAATTTTTCCTTACACATATTTCATTCTGTTTCTCATCTTATGTCTTTACTTATGTTGTCTCTGGAACACACTTCCCCCACTTTCCTCCCTAACTCCTGTTCATCCCTCTGGCCCATTGCTTTGCCCAGGATGAAGTTCATCTCCACTCGCCTCCCGTGGTGCCTTGTGCACACCTCCACCGCCACACTTAGCACATCATAGTGACTGTCTGATCACGTCCATCTCATCAGCAGACCGAAGGGGCGGGCTGACATCTCACTCATTTTTGTTTCTGCAGTTCTTAGAACAGTGTGTGTGGTAGAATGCACTCTGTGTGATAAACACTTACGGAGCCAGACAGAACCAGTCATGGTGTAACGTCAAATAGAAAATCTCGTACAACTCTAGGCAGTCCATGGTTGCGTTAAACACTATTTTTCATTGCTAGAGACCGTTACCCAAATCTTCAGCAAGGGCATTTTTAGCATCTGTTGCAGCAAAGTGTCAGTCGAGAGTTACAGGCACAACACCTGGTTTTTACTGCGTAGGGCCCGGCTGGGATGTTGGCTGTGCGGATAAATGCGCTTGAATCAAGTGCTAGGCCTGCCCTCTGAAATTAGTCAGTAGGGCAGGGTTATGAAGGCTCTCAACGCGGTGTGTATGTGCAGTGTGGCCCAGCACATGAGCAAATGCCATGGCTCTCACAGACCCTCCAGTAGCTTGAGCGGGTGGGCATAAGGAAACCCAGGCACAGGCCCGGCTGTCAGTGCAGGTGCTGTGACACACAACCAAGACCCGTGCCTGGTACGGAGTCAGCATTCGGGTTAGTTGTGAATGAATTAATACATTTGAGTATTTTTTCTTTTAGGTTTTGTTTATTTATTTTTAGAGAGAGGGGGGAGGGAGAATGAGAGGGAGAGAAACACCAGTATGCAAGAGATACTTTGATAGGTTGCCTCTCACACGCCCCCGACTGGGGACCCAGCACACAACCCAGGCATGTGCCCTGACTGGGAATCGAAATGGCAACCTTTCAGTTCACAGGCCAGCACTCAGTGCTGGAGCCACACCAGCCAGGACTGAATTAATACATTCGGAGAAGCAGATTTAGTTACATGTGAGAGAGGCTATGGTTTGGCACTGGTAGCTGTACAGATTTTGATTCTGTCGGAGGCAAAGCTAAGGGTTGAAGCTAGATGATACTAAGGAAAAGGTCTTCTCACGGATTCCTTCCTTCAGCACAGTCTCCAGCGGTCACTCTCTTAGAGAAAGGGGACAGGAAACCAAGCTGTGAAAGAATGAAGTGGAATTCGAGTTGCTTTCTCCTTGCCATCTGTGCAGTTGTATAATATTTTACAGATCTATTATTACAGAGAGCCAGAAAGGACCTGAGGACTGTGGACTCAGAGCATGCTGTTTTCGATGCTATGTCTGTCTGAGTGAGCTTTGCACTACTCTAAATGTGTGTATGCATTTAATGCCCTTTGGAGCTTTAAATTTTCTTATGAATGAGATGTTTGGACCAGGATCTTTAAGCTGTCTTCTGGTTCCGAAGTTTCTCAAGAGAGTTTGAAGTAGTTAGGAATTTCCCTAAATTCTGCAGGTGTTTCCTGGGTGATTTAAATGCTGAATATAAATACATTAAATTGTGGATGATGTAGCTGAGGTTCTTTGAATTTTAGCCAAGGACTCTGCAGTTGTTTGACAATCGCATTTTTGTGGTGGTTAGTATTTAGTTCTTATTTCTTCCTTCACACATGAAAAATAAAAAAGACATGATATAAAAATTAAATGGACCAACTTCTTTTCCTGTCATAATCACTAGAACTAACACTGTAATTGGTATAAAAAAAGGACAGGCCTTACTTATACAAAACTACAAATTTGAACAAAGTAGGTAATTTTTTAAAGGCTCTTTTTTAGAGCAATGTAGGGTCCACAGCTAAATTGAGGCGGAGGTACAGAGATTTCTCGTGCACCTCCGGGCCCCACGCGAGCGCAGCCTCCCTCATCCTCAGCATCCCCCAGCAGAGCAGTGTATTTGCTGCGCCTGAAGAGCCTACACTGACACTTCATGCTCAGCCGATGTCCACAGTTTACATTGCGGTCCCTCTTAGTGTTGTGCATTTTGTGGGTTTAGACACATGTATAGACATGTAGCCATCATTATGGTATCACACAGAATTTTTTCAGTGTCCAAAAAATCCTTTTTTGGTTTGCCTATTTATCTCTCCCCTAACTTCACCTCTGAAAACCACTGATATTTTCACTGTCTCTATAGTTTTGTTTTTTCCAGAATGTCATATTGTTGGAATCACGCAACATGTAGCCTTTTCAGGTTTCTATATGTTTTTCCTGGCTTGATGGCTCATTTCTTTTTAGTACTGAATAATAATCCATTGTCTAGATGTACCAGAGTTTATCTATCCATTCACCTACTGAAGGACATCTTGGTTGTTTCCAGGTTTTGGCAATTATGAATAAAGCTGCTGTAAACATCTATGTGAAGGTTTTTGTGTGGATATATGAGGTCCGTCTACAAAGTATCCAGCCATGTAATATAAAAGAGAGACATTTATTGAAGAAGATACAAGAAACAAGAAACATTGTTTCTCCCAGTCATCATCAGCTGCCCCATTGTATTTTCTTGAATCTAATCAACAGTCTGAAGTCTCTTCCCTTTCAAAGGTGATTTTAGTTTTGGGAAAAGCCAAAAGTTGCAGGGCACCAAATGTAGGCTGTAGGGGGTTTGAGTCTCTTGAGTGATTTGATGTTTCACAAAAAGACTCTGCAGGAGACGTGATGCGTGAGTGTGCACCTTGTTGTGCTGAAGCTGCCAATCACTAGTTGCCGTAACTGCAGCCTTCTGAATCATCTGAATAATTTCTTCAGAGGAGTATTCAAGCTTAATGCAAAATTTGATGCATATCTGTTGTTCTACTCGCTCAGTCATTTTTAATGCTACGGCCACACAGTACACATGCTCACTCAACAGCATCTACAGCTCCCACTGACTAGTACAGTGAAGTCATCATTGTTTACACATGCACATTCCAGTCCACTCTCCTTGGCTGCCAGATTACGTCAATGTCACCCAAAGTGGCTCATTATATTATCAATGGCTGGACTTTTTCTGGACAGACCTCGTATATTTTCAACTCCTTTGGGTTGAATTACACCATGGAGTACAATTTTTGGATCATATAGAGGAGTATGTTTAGTTTTGTAAGAAATCACTAGACTGTATTTCAAAGGTGACTGTACCAGTTTGTATTCCCACCAGCGAAGAATGAGATTTCCTGTTGCTCCACATCCTCACCAGCATTGGGCTTTGTCAGTGTTCTAGATTTTGATCATTTTAATAAATATGTAATATTATTTTATTATTGTTGTAATTTGCATTGCCCTGATGACATATGTTGTGAAATATGTTTTTTTGAAATATTTTATTTATTTGGTTTTCAGTGGAAAGAAGGGAGAAAGAGAGGGAGAGAAACATAAATGTGTGGTTGCCTCTCATGCACCCCTTAATAAGGACCTGGCCCACAACCCAGGCATGTGCCCTGATTGGGAATCAAACTGGTGACCTTTCAGTTCTCAGGCCAGCACTCAGCCACTGAGCCACACCATCCAGGCCTGAAATATGTTTTTATATGCTTGTTTTCTATCTATATGTCTCCTTTGGTAAGGTATCTGTTAAGGTCTTTCACACATTTTTAAATCACGTTGTTTGTTTTCTTATTGTTGAGTTTTAAGGGTTCTTTATATATTCTTTTGGGTAATAGGCCTTTATCAGATGTGCCTTTTGCACTTTTCTTCAAGTCTATGTCTTATTTTCTCAGTCCATTGGCATTGCCGTTTGCAGAGCAGAATTTTTTAGTTTTAATTAAGTTCAGCTTATTGGTTATTTCTTTGGTATGGATCATACCTTTGGTGTTTTATCTAAAAAGGCATCACCACCCTGACTGGTGTAGCTCAGGGGGTTGAATGTCATCACTCAAACCAAAAGGTTGCTGGTTCAGTTCCCAGTCAGGGCACATGCCTGGGTTGTGGGCCAGGTCCCCAGCTGCCCATGTGAGAGGCAACCAATTGGTATTTCTCTCCCTCTCTTTCTCGCTCTGTTCGCCTTTCTCTAAAAATAAATAAATAAAATCTTAAGAAAAATAAGGATAAAAAAGCATAACTGTACCCAAGGTCATCTAGCTCTTCTCTGTTATCATCTTAGGAATTTATAGTTTTGCATTTTACATTTAGGTCTGTGATCCATTTGAGTTAATTATTGTGAAGGATACAGTCTGCATCTGGACCCTCCCTCCCTCCCTCCCTCCCTCCCTCCC